>OX637293.1:11892603-12245799 GCA_951799445.1 Pseudisothecium myosuroides
TGAAAGATTATTTTCATCAAAAAAGTTCTTATCTTGTAGGATTCTCTATGTAATTACAAGTTTAAAAGCACATCCCATGATTCACCAGTAAAAATATCTTCAACAATATATGTTTCTCGATTTTTATCTTTAAATTAATTCATGAACGCATTCATGGTGTGAGCTTTTTAAGTTTAAACTTGGAACTTCTTATTCTCTTTAAATATTTTTACATATTAGTTTGATGTCCGACATAAATTTGTTGAATGGCCCACTTTATTACATTTGTAACAAGAACGCGTTTTTGATGGACGCTTAAATTAGTAAATAAAGTGACTATTAGTAAATAAAGTGCTATTTTTTCTTTGTATTTGTTGGTTATTACAGTTGCAACTATGACTATTTGTGTGTTTATAGCAATTTTTTCATGTTTGATTTTAATTTTAAATATTTTAGCACATGAAACTTATGATTTATGGTTTTAACTAGATGGGTCTCTACATTACACAAAAAAAATTGTTTTACTTTTTAGTAATAAGCAACACAAACATGAAATCTGAGTGATTCTTAAATTTCATGTTTCTATACTGTAGTGCAAATATAGTAGATGTAGGTGAAAATGTTAAAAAAACTTGCTCAATCATTTTGTTTTCAGTAATAGTCTGACTACACAACCTCAATTGTGATATAATGCTATAAAATCGTTGTTGAAATAAATAAGTTTTGAAAAATTCAGCACTTATAAATAAATCCAATGATAAAAGGCTTTGGAACAAAAAAAAACGATTTTCTGATAGTCAAAGTGAGATTCGAGTTTGTGCCAAATTTCATTTTGATTTTCAAGTTTCATATATTGATGTTGCAAAGCGAGAACAAGACGGTGATGGAGTATAAGCTATGTTTTTAAAAAATTGAAGTACATGTAGAGGCTCTTACAATATAAAGTTTGTCAAATGTAATATACTTTAATCATTGCTTCGCAAATATATGTGCTTTTGCAGTTTTTATTCATAATTGTAGAAAAAAAGAGGCTAAAGTCTCGGTGGCTTATTATTATTCGTAGCCACCAAAACTGTAGTAGATAAAAGAGGTCAAAGTACTCATGATTGAGAAGAAAAAAAATAACTTATTGGCAGAATAAATTTGAAAATTATAACTTGAAATGAAATATAAGATGAAGATATAAAAATAAAGTTGAAGAAAAAACAAAAACAAAAACAAAATAAAAATGAAATAAATTTTTTTACTCTATTTTTAAATTAAAAAACTAATTTGATTCAATCTTTCCCATCACATTGTCATTTCTTTAAAAATATTTTTTCAAGAAAAAGTCTAGTACTCACAAGAAGTGTCTTAGAATTATGCAATGTAGAATGACAACAATTTTGTTTGTGTGTTATTTGTTTAAGTTAGTGGACAAGTTATTTTTAGAACTTTATGCATAATATCAGCTTAAATCTTTCATGTACATTTGACATTGAGCAAATAATAAACAAATATGTAAAAAATTCACTTATATGACTTGTGCAAACATGTATATATAAATATATATATATATATATTTATTTATTTCGAGCATAAAAAATAAACTAGTGCAACTTTTAACCAAAAAATTGATAAATTGTAACTAAAATTTTTTCCATTTTTATACAATTTTTTTTCTATAGAGTGTTGAGTATTTAGGTAGAAAAAATTCCCATGTGGAAAGCTTTGAAGTTTTTTTGGTGAAAAAGTAGACCTCCTCTGTGCCCATCCTAGAAACAAGTCATCAATAGTGCATCAACCTAGTTTCTTCATCCCCATAAGTGTCTCAACATTGTGGCTAATAGTAGTGACAAGAATAGATGGTTTTTTATCTTAGAGTTGATTTAACTTTTTCCTTTAATGTCTTTCAAGAGAATTTTCTTCCTTCTTTTTTTTTCAATCTTGTTCTTTTTTTCATAATTTTTTTTAATTTTTTTGGTGAGTGATGTCCTATAGCCTTAAAATTCATCTTCTTTAAATTTATTTTTTCAATTTTTGGCACTAGATTTAGGTGATCTTACAATATTTATTTATTTTGCAAGGACCTTTTTAGCATTTTATATCTTCCTCCTTAACTAAATACATCCACAACTTTGCATCTTTTTTTATATTTTTACAATCTTTATTGTCATGGGTAATGAAATAAATGACCTCATAAGAAGTTTTTTTCCCCTATGAATATCAAAGGTCATGCCTATAAAACAAAAAATTTACATACAAAAATTGAACTAATGTCTTCCAAACATAATATGAAACAACATTCATAATAGACAATAATTTTCACTGAATTATTTATATATATATATTATATCTCCTTTAAAACAATATTTAACAAAAATATAAAATTCTTTATGTTTTGTATCATATGTAGTATTGAATATTCTAAGTGCATAATTAACCACAAAAGACATGTGAAGAGTAATATGAACCATCATCTGTAATCTTCACATTTCATGTATATATTGATTTGTTTTATTTTGAAAAAAATTGACATAAACAATGTTCATTATAAAGCTACAAAAATACTAAAAGTACTTCGTGGTTTGCATGCCCAATTATTCATGATGGATATTGCATTGTTCAAAATGTAGTGGCTTAAATATTTATTAAATGCTTATTCAAATAACATCTCTTAACAAACAATCAACAAAGCTTTGGAGGCACAAGGAACTTTGTAAAAATCAATTTCAAGGTTCATACAAACTAGTCTAAATACTTATTTTTTTGCTACATTACAATTCAAAAAAAATCCTCCCGTTAATATCACCTACGTAATTGGAATATAAAAAATAAATTAATGAACTAAAAGAAAATCTAAAGTTTTGAATTCAAAATAATAGTTGATCGTCACTCCTGCAAAAATAAAATATTATACAAGCATCACAAAATGCAAAGCAATCTTAGTAGGCATAACCACTTTCAATTATAATACAATAGTAAATAAAAAATGACGGCAATCATAACAATACCAAAAAAACTCTTAAACATATCATACATTCAGCCTTTAATCAACGAATGACATTTCATGACTAGGTTTGGTTAAGTTGCATTAAATTTTAAAATCAAAACTCACATTTGAAAAATTTGATAGTTTTTGCATGTCGTAATATGTTTTAATTTTAGTAATTTTGAAAAGATTTAAAATGATATAAAAAATTAAAATATTGGAGTTATATTTTTTTGTTAAGCTTAAAAACATTTAAAATCAAGAATTATGTGAAAGTCTTCATTATCATTTTGAAACTCAAAACCTAGGTAGAATGAATTAGATGCAAATACACTCTCAATAAATGACACACAAAGAAAGTTCATTGAAGTATTCTACTAAACTTCATAAGTGGTATTTATCTCAGAAGAATATTTCATAACTAATTAAAAATCAATTCTTGAAAAGTAGCCACACAAAGCTACAAATATTTACATACATACGCACATTTCAAATTATACTTGTTTACTTTAAAAGTAGGAGATATTTTGTCCAAAACAATGCATTTGAAAAGTGAACGTGATATTTTTCAACAATGTTTTTTTATAGAAATCAAATACAAACTAGGTGTAGTAAATGAAAGTGAAATTAAAATAATAATTTAATTTTTTGAAAACAAAAAAATTAATCACATGAATAAATTTATCAAAATTATGTGGATGATGAAAAGTTGATTCAATTATCTATTGATGTAACTATAATTTTTTTGCTTGAAAAATCTATTTCATTCATCAATTTTGATCATTTATAATTTAAAAAAATAAAATGTGAACATTCTAGTTACAAATTGAAAAGATAGATGTGGATACTATCATAGTCATAAAAATAATAAATTTTTTTTTGACATATTTGCTAGCTTGTTTGACAATACAATATGTAAAAAAACAATTTGACATATTGTATAGGGCTACTATGATAAAATGAATCAGACGTTCTGCCATGCTAAAATCACAAGATTTTTTGTCAAAGTCAATATAATCAGTAGTAGCAAAATGCTTTTACTAATTTGTTTTTATCTTTTGGGGTAGCTTCCTTTATTCTTATAAGCTTTAAATCAATTATACCATCAAATCATATTTTAAAGATTGCCATATTTGTCTTCTAATGTTCCTTCTCATTTCAAAAAACATTTTTTTTTTCAAAGAAAAAATGATATCTTTGAAAAAACTACTACAAATATATTTCAATATCAATGTCAAAATCTGATTTTGGATATAAATTATATGACCTTAAATATTTTGCACAATATCTTAATATAAATAAACTTACATGATTCTTAGCAAGCGAATTTTGGATTCAACTCACATTTACAAACTTTAGGAAAAAACCTGTACAAAATTTTTGAACATTTTTTTTTTATAAAAATTGTTTAACAATTCTATTTTTTTGTATTTAAATATTTTTCTCATATGCAATTCCTAAAATATTGCCAAATCTGCAACAAATCAACTCTAAGTTTAAAATATTTTTTAACAACTATTTTTATTAGAGATTATAAGTATAAATATTATTTTTTAATAATAAAAATAAAATATATCTATATTATACTACATTGAAAACAATTATAACAATTTACATTAACAATTGAATGCAGATATTAAATTAATAAATATTATATTCATTTTTGAACGATTCTCTAAATATTTTAATGCATAAGACCCAAGCATATATATTCACAAGATTATCATTTTGAGTCATTGTCCATCATTTATGTTAGGTTAAAGCTAATTGTGACACTTTTTAGGTTATTTTGGGAAGGGTTGAAAGCCAGAAGTGAAAAAATGTCCATCCAAGTTGAATAAAATTTTAGATGTAAGTAAAAATTGAATATAAATATTTCACAAATTTTCTTTTTTAATTATTAACATTGAAGTCAATCATTTTCTTAGATTATGAAATTATTATAATAAATTAGCCTTTACACATATTTTTTCTTATATAAAAGACGTAAGACCATTAACATTTAATTTAGTCAATTCATGACATTGTAGTTAAGTATATGTTATATTATGAATGGTAACAATCGTTGTTAAAATTATAAATAATTTTATAAAAATGAATTGCAAGATTATTTTATTATATTGATTTCATGTCACGAAGATATGAAATGAATTTATATCTTTTCATTTGTATATTAATTTTGAAGAAAGATAAGGTTTGATAAAGAAAATTGTATTACTAAGTTGTTTAATAAAAGATAATTTTAAAGAGAATTCAATTCTTTTTTGCACATTTTGAGAACATTTTTTGAGTCAAAGAATTTATACAATTTGAATAGACAGATATTATAGAGTTTTAGATTATGATGTGAATAAAATTTGTAAGATTATTTTCATACAATGACATAGATATTAAGATTCATGTACATAGATATTGAGAGTGGATAAACTACACTCTTATTTAAGGAATAGTAAATTGATTAGTTTAAAATTTAATTGCTATTACAAATGATAGTGTAGTAAATAAAAATAACATTTTATTGTTTATTCAAATATATATTTTTTAAATAGGTTAATTTATAAGTAAGTGCTTTTAATGTGATTGATATTTAATTTTTAATCAAATTTTTATTGTGATAAAAATTGAACTTAACTTTGTCATTGTATACTATAAAAAAAACTTGCACTAAAAGCAGATGCAATGTCACGAGAGATAAGTGAATATGAGAAAATCTAATAATAATAAAAAACTCAAACTCTAATTGTTGACCGTTTATAACGATATCATCTTGCATAATACTGAAAAGTTTTTAAAAAATATGTTCACTTTCTTAAAAACTTCTTATATAATACGTAGGTATAAATTCAATCATCAGAGTTTTTGCCTTCATATTTGACAATTGATATACAGTACAAATTTTTTTTTCAAATAACAATTTCAAAAACATCACACAAATCTTCATAAAATAAAACAGTATCACGTTAGTATGATATATTAAAAACAAATTAATAATCATATAACATGTGAATTTTTAATTTTTATGATAATTTTTAACAAGAGGATAAAATACATGTTTGGTAACATCTTAAATCTATCAAAACTTTCAAAAATATAATTAGTTTGAAAATAAATGTAATCCTTTGTTTGTATGAGAGGATTATATAAATTTTTCTGTATTCATATGAATTCTTTGCACATTGTATGTAACTCTATATGCATACTGACAGCTCAAACCATCGCATAAAATATCATTTCCAACAAATAAAATTTAAAAAAAAAAGTCAATTTTATAATCAAATTTTTTAATGTCTTGCATATCAAATCGATATATAATGGTTAAAATATTTTAAAATAGTTATGAACTTCAAAATGTTATTGTCTTCTATAAAAAAAAATATATATATATATCTTTAATTTTAAGTTTTTTAAACAGTCATGTTTGAATTTACCCTCTTTAAATTATACAATGTATAGTACAATACATTTTAAATTCAAAGTAATTGAATAGGACATGTAATTATATAAACATATCATCTAAGAATTCAGTTCATAAACAAATGTTTAATTTAATTTTATCAGTTATGGCCTGACCACACAACTTCAATTGTAATATAATGCGGTACAGTTCATTGTTGAAAGCAATAAGTGTTGAAAATTTAGCACTCATAAATGAGTCCAATCATGAAGGGCTCTAAAAAAAAAGATGATTTTCTGATGATTCAAGCAAATTTTGAACTTGTGCCAAAACTCATTTAGACTATTGAGTTTCAAATAATAATATATAAAGTGAAAATAAAATGACGGCGGAATAAAAACAATGTTTTTCAAATAATAGCTGTAAAATTAGAGACACTTACAATTGAAATCAATTTGTCCAGCGTTGCACAAGTTTTTAAACTTGTCCTTCAGGTTGGTAGGATTTCTACCAGTAATTATCTCTTGCCTTGTGCAAGAGTCGAGCGGAGAGCTTGGTGGTTCGTCTTCAATTCACTCCTCTTGTTGGGAGGTTAAGAGTCTTATATAGAGTTTTTAATATTGAAGAAGTTTTAACTCATCCTCCATAGTAATTTAATAAAAGATAATTTGGTTATAATTATTAATACACATAAATAGAACATTCAATCATCATTTTTTTTTTCTTGTAAATTCACTACTTATTCATGTTAGCATCTTAAATGTATTTTTTGACTTTTGTATTTGAAATTTAGGCTCAATTTATTTCTCAACCCTTCATAATATTTTACTAAAATCCCTCATTTTATCAAATGCATTTATGATAACGTAATCATTTAAAAAAATTAGGAATGAGGACCTTCATATATACATCTGATGGATTTTTCTCCATTTCTATACTTGTCTGAATTCTTTGCTTTCTTCACACTACTTATTTTCCCATTTTGACCTTTTTCGACCATAGCATCACGATCAAGTATTGATATTTAAATTCAATTTACAATATGAATTATAAATTGTGGAGAAGTTTCAATTCAAACTATACACAATCACATACGAACTTGTAAAAAAAAGAACAATATGAGGCCTCTGTATAAGACTCTTAACCTCCCAACAAGAGGAGTGAATTGAAGACGAACCACCAAGCTCTCCGCTCGACTCTTGCACAAGGCAAGAGATAATTACTGGTAGAAATCCTACCAACCTGAAGGACAAGTTTAAAAACTTGTGCAACGCTGGACAAATTGATTTCAATTGTAAGTGTCTCTAATTTTACAGCTATTATTTGAAAAACATTGTTTTTATTCCGCCGTCATTTTATTTTCACTTTATATATTATTATTTGAAACTCAATAGTCTAAATGAGTTTTGGCACAAGTTCAAAATTTGCTTGAATCATCAGAAAATCATCTTTTTTTTTAGAGCCCTTCATGATTGGACTCATTTATGAGTGCTAAATTTTCAACACTTATTGCTTTCAACAATGAACTGTACCGCATTATATTACAATTGAAGTTGTGTGGTCAGGCCATAACTGATAAAATTAAATTAAACATTTGTTTATGAACTGAATTCTTAGATGATATGTTTATATAATTACATGTCCTATTCAATTACTTTGAATTTAAAATGTATTGTACTATACATTGTATAATTTAAAGAGGGTAAATTCAAACATGACTGTTTAAAAAACTTAAAATTAAAGATATATATATATATTTTTTTTTATAGAAGACAATAACATTTTGAAGTTCATAACTATTTTAAAATATTTTAACCATTATATATCGATTTGATATGCAAGACATTAAAAAATTTGATTATAAAATTGACTTTTTTTTTTAAATTTTATTTGTTGGAAATGATATTTTATGCGATGGTTTGAGCTGTCAGTATGCATATAGAGTTACATACAATGTGCAAAGAATTCATATGAATACAGAAAAATTTATATAATCCTCTCATACAAACAAAGGATTACATTTATTTTCAAACTAATTATATTTTTGAAAGTTTTGATAGATTTAAGATGTTACCAAACATGTATTTTATCCTCTTGTTAAAAATTATCATAAAAATTAAAAATTCACATGTTATATGATTATTAATTTGTTTTTAATATATCATACTAACGTGATACTGTTTTATTTTATGAAGATTTGTGTGATGTTTTTGAAATTGTTATTTGAAAAAAAAATTTGTACTGTATATCAATTGTCAAATATGAAGGCAAAAACTCTGATGATTGAATTTATACCTACGTATTATATAAGAAGTTTTTAAGAAAGTGAACATATTTTTTAAAAACTTTTCAGTATTATGCAAGATGATATCGTTATAAACGGTCAACAATTAGAGTTTGAGTTTTTTATTATTATTAGATTTTCTCATATTCACTTATCTCTCGTGACATTGCATCTGCTTTTAGTGCAAGTTTTTTTTATAGTATACAATGACAAAGTTAAGTTCAATTTTTATCACAATAAAAATTTGATTAAAAATTAAATATCAATCACATTAAAAGCACTTACTTATAAATTAACCTATTTAAAAAATATATATTTGAATAAACAATAAAATGTTATTTTTATTTACTACACTATCATTTGTAATAGCAATTAAATTTTAAACTAATCAATTTACTATTCCTTAAATAAGAGTGTAGTTTATCCACTCTCAATATCTATGTACATGAATCTTAATATCTATGTCATTGTATGAAAATAATCTTACAAATTTTATTCACATCATAATCTAAAACTCTATAATATCTGTCTATTCAAATTGTATAAATTCTTTGACTCAAAAAATGTTCTCAAAATGTGCAAAAAAGAATTGAATTCTCTTTAAAATTATCTTTTATTAAACAACTTAGTAATACAATTTTCTTTATCAAACCTTATCTTTCTTCAAAATTAATATACAAATGAAAAGATATAAATTCATTTCATATCTTCGTGACATGAAATCAATATAATAAAATAATCTTGCAATTCATTTTTATAAAATTATTTATAATTTTAACAACGATTGTTACCATTCATAATATAACATATACTTAACTACAATGTCATGAATTGACTAAATTAAATGTTAATGGTCTTACGTCTTTTATATAAGAAAAAATATGTGTAAAGGCTAATTTATTATAATAATTTCATAATCTAAGAAAATGATTGACTTCAATGTTAATAATTAAAAAAGAAAATTTGTGAAATATTTATATTCAATTTTTACTTACATCTAAAATTTTATTCAACTTGGATGGACATTTTTTCACTTCTGGCTTTCAACCCTTCCCAAAATAACCTAAAAAGTGTCACAATTAGCTTTAACCTAACATAAATGATGGACAATGACTCAAAATGATAATCTTGTGAATATATATGCTTGGGTCTTATGCATTAAAATATTTAGAGAATCGTTCAAAAATGAATATAATATTTATTAATTTAATATCTGCATTCAATTGTTAATGTAAATTGTTATAATTGTTTTCAATGTAGTATAATATAGATATATTTTATTTTTATTATTAAAAAATAATATTTATACTTATAATCTCTAATAAAAATAGTTGTTAAAAAATATTTTAAACTTAGAGTTGATTTGTTGCAGATTTGGCAATATTTTAGGAATTGCATATGAGAAAAATATTTAAATACAAAAAAATAGAATTGTTAAACAATTTTTATAAAAAAAAAATGTTCAAAAATTTTGTACAGGTTTTTTCCTAAAGTTTGTAAATGTGAGTTGAATCCAAAATTCGCTTGCTAAGAATCATGTAAGTTTATTTATATTAAGATATTGTGCAAAATATTTAAGGTCATATAATTTATATCCAAAATCAGATTTTGACATTGATATTGAAATATATTTGTAGTAGTTTTTTCAAAGATATCATTTTTTCTTTGAAAAAAAAAATGTTTTTTGAAATGAGAAGGAACATTAGAAGACAAATATGGCAATCTTTAAAATATGATTTGATGGTATAATTGATTTAAAGCTTATAAGAATAAAGGAAGCTACCCCAAAAGATAAAAACAAATTAGTAAAAGCATTTTGCTACTACTGATTATATTGACTTTGACAAAAAATCTTGTGATTTTAGCATGGCAGAACGTCTGATTCATTTTATCATAGTAGCCCTATACAATATGTCAAATTGTTTTTTTACATATTGTATTGTCAAACAAGCTAGCAAATATGTCAAAAAAAAATTTATTATTTTTATGACTATGATAGTATCCACATCTATCTTTTCAATTTGTAACTAGAATGTTCACATTTTATTTTTTTAAATTATAAATGATCAAAATTGATGAATGAAATAGATTTTTCAAGCAAAAAAATTATAGTTACATCAATAGATAATTGAATCAACTTTTCATCATCCACATAATTTTGATAAATTTATTCATGTGATTAATTTTTTTGTTTTCAAAAAATTAAATTATTATTTTAATTTCACTTTCATTTACTACACCTAGTTTGTATTTGATTTCTATAAAAAAACATTGTTGAAAAATATCACGTTCACTTTTCAAATGCATTGTTTTGGACAAAATATCTCCTACTTTTAAAGTAAACAAGTATAATTTGAAATGTGCGTATGTATGTAAATATTTGTAGCTTTGTGTGGCTACTTTTCAAGAATTGATTTTTAATTAGTTATGAAATATTCTTCTGAGATAAATACCACTTATGAAGTTTAGTAGAATACTTCAATGAACTTTCTTTGTGTGTCATTTATTGAGAGTGTATTTGCATCTAATTCATTCTACCTAGGTTTTGAGTTTCAAAATGATAATGAAGACTTTCACATAATTCTTGATTTTAAATGTTTTTAAGCTTAACAAAAAAATATAACTCCAATATTTTAATTTTTTATATCATTTTAAATCTTTTCAAAATTACTAAAATTAAAACATATTACGACATGCAAAAACTATCAAATTTTTCAAATGTGAGTTTTGATTTTAAAATTTAATGCAACTTAACCAAACCTAGTCATGAAATGTCATTCGTTGATTAAAGGCTGAATGTATGATATGTTTAAGAGTTTTTTTGGTATTGTTATGATTGCCGTCATTTTTTATTTACTATTGTATTATAATTGAAAGTGGTTATGCCTACTAAGATTGCTTTGCATTTTGTGATGCTTGTATAATATTTTATTTTTGCAGGAGTGACGATCAACTATTATTTTGAATTCAAAACTTTAGATTTTCTTTTAGTTCATTAATTTATTTTTTATATTCCAATTACGTAGGTGATATTAACGGGAGGATTTTTTTTGAATTGTAATGTAGCAAAAAAATAAGTATTTAGACTAGTTTGTATGAACCTTGAAATTGATTTTTACAAAGTTCCTTGTGCCTCCAAAGCTTTGTTGATTGTTTGTTAAGAGATGTTATTTGAATAAGCATTTAATAAATATTTAAGCCACTACATTTTGAACAATGCAATATCCATCATGAATAATTGGGCATGCAAACCACGAAGTACTTTTAGTATTTTTGTAGCTTTATAATGAACATTGTTTATGTCAATTTTTTTCAAAATAAAACAAATCAATATATACATGAAATGTGAAGATTACAGATGATGGTTCATATTACTCTTCACATGTCTTTTGTGGTTAATTATGCACTTAGAATATTCAATACTACATATGATACAAAACATAAAGAATTTTATATTTTTGTTAAATATTGTTTTAAAGGAGATATAATATATATATATAAATAATTCAGTGAAAATTATTGTCTATTATGAATGTTGTTTCATATTATGTTTGGAAGACATTAGTTCAATTTTTGTATGTAAATTTTTTGTTTTATAGGCATGACCTTTGATATTCATAGGGGAAAAAAACTTCTTATGAGGTCATTTATTTCATTACCCATGACAATAAAGATTGTAAAAATATAAAAAAAGATGCAAAGTTGTGGATGTATTTAGTTAAGGAGGAAGATATAAAATGCTAAAAAGGTCCTTGCAAAATAAATAAATATTGTAAGATCACCTAAATCTAGTGCCAAAAATTGAAAAAATAAATTTAAAGAAGATGAATTTTAAGGCTATAGGACATCACTCACCAAAAAAATTAAAAAAAATTATGAAAAAAAGAACAAGATTGAAAAAAAAAGAAGGAAGAAAATTCTCTTGAAAGACATTAAAGGAAAAAGTTAAATCAACTCTAAGATAAAAAACCATCTATTCTTGTCACTACTATTAGCCACAATGTTGAGACACTTATGGGGATGAAGAAACTAGGTTGATGCACTATTGATGACTTGTTTCTAGGATGGGCACAGAGGAGGTCTACTTTTTCACCAAAAAAACTTCAAAGCTTTCCACATGGGAATTTTTTCTACCTAAATACTCAACACTCTATAGAAAAAAAATTGTATAAAAATGGAAAAAATTTTAGTTACAATTTATCAATTTTTTGGTTAAAAGTTGCACTAGTTTATTTTTTATGCTCGAAATAAATAAATATATATATATATATATATTTATATATACATGTTTGCACAAGTCATATAAGTGAATTTTTTACATATTTGTTTATTATTTGCTCAATGTCAAATGTACATGAAAGATTTAAGCTGATATTATGCATAAAGTTCTAAAAATAACTTGTCCACTAACTTAAACAAATAACACACAAACAAAATTGTTGTCATTCTACATTGCATAATTCTAAGACACTTCTTGTGAGTACTAGACTTTTTCTTGAAAAAATATTTTTAAAGAAATGACAATGTGATGGGAAAGATTGAATCAAATTAGTTTTTTAATTTAAAAATAGAGTAAAAAAATTTATTTCATTTTTATTTTGTTTTTGTTTTTGTTTTTTCTTCAACTTTATTTTTATATCTTCATCTTATATTTCATTTCAAGTTATAATTTTCAAATTTATTCTGCCAATAAGTTATTTTTTCTTCTCAATCATGAGTACTTTGACCTCTTTTATCTACTACAGTTTTGGTGGCTACTAATAATAATAAGCCACCGAGACTTTAGCCTCTTTTTTTCTACAATTATGAATAAAAACTGCAAAAGCACATATATTTGCGAAGCAATGATTAAAGTATATTACATTTGACAAACTTTATATTGTAAGAGCCTCTACATGTACTTCAATTTTTTAAAAACATAGCTTATACTCCATCACCGTCTTGTTCTCGCTTTGCAACATCAATATATGAAACTTGAAAATCAAAATGAAATTTGGCACAAACTCGAATCTCACTTTGACTATCAGAAAATCGTTTTTTTTGTTCCAAAGCCTTTTATCATTGGATTTATTTATAAGTGCTGAATTTTTCAAAACTTATTTATTTCAACAACGAATTTTATAGCATTATATCACAATTGAGGTTGTGTAGTCAGACTATTACTGAAAACAAAATGATTGAGCAAGTTTTTTTAACATTTTCACCTACATCTACTATATTTGCACTACAGTATAGAAACATGAAATTTAAGAATCACTCAGATTTCATGTTTGTGTTGCTTATTACTAAAAAGTAAAACAATTTTTTTTTGTGTAATGTAGAGACCCATCTAGTTAAAACCATAAATCATAAGTTTCATGTTGCTAAAATATTTAAAATTAAAATCAAACATGAAAAAAATTGCTATAAACACACAAATAGTCATAGTTGCAACTGTAATAACCAACAAATACAAAGAAAAAATAGCACTTTATTTACTAATAGTCACTTTATTTACTAATAGTAAGCGTCCATCAAAAACGCGTTCTTGTTACAAATGTAATAAAGTGGGCCATTCAACAAATTTATGTCGGACATCAAACTAATATGTAAAAATATTTAAAGAGAATAAGAAGTTCCAAGTTTAAACTTAAAAAGCTCACACCATGAATGCGTTCATGAATTAATTTAAAGATAAAAATCGAGAAACATATATTGTTGAAGATATTTTTACTGGTGAATCATGTGATGCGCTTTTAAACTTTGTAATTACATAGAGAATCCTACAAGATAAGAACTTTTTTGATGAAAATAATCTTTCAACTTGAAAATTCAAAAATTTGATGACTATAGCTGAATTGAATATCTTTTGTTTTTTAGAATGAATTAGCAAAGATAGTACGGCCTAAAGGCACCACCTTAAAATGCATGTATGCTATATTTTTTCCTTTGCGTTCCGAAATTTAATCAGCTATTGGAATGTACGTATCAATGATTTTCGTCTATTGACCAAATTCTAGATATGTAAGAGGCTCTAGTTTTATATAAAATATAAAATGAAAAAATGATGGAAAACAGTCTTAACTATGGCAAGTGACTTGTATTGAATTTTGATTTAGCCATCCGTTATATTTTGTTTTACTTTATTTTGTAAAAATAATAAAAATTCTTTTTGGCATGGTGGATTAGGTCATCTTGATTTGATTTTATTGAAAAATATTATTCTATGTATTGCTGGACATAATTTGCAACCAATAGATGTCAATTCAATGGCATTATGTCAAGCATATGTATAAAGCAAGTTAATTGTTAAACTATCATTATGAAAACTTCTTCATGAATAACCACCAATGTTTTTAAAACTATATTGTAATATTTGTGGTTTAATAAATCCTATGTCTGAACCATTTCACTATTTTTTGGTTTTATTTGATGTATCAAGCAAAAAATCACATGTATCGCTATTATCAAAAATAAATTTAGCTTTAAGAGTTTACTTTTAATGCTAATCCATTTCAAGACTAATTTCTTGATTGTTCAATCAAAACGTTGTGTATAAATAATGTATAAGAATTTTGATCAAGATATTTTGAAAAGTATTACATTGTAACGGATATTGACTTGACCTAATCAGTTTCATATGCATATACTTAAAATGGACTAGTAGAATATTTTATTAGAGAAATCTGAATTATTACAAAACCACTGCTTCTTTACATCAATTTATCTACAATTATATGCAGATATGCAATTCTATATATAATATATTACAACTCTAATTTGACTTTGTCCTTCATCTTAAAAAATTATTTCATCATAAATTTTTTTTTCAAAATGTATTTCTAGTATATCTCACTCACAAGTATTTGGTTGTTGTATATGAGTTCCAATTTTAGTATCTGTACACCATATTATTGAAGCTCATTGACAAAAAAATAAATATATTGACTTTATTCTCCAAGTATTATTCATTAATTAATCCATCAATTAATATGTTGCTTCGTATTCGTTTTGTCAATTGTTGATTTGAAAAGATGTATTTTCATCTTTTATAAAAAAAAATACTTAAAAATATTCTAAATGTCTTTTGTTAAAGGCACTCGAGACATTTACATTGAATCTTGATCTTAGAACATCTTTGGCTGAAATTGAAGTTGCCAAAATTTTGCATGTACAAAAAATTGCAGATTAGACATCTGCTGGCTTCAATGACGTATTACAAATTATTAAAATTCTATTAAATGAAGCTCAGAACACCAATGTTCAAGTTTTATTGCCAAAAATCATTACAATTTTAACTCCGCAACCATTGAGCAACCGCAACTATTAAACAAACAGGCACGTAGACCAAGTAAACGACCATCAAAAGACACAATAATAGTTGATAATACAATTTCTCCTATATTCACTACCACTTTTACGAGATCATTTACATCACATTCTCCATCTATATCCAATATCACTGTAACTATTGAGAAAGAAATTATTGCTCACGAGTAAGACAAGTCCAAATTGAACACAGATGTATTTGTGGTGTATTACAGTACAAATGAGATATATTTGTGATGTATTACGATTTTAACTTGAAGATGAAATTGAGTCCCAAAAAGATGAAACAATACTTCAAAGCAGTACATGAATTTCTTCTATTAACTCCCGAGATTCTGACTCTTGTGGTCACTAAGGTTTACAATTCAAGTTTCATTTGTAATTTTTTATTATATTCTTTTGCATTTTTTTGTATTCTATATGAATAAAGAAATATGTACACTTCTTTTTTAATAAGAATGTACATTGCACTCATTGCTTTTGAATTCATATTGTAAAAAGTATAAAATATTGTTAAATGTTTACAATATGATAATGAATAATTTATTTTAACAGGTTTATTATCGGAAGAAACTTTATGAAATTATTTATGATTTTGACAAGGATAAAATTAATTTCTTACTTTTGAATCAGTGAATGGCTCAGTCCCGATTTAAGAGAGTATTGCGCTTTTTAAAAATTCCATTTGAAATATTTAGAAGGAATGTGATTTCTAAAAATGACATTGAAGAACTCTATGGCATGCTTTCAATTTTTGAGCAACTAGGGAGTTCAATCGATCAAGAGAAAGAATTTTGGGCTCTAGGATGATTAGGTAAGCCATGTTTGAACATTGTCAATTGGGATGGTAAAATTGATATTCTTTGAAGTATTTTATTTTTAATAATGTGAAGAATTTTTTTATTGAGTTTTATTTGTGATATGTAATGCAATACGCTATTATAGATTTCATTTTCATTTTTCAATGTAGGTTTGTGCAACCATATTCCGTATTATATGCGTTATTTGAAAAATTTGTAAAAAAGATGACTTATTATTTTAAAGCTACATTTCTCGAAGTTATGGGGGACTTTGAGAAAATTTTGACTAATGAAGGCCTAAATAGCATGGAAGATCGTTTTAAAAGCACCGTGTTCACAAAATTTGCTATTACATGAAATTGTAATTGTCTACCATATGATGATTTAAAAGATTATGGATTTGACATCATTGTGTGGCTACATCCGAGTAAGTTATTTCAATTTATTTATGCTGTTGGAATTAATTTTAATTCTTAATACTCAGAATTGATATTTTTTGAAATGCATAATTTTTTATGAATTAGAAAGTTAATACATACTTAATGAAAACAAAATAAATATTGTAAAAATTTACGCCCTTGCAGATGAAGAAGTGAAAGTGGAGGAACAACCTCTATTTTGACTCTCCGAATACAAGTTTCATTTTTATTGTGGAAATGGAGTTGCATTTATTTGCAATATATATACAATTGTGCATTGTACAACATCTCCGAAGCTAGTAGATGTTCTAAAGATGACTTCTGTGCAATATTATCCTTTCGTTGTTCAATTAAGCAAAATATTGAAAAATTCGATTGGCAAACTTGCTAAAATCTATTTTAAATCAAGAGAACGTTGCAATATTATATATTTGTACATTATTTAAAATATATATTTATTTTGTTTTTTGAAGAAGTTCTAAAAATCTAGAAAAGAAAACTTCAAGGTGACGCGTCGAATGGCTTTAAGTCGACGCTTGTTGCTAATAGTGTTTAAAAGAATAAAAACCTTTGACAAATTTCAGTAGTCTGCAGTGCTCTTCCCGATTTTGTAGAACCTATACCTAGTTTTGAAATTCGACTTTACAATGCCAAATTTGAGAGTTTTTATGGAGTCGCAAGACCCAAAGGCGGAATTAAAGTTTTCCTTGTCACAGTTGCCAATTCAACCATCTCAGCTAGCGGTTTCTTCATAATTGTCATACCATCCACGAGATGAAGCTGAACCTTCTCGTTTGCAATAGAAATCTCGTGTAGAGCAACGTTGACATAAAAATATTGATAGAAACGCTCGTGTCTTGGTGATTCTACTTTAAGTATGATGTATTGAACAAAGCAATCAAGATGTCACATTTGAGACAAGTTACGAGGGCCTTAACGAAGATCAATATTTTGTATAATGAAGTCAGACTAAGAAAGCACTGCCTATCAACGTTGGTTGAAAAGGTCAGTGAATCCTTTACAAAAGCCAAACGTGTAGATTACGTGGCAAACACTATTAGACGCATCCTCAAGTTCTTGCAGATACAGTAGCGCTCTTCTACGGCTTCAGTTTTTACCTCCGTTTAGTTTAAATTGGAGTTCTTTAGCTAATTTAAATTTGTTTATTTTGTTTTGTATTAGAAGTTGAAAGATAGAAGAATAAAAGTGATATGCCTACTAGTTTAGACCTTTGAGGTTCATTGATTTTAGAAAATGAATGAGAACTTATCTTTGGTTATTTTTTATAGGGCCAATGGGGGGTAAGGAGGTCTATGTGATGTATCTTGGGTTCATTCCTTTTACTTTAAGGGTCTAGAAGATAGGTCAGTATCTTCTAACTCATTTTGAGGGTTGTTTGTGTGGAAGAAAAAAAAGATTTTTTGTTATGAAGTGTGTGAGAGAAAAGAAGGGTTTGAACTCGAATTTGAATTGATGATATCTATTTTTGTACCAATGATTTTGCAATGAAAAGTGAACGAGTTGTTCTTTACAAAGTTGCCTTTTTAAAATGAATTTACAAGCTTGATTTAAATTAGTATTGAGAAAATTATGAGAGTTTAAAAGTGACGGAGTTTATGTCTACTCAACTAAAACAACTGAGATTTTTGAGGCTCATAACTTTTATTCAAGTAAACATCTTTAAGTGAAATTTTGAGAGAAAACAGTTTGTAATGTTATCTTTTTAAGAAACTATTACACTTGAGATTTGAAGAAGTATGAAAGAAGTTATGGAATACTAAAGGAGAAGGGGTTTGATAATTTTCAAAAAAGAAGGCCGAGACTTTGCTTATCTATAACTTTTGGACAGTATCTTAAATCAATTTGAAGCTTGAAGAGAAATTAATTTAAAAATTTAGCTTTTTAAAAAGCTATCATATTTAGGGTTTGAACAAAAATTGAAGAAGATATAAGATTTTGAGGTAGGAGAAGCCTGCTGCCTTTCAAAAGAGAAGGTCGAGACTTTGCTTGTCTATAACTTTTGAATAAGATCTTAGTTTAATTTGAAATTCTGAGGGGTGTTAGATTATCTCAACAGCTTTTCATATTGTTATTGTTTTTAACATTTAGAAATTGGAGCTGTTTTTGGCAATAGATCAAAAACGTAATTAGATTGAAGTTTGGTTTCAAGTTCCGTTCTATATTTCTTGAAGATTTCAAGAGTTGAAGAGTTCAAGACATGAAGATTCATGTGTTATGGCTTGTTATTCCTAGCTGGCTTTGGGAGGCTCGTTGTTTTTCATTTCTACATTGTAAACTTTGTAATGGACTATGTGGTCATTTAATAGTAGTTTCATTTTGTGTTTGTAGCGACAAAGTGGAATTGATCACCTATATGGTCAATCTTTTATATTATTTTCATTGGTGAGGCTCGCTTGCTGCTCACCATGGGTTTCAGGTTTAGGAGCCAATTTTTCGGACGATCAGCTCATGATTTGGCTGTTTCGTTTTACCGATTCAAGGCCATGAGTTCTTATCACCTACTCTTACCCTGACCTTTATAAAACCACTACAGAATAGACTAATGGAGAGGAGTCTGAAAATTGAAGTATGAAGACCGTAGATTGAAGACTAGAATATTTAACTAAACTCCATAGAATATTATTTCTAATCATAGCCAAAATCCTCGTGATTTACCAAAACAAACTCTCTCTACATAGCAACACTATGTGGATGAACGGATAAGTAGTTTTTCCAAATATAAGTATTTCAAAAAAAAATTTAAGTGATTCTAGATTCATTGAATTTGCATGATTTTGGATGGTTTTACTTAAATATTCTCATTTTTATCTGTACATTATAGAATGCAAACAGAAGCGAAGGAGTTGCTGCTGTTTTTTATTAGTTTATAATCTTCCTTAGGTGAAATTTGTTTCTTGAAATTTGATAGTTTCTATGGTATTAAAAATATTTTTATTATTGTTTTTTTTGCAGAATTGATTTATATTGTATGGTCACGCTATTAATCTTTTTGATTTGTATATATTATATCATATTGTGATGTCAATTGTGTAAATTTTGTTGCTTAAAATATTATTTGTATTTCAATTGGTTGAATTTACATATAGTGATGTTCCAATGAAGTCTATGGCTTGATCATTTTTTAATTCCAAGTTCATGGTGATGATTTTGGTAGTGGCACGGTAAGAATAGAGGTTTCATAGAATGTCCTTTCATCTTTATATATTTTTGCTGAATGTAAATTTATGTGACTATATGAATTTTATGTCTTTGTAAAAAATAACTACAGTGAAGTTTTGAACTTTGGTTCTTGAAGTGTTGATCCTTGAGATTTATCTCGTTAAAATGTTTTTTTCTCTAATGAAACGTACTTTGTTAAGGTAATTAAGCTTTTGCTAAAGAAAAGTAAAACATTTTTTATTAAAAAAACAACTACCACATAATGTAGTTGGTTTTGAAATTTTTGCTTCAAGTTGATGGGCTACTCACTGAAATAAAGCATTTCAAATTCAACAAGTAGAAATCATTATTTGAACAAACTTCATCCTAATTGTACTGAAGTATTAAGGATGTTTTTAATAGTTGTCGACACCTGCGTCCATTTAGATGGATGTAGGTATTGCATGGCTGAAGATTAAAAACGGTAGGGCTGAAAAAGTGTAGATGAATGTAATTAAAGGTGGCTGAAAATTAATGATGGAACTGTCAGGGCTGTTGGAATAGCATGCTCTGTAGATTTGCTTTGCATAGTCTATTGTTGTTACATTGTAGATGTAGAGTTTTGGAGGAGGGATTGTAACAGAATTTGTGATATGAGTGTTTCAGCAGAATTAAGAGGTACGTTGTATATTTTTCTTGTTTGTAACTGCTAAGAACTAGCAAACATAGTTAGGAACTAATTGTCATACATAGAATTGTTTTGCCCAGTTCAATATTGTTATAATTTGGAGAAATTTTTTTTGCAAGTAAAATTGTAACATAACTTGTCATATGAGTGTTTTAGCAATTCTATCAAAGGTACACATACATTAGAAAAAATTGCAGCCCTCTAGAAGGTCATTAGTTTTTTATTTTCGGAACCCCTAGGGTGCAACTATAGGGAAAAAAAATTGAATTTTAAATTTTTTTTTCAATCTGACGTGGCACCAACAATGACACGTCATTATTCGAATTTAAAAAAAATTAATATATATGTATTTTTTTCCTAAATGCGCCGGGGGTGTATAAGACTTGCGGCCTTATTAAGGGCTGAAATTTTTTCTAATGCTTGTTTCTTAGTGAGTGCTAACAACTAGTAAAGGAAGTTAGGAATTGATGGTCTTACTCTAATTCTAAGCAATCTATATTTTGTCGTTGTAAGATATAAAGTATTTGTAGATTTGTATATAGGAGTTGTTGCATTTTGTGATAATTTTCTTCAAAAAATTGCAATTTGGAAGGTGAACATTCAAAATGACCGGCTTCAACATGTTTCAAATATCGTATACGCCCTGCTGGTATAGTTTGTGGTGCTGTTTGACGACGCATACTCGCATAGTGTCTCCAGTAGACGTAATTGAGAGCACCTACACCAGAAACTTGGAGAACCCTAATGAAGTTCAAAAATTACTTACACCACGTAAGTGCCCTCCCAGTGAAATGTCTTTAATAAAATATTCATACAATAAAATTAGGTAAGGTATTGACCGCCATGTACATAGAATGAAATCATAGCTATATAATACTTCATATTGCAACAATATATTTGTTTATATCCATTTGTCTATATGTACAAAAGGTGAAGCAAAAAAATTTATATATATTAGAAAATCTAAAAATCAACAAGACAATTGCTTTGTAGAATTTCAGACATTATCATCCAATAAAGTTTTGTTGGCAATAAATGACATAATAAGAAGTCATCAAATTTCAATGAAACGAATGATACAATCAACCCTAAACCTATTTGTTTGACTTTGTTAGTTTTCCATAAGGTATGTATGTAGCTCTTCACCATCAATTTATTTCATGCTAATTACATTCTTATAGTTCATTAGTTTAGAATCATGTTTTGTAGAATTTTTTGATGTTCTATGTTTTATATTTTATGAAATTTTGAAGATTTAATATTGTATCAACCCATTCACTTAGAGTTTGTTTGTTCAGATAATAATGTTGAACAACAAGATACTCCAAGTCAAAGTAATTTGAACGCCCAGAGCACATGATGATCTTGAATTTGAAGCAAGTTTCAGATGAGCAACACAAGCAAGTGACAGTCTTGAGCAAAAGTGTGCAACTTGCACTTGAGCTCACAAGAACTATCCCTGAATTTGTAGATTGGTCATACATAAAGGTTTGTGCATTCATTCTTGTTTATTGCCAATTTTTCTTTCCATTCTGGAAAAGAGCTGTTGTTAACAATTTACAAGTACTTACCATATTTTTGTTAATTTTTCAAGTGAGCGCACAAAGAAATTCAATTGGATGGGAATGCTTGTGGAATTTGTGTTCAATCATATATGGCAGTTAAATCAACATGCAACTTTAGAAGTCTGTGTAAAAAATAAATTGCATTTGCTTTATAGAAATGAAATTATATATCTTCTATAAGTTACTAGATGTTGTGGCTTTGATTTTGAAGGTCTAAAATGTCCATCAATGTTTTGAGATCTAAAAATTACAAGCATTTCTTTCAATAGCCAATTTTTTGTTCTTTTAAAACTTTATCACAAATTTGTAGTACAAGTGTAAAATACCTAATTCAAAAGCAAATATCCATGTCATTGCATATAAAGGAACTAATAAACTATGGTTGTTTACAAGCCACATTTTTCCAAAAATATGAATCTTTATTTCTGCAATCAATGCAATGCATGTTTTTGTTGGCAATAAATGTTCCTCAAAAATATTAATAGCAATTGTGGTTGTGGCTTTCAAATTGCAACATAAAATGCTTACAATTGCTTGAAATCTCATTCTAGGCTTTCAGAAATCAAGTTTCATGTACCCAGAGTACAACGCCATCAAAGATGAAGTACTAGTTGCCTTCAATGCGAGTGTTACGGATGGTGCAAACATCAAATTGTTTCAAAAACATTGGGATAATCAAACCAACATGAAAACTGGGTTGCAAAAATCCATTCTTTGTTATTTGAGAGATTATTGAAGGAAAATCATTGGGAAGCTTTTAACAGAGCTTTATGATCAATTGGGAGTTCCTAAACCAAAAAATCGGCTTTGAAGAGGTGAAGAGGTTGATGTTTGGTTGTTGAAATTGAAAGACCTTAAAGACAATAATGTTTGGCAAATGAATGAAGATGATCTGTTCCAAAGTGTAGCGGTCCATGCTGCAATTGCATTGGTGATGAAAGGTTCACACTTTGATTTATTTGAACCATTCAAGGTCACTATCGAGCAAACAGGGTTTTTTTTCATAATGTAGTAAGTTTATATAGTTGTTCTTCTCATTATGCAGTTGTTGACATTTTTATTGATTTAGTTGTGGGCAATGATTGAAATGTTACTCCCTTTATAGTTCATTACAATGTATATAATTGGTCCAACTCTAGATAGAAATTGAGTTTTGCAACTTAGCTTATAATTGAAGACATGCCGGAGGCCACATACTTCAATGCATTTCAATTGTATGGTAAGTCCACCTAGAAGCATCCTAATTGACATTCCAAAATGGTTTCTATTACAAAGATGTGTCAATTTTTGCATGTCTTCTTAGTAATTGCCAGAATCAAGTGTGCATGTTTTTTTTTATCATGTATTACTAGTAGAAAACGCAAAATTAACAGATTTTTGTTAATCAACGTGATCGGGACAACGCGACCAAATCAACAGAATTCTATCAGAATTTCTACATTTTCTATTAGTGTATTCTGTGAATAGCATATGAAAAAAAAGCAGCTTCAAATGCTTGATAGAAGGTGTCTTTCTAGATTGACCTTAGGTTGTCATGCGTTTATTTGTTTTCAAACTGTTTTGATGACTAAATCATGTGTGGTAAAATTTTTAATGTACTTTGTTATATATTATAGTTGGAATTGGCCATGGAGGGGAGGTCATTGGATCCCAAAAATCAAATGTAGCATTATCGGCATATGAAGATGATAAAACAGACGATAATCTGTTTGAGTGGTCAAATGCACAAAATTCTTGTTGTGGCGAAAGATGAAATAGAAAAAAAAAAAACTGAGGAAAATGCTGGACGGTGAGTACCATTCAAGAACTTTGTAATATAGATACACTTTCTATTGATTCTCTATACTCCCTATGTTGAGCCATATTTCATTGAATGTTTGATCAAGCAATACTGATCTTGATTGTGATTGTAGACTACAATGTTTCTAAAGTAAGTGAAGTAGAAAAAGTGTCAGAGTCTGGAGATGTCCTATTTGCACTAAGTAAGAATTAATTTTGAATATGACCACCAGCAAATGAACAAGGTCATAATTGTTTCTTGATTGTTTCTTGAAATAATTATGAATTTAAAATGCATAATACTATTTTCTTGAAGACCATGCCCTTGAATAAGCACATTTGGACCGTGTACATAAGAAGGATAAAAGTAAGGTACAACCCTAGATACCAACATGTACCATTGTCTATCGTTTTGAAATTGCTATTTGATGGCATAAAGTGGCATTATTGATTCATGGTGAAGGAGGTAGATGGAATCAAGGCCTCTACCTTATTTATGTTTTGGTTTGTTTTAAAGCCACATGCAGAGGATATGGTGGTGTGGTTCTCGGGGCAATAGCCACTACTATTCAATGGAACCCTTTGTATGTACAGGTAGGCATGCTACACAGTTGCTTTGAATTCAAGAAAGTGTATTCATTTGTGTTTGATGTTAGGGAAGAATAATGCATATTGTCTACTAGAGGTGTGTGAAATGTTAAGCATCTAAACAGAATATAAGTAGTGAAGCTATATTTATAGTTCTGTCCTTTGAAAATTAAGATTGTAAGTAAAAGATCGTTGTTCATCAAGTAATTGAATACTATAAGTATCAATTGCTCACTTCCAATTTCTTCATTATTGTAATGGTTTGTTTCTTGTAGATGATTGTAGTTGATACCTAAATTGTTTTGTATTCTGTTGAATTTTGTGTAGGAAAACCTATATAAGCATCTATTGGAGCCAGCTAAAATTAGGGAGCATTTGGAGCTAGTTGAAATCGTCATTCTAAAATCAAAAGCGTTTCATTTGGCGGTCCAATTACTTTATAATTGTGAATTTTGATAGTGACATTATCCTCACCTAAATTTTTATTACAATTTGATGTATAATCTGTAGTGTGATGCTTGTAATTGTTATACAACTGCAAATATGGTGTATATGTTAAACTATCTTTCAATACTAATGTGCTTTATGTTTTCACCACCATGATGTACATGAGAATATTTGCGTATTATTAAATTTCAATTAGAACTTTCAAATTTTTCTTTTGTAGCTCCCTTTGAATTATAATTTCGTAAATTTATGATTTCATTTATCAATCAATAGCATCAATTGAATGGCAATTGAAAATATTGCAGATTTTGGTATGTAGGATTCACAGCTGTCGTAGTGTTGTACCGTACAAATTAGGCAATCGTGTGTGTTATTCTTGTCGTTTGTTTTTAAGCTACAATAGTGAATATATGAATTGAATTTTCAAATTGCAAACAAATAATTAATATACACCCAAATCAATTTCAAATTATATCTTAATATTTAATAAGCATTGTTGCACTACAAATAGCAATGACATTATTGCTATGAATTTCCATGTACTTGAATATACATAAAATTCATGATAAAGATAATCCATTTTTGTGCCTAATTTGTGTCTTTTGCGCATTTGTGATTAATGTAAAGAAGTCCGAAAGTTAATACAGATTATAAAGTAGTGTCAATTCTTTATAGTTATTGTGTACATTGTAACGATGCGATAACTTGCAAATTAACATACGCACCTATGAAATAAGAGTAATTTCATGATAATTGCTATCAATTTGGCGGACTTGAACTTTGAAATGTGGAGGTGAAATTTAACTTGGTTTTCCAACTTTTTATAGTTCTAAGTTTTTTGAAAAAAGTTATTCTACTATTCCAAAATGGCCACTAAAGTCTGTTGTATTTAAGAAACACCAAATTGTGAATGATTAGGTTAAAAAAATATTTTCATTATACATAGAATTCCAATCGTATTGTTTAATCCCTAAAGGACCAAATGGCATTTTTTGGCAACATAACAATTATGGATAACTTGCTACAAACAAGGATTTTATTTATTTTCTTTAAAATTTTTACATAACATGCGGTCAAGGAGTAGCTTTAAGGCGCAACAATTTTCATAACTTTTGACTACATAATTAAAAAGTTATTGCATAATATGTATTTTTTTATTGCTCGGTAGGCAACTTGGGTAGCTAAAAAAATCACTTTTTAATGAATAAAAAATTTCAACTTGATTTCCTAAATTTATATATAGGTGGAAAGCTTTGAATCATTCCATTTAAAATAACAAGATGACAGTTATGAAGAATTTTAGTTTGTGGGTACTCTACACTGAAATAAATTTTGAAGTACTTTCTTTAACTCAATTTTCAATAGCTTTTCAATTGATAAAAAAAAGCATTGAATGTAGATTATTTATTACAACTTACAACCATTGACATTGGAATTTTTAACCCCTAAAGTCCCAAGGCCTTTTTTCCATCAAAAACCACTCAAAATTGCCATTCCTATTGCAAAGAGCAAAAGAATTTTGAAAGCTATTTTCTTTGTATATCCAACCATTGGATCTTGTACCAAACCAGTATATAAATTCATGGAAGAAATTTCAAAAACTTTGACCACGTACATTGCAAGATATTTGCATTTGAAGTGAAGAAAGTGAGATTTTTTACACCTTGCTTGAGTAGATTTTTTGGCTTTAAATTTCCTTAACTTAAAATGTTTGCACAATTGATTTTGATTTTCTAATATTTTATGTTGAAAAACTGAGTTGAACATCTAAGAAAAAAATTCAACAAAAAAACATTTAATTTTCACTCATTAACCCCAAAAGTTCCATGGCTATGTTTTCACCGAAAACACTTGAAAACTGCCATTTCTAGTATAATTACCAAATTTTTGGAATTTTTTTTTTGACACGTATAACCATGGGATCTTGTAGTATGCTGACTTGAGAACACGTGGTAAAAATTTCAGAAATTTCCACCACATGGATTGCAAGATATAAACATTCAAATTCACTAAAATCATGATTTTGCCCTTGCGAAAAACAGGGCAGCTCACTTTTCTATGAAAAAATGTCCAAAATGGTGGTGCTTCTTTGAATTCTTTTTTCTAAACAAGTTGGCTACATGCTTAAAATTTTTCAAATCATTTAGAATCGTACAACATATAGGAAAAAAATAGGAAGTAGGAAGAAGTGGAGAATGATTCAAAATACAAAATTGTTAAGAGTTTAATTATGGAATTAAAAAATGTCAATTCCAATGGTTGTAATCTTGTAATAAACAATATGCATTTTGTAATTTTATTTTTTTCAAAAAATATTAAAAATTGAGTGAAATAAACAACTTCAAAGGTTAATTTTGAGTAGGGAATCCATAATTGCCCGCAAACTAAAATTCCTCATAACTTTTGACTCATAGATCAAAATATAATGATTCAAAGCTTTCCGTGTACATATAAATCTTAAAAACCAATTTCTTTTTTTTTTCTTTTTTTAAATGATTTTTTTTTATCTGCCCGGATTGCCTAATTACAAAAAAAAAACATATTAGGCCATAATTTTTGACTCGTATTTCCAAAATTTAGTGCATATGAAAGATATTCCTTGTCCCCTTTTTCTATTAAAAATCCAACTTAAAATATGGAAATCTCCAATCACAGGTACATGCCTAAAATTGCTATATTGCTAAAAATAGCATATTGGTCCTTTAGGGTTAAAAAATTGTCAAGTAGAAGTAGTTTCAAAGTTGAATGGAAAAATTAAATTGTTATTAGCTCTGAGGTGGAATTAAAACACTATAATCCCAACAGTGAAATTGTCCTAGCAAGCAAATTTAATCGTGTCTAATTATTTTTTTAAAATTATAAAAATTGCATTCAAAATTGAATACAATATATTATTTTTCTGGAAGATGCTTAGATTGCCAAAAATACAAGATTGTCCATAACTTTTTCATCACTAGTCCAAATAGAATAAATTAAAGCTTCAAATGTAGACAAAAATATAATCTTTGAGAAAAAAATTTACAAATTAGCCTCTAAATGCCCAAGGCCTTTTTTGAACTTCTAAGAATTTGCTCTAAATTGAACAAAAAGCCAACATTTTGATAAATTGTATCAATTTTGTATGAATTTTAATTGTACAAATTCAAACTAGACATGTAAGAGTTCACATAGGAAAAGAAAACACAACAATATCACTTATGAATTGAAAGATTATAATGTTTGAACATGAGGGTGTTAAAACTGTGAAAGTGACTTGAAGTCTTTCAATCCTCTTTTTACATACTAGATCTAAAAAGTTGGTTAACAAAAAAATATGAGGTTAAAGGACCTAACATGTTTAACCCCAACCAATTTACAGCTTCTCAAAATCTACTCTATAATTTTTTTAAATGAATTTCTAATGTGTTTTTTCTCCAAGATCTAGTGTATTTGAGGTTCATTTCCAAGAGCCCTCAATACTACAGAAAGTCAAGATTGCAATGGGTACCCTTGCACAAAATCTTGGATAGAAAAATCATAATCAAACATTTTCAAAATCGGATTTTTGAGGCTAAAACTAGACTTCAAGAAGATTTTTTCAAAAAAATAAAATACTAAAAATAGCAACTTGGTTAGATTTTATTTAACTTCATAGTTTTGTCGACACCAAAATTTGGTGCCTCGGGCATTTAGGGGTTAAAAAATCCATTTTTTTGTGATTTTTTTTAAATTCTCCCTTGAACTACTTTTTAGACTAGAAGCGGCATAACTTTTGCTCCCAATCACCAATTGAAAAAAAATTATACTTTTAAAAAGCTAATTTGGTTCCCTATCTTCAAAAAAACAGTTAAAAAAATTAGGTCAAAAATTGTGAATACACAAGTCTATCCAAAATCCCAAAAATACCATTAGGGACTTTGGGACTTTAAAGGTTAAATTCCATAACCAAATTCTTAACAATTTAGAATTTTAAATCATACTCTACCTCTTTTTACTTACTATTGCCCTATTGCAACGGGACAAAAACATTCCAAAATATTATGAATGTACTAGTATATGTAGAGTCCAAAGATTCAAAAAAAATTTAGATTTCCTAAAATTTTGTTGATTTGGTCATTGCACTATTCAAATCAACAAAAAGTAGGTGGCCATTTTGTTGGCTTCAACAGAAAGTTCAAAAATTAGTGAAAATAGTCATTATAGTGCTCTAAACAACAAAAAACAATTAATTTTCTATTGATTTGGTCATAATTTTTCTAATAGTGATACTTTTCCATTAGAATTGGTCAAATGAGATGGGCTTTGGTAGATGAATTTGGACTTCAAAAAGGTACAAGCATTTGGCATGATGAGAGCTGTAAGTATAATCAAAATAATTTGAATGGTCACATAACAAATTACAAGTTGGCAACATCCATCAAAGAATTTTTTACAAGAATATCTTAAAATGAAAATACTATAAAAACAACACATACCTAGTGAAAAAGAAAGTAGATATCATTGACTTGAAATCTTTAATGATGAAAACATACTACTAATCCCTAACTCTTAATCTTAACCCCTAAAGGACCGAGGCCTTTTTGTGCCAAAAAACACTGAAAACTGCCATTTCTATAGCAAAGAGTAAAAAGAAAATTAAAATTGTTTTTTTTTCTACATCTAACCGTAGGATCTTACACTTGACTAGTATAAAAAAGTGTGAAAAAAATTTCAGAATTTTTGACCGCACAGATTGCAAGATATTTGTGTTTTTAAAGTGGAAAAAACAAGTTTTTCAGCACATTGTGGGACTAGATTTTTTGACTTTGAACATTTTTAACTTAAAATTTTTGCACTACAGAGTTTTGAGCTTTAAATCTTTATAGTGGAGAATTGAGTTGAGAGTCTAGGAAAAAAATCAAAAAATCAAAAAAATTTAATTATCATTCTTAAGAAAATTGTTAAGTAGAAATAGGTACAAGATAGAAGGAAAATCCAAAATATTCATATATTTTAGATGGAATTAAAATACAGTAATCCCAATGGTGAGATTGTTCTAGCAAGTAAACTAAAGCATGCAAAAAAAATTTGAAAAATTTGAAAAATTGCATTCAAAATTGCATCCTACAAGTTATTTTTTTCAAGAAAATGCTCTAACTGCCCGAAAAACAAGAATGTCCATAACTTTCTCATTGCAAATCCAAATGAAATGAATCTAATCTTTCCAGATAGACAAAAATATAATGTATGAGAAAAAAAATATTAAAAAAAAAATCAAATTTTTGCACATTTTTTTTGGCTGCCCAAGCTGCTTGCCGTCCCCTGTTTTGAGCTGATTTGGTCATAACTTTTTTTCCCGGGCACCGATTGTGAAGAAAATTATATTCCCACGAAGCTAATCAGCTTTTCTACCTCCAAAAAAAGTTTCAAAAAATCAAGAGAAAATTTCAGCCCGTAGATACTTGCCCAAAAACGCATTTGTCTCGAAGGGACAACGGTCCTTTAGGGGTTAACCACTTAAAATGTCCGTAGTTATGAATTTTAAGAAAATCATGAACAATATTCATTGGGATGTAAATATTTAATCATGTAAGGCTGCCGCAATCACTAAGTGTTGGATGGATGACAGAGAACACTCTCATTTAAGACATAAATGCAATTGTTCATCCTTAGAATTTCATGCAAAAGGGGGCGAGTAGTGCACAATAGTTGACCTAAAATGAGTATTTTGGTTTTCTTAAAGTAGATGATTTACATTGTATCAAAAAGGTTGATTTCCACGGAGTCCTTATAGGGATAAATATAGATGACATTATCAAAAGTGGAATCTAAAAGTGACATCTTTTAAATTCTTCTTCCACAAAAGGGACAAGAACATCTATTCTCCATCACCTCCCCACTACAACACAAATGTAACCTTGATTAACCCCACTTAAGTCAAGAAAGAGATGATAAACTCGTCCGGAGCGACTACTGTCGACGAGTTTCATCCAGGGAAGCGGCACGGCTCCTGCCGAGGACCGACGATTTTCGCAACGAAGTGCAGGAGTCCCGTCGCCATAGCCACGGCCCTTAAGCCCTAATTCTTGGGGGAGCTCGCTTGCTCGCACGATCTGGCTGGAAGGCGTTGGGGACGTCTGCGCGCACCAGCGAGCCCGAGCCGAGTCTGCTGCACCGCGCATAGGAGTTTAATTTGCCTCGCGCAGTTGTATTCGTTTCGAAATTCCGTCGCCAGTTGTGTCTCTCGGTCATGTCCACTCTCGAAATCGAGGCGCGCGAGTAAGCCCTCTCTCTCTGTGTCCGCGCGATGCTTCCGCCGATGTGCGCCGGGTGGACCTGCACTCGGCCAGGACTGAATTTAGGTTTTGTGGGAGCTGTGCTGCAGTGTCATCAAGATAGTGCTTCAGTTCTGCAAGGAGAATTCGCTGCAGCAGACGTTCCAGACGCTGCAGAATGAGTGCCAGGTTTCCCTCAACACCGTGGACAGCCTGGAGACGTTCTCGGCGGACATCAACAATGGCCGCTGGGACGCGCTGCTGCCGCAGGTGGCGCAGCTCAAGCTGCCGCGCAAGAAGTTGGAGGACTTGTACGAGCAGGTGCGTCTTTCTTTCTCTCTCTCCGAAGTAGCCCTGTTTTAGCTTTCGGATTCCACCATTACAGTCGGGATGGGGGTCCGCCGTCTTCTGCATTGTGCGGTCGATGGTGGTTTTAGGTCCAACCTCGCGACGATCGAAGGAAATGCCTGATCGGGGGTGGCTTTGTTCGTGGCAGATCGTGCTGGAAATGATCGAGCTGCGCGAGCTGGACACGGCGAGGTCCATTCTGAGGCAGACGCAGGCGATGGGGTTCATGAAGCAGGAACAGCCAGAGCGTTACCTGAAGCTGGAGCACCTGCTGGTCCGGACCTATTTCGACCCCCGCGAGGTATGGACTGGACTGGACTGGACGAAGCGCTGATACAATTCTAGGTCAATGCCTATTTTACCACATACTGGTTGATGAGAGAAAGAGAGTTTGCATAGGGTGCTGAGACCCGACATGATGAAAATCGTGTGGGCTCAGAATCTTCTGGCAGGCGATACGAACGCCGCACGTTGCTTGGACCTACATTAGGGTTGGGATCGCAAATGCATGTGGGAGTTTGAAAGCATGTTGGATGTGACAGGCGTACCAAGATTCGTCGAAAGAGAAGAGGCGAGCACAGATTGCGCAAGGTGTGGGCCTTTTGGAATTGTTGTGAAGTGTCTTGCGCAATGTGAAGACTTTTCTTGTTTTCGGCCGGTCGCTTCCTCTTGCTCGCTGCGTTGTTGTTGCCTGACAGAGTTTGGAAGCGTGTCCACTGTGCAGCTCTGTCTGTGGAGGTGACGGTGGTGCCCCCGTCCAGGCTGATGGCTTTGATCGGTCAGGCGTTGAAGTGGCAACAACACCAGGGTATGTGTGGCCTTGATCTTGTGTGGCTGTCTGGTACGATGTTCCGAGATTGTTGGGTGAGACTATTGGTTCTCGATGTTGTGGTAGCGAGTGCCCACGACTCTATTCATGGATTCTGTGATTGTTCACGGTTTGTTGCCCGGGTGCGCGACAAGGCGGAGATGGTTCACTTCCATGTGTTTTGGTGTGGACAGGTTTGTTGCCACCGGGAACGCAGTTTGATCTGTTCAAGGGGGCGGCAGCTGTGAAGGCGGACGAGGAAGAGATCTATCCAACGGTTCTGGAGCACACAATCAAGGTACGGTGGCGTCGGGCCAGGTCGGCAGCGGGTTTGGTTTTCAGAGTAGCATGGTTCGTACGTGGTTTTGGGTCGTCCTTTTGCGATTTTGCGATCGGCGTTTAGGTCCACCGAGTCGTTGAACTTACGGCACAATTGCAACTGGTGCAGTTTGGAAAGCAAAGTCATCCCGAGTGCGCCCGTTTCTCTCCCGATGGGCAGTTTCTGGTATCAGCTTCCGTGGATGGCTTCATCGAGGTTGGTATCGTCCAAGTCATTGAATACCATCATGCGGTTTTTGTGTATAAAGTCATTTCATCGAGCTATGTTTGCTGTATAGAACGGTTGGTACGGAATGGGGTGAATGCGTTCTCTCGCCGAAAAATGAAGAGCTGGTTTCCACCCACGAAACGGCGGGACGTCCGACAGTGACCCGGCGTGCGTTGATGTTTTGCAGGTTTGGGACTACTTGACTGGGAAGCTGAAGAAAGACTTGCAATATCAAGCGGTGGTAAGCGTCGCGAGCCTCATTTTGTTCTGTCGCAGTTTCGTCTGGCATGGCACGTTCGCTTGGGCAGCTGGAGTGTGGGATTCTGTTGGATCCAGTACGGAATGAATGTGTTGTGTGTTGTGGACGTTGCAGGATGCGTTCATGATGCACGACGAGGCCGTTTTGTGCATCGCGTTCAGCAAGGATTCCGAGATGCTGGCTTCTGGATCCCAGGACGGCAAAATCAAGGTGTGGATCCTCGGTCGTTGGTTCCCGCAAGGGAGTTGACGGTGTGGTGTTTTCGGGGCAGTGATGAACGGCTGAATCTTATCGCGGAGAGAGTGTGCCTTGGAGTGTTGTGCGTTGGGGTCATTTGGTGCTGAAGCGATGAGCTACTACGCACACGGAGACTTTGTTTTCATGCTCCGGCATCTGCTTGAGGCTTCGGATATGTGGTTGACCTGCGACGTTTCTTTGTCGGTCGTTGTGAGAGATTGTAATGGATTGGGGACACTGCTATGCGATGCAGGTGTGGAGGATACGAACAGGGCAATGTCTGCGTAGGTTCGAGCGAGCGCATGGGCAGGGAGTCACGAGCGTTTCGTTTTCCAGAGATAGCACGCAAGTTCTGAGTACATCCTTCGACGGCACGGCGCGGTAATGACCCGTGGGGTGCCCGGTTGATCTCTCGTTGCTTTTGTGTTTGGATGTGCGATGCAGCTTTGATGCCGAGGGGCAGTTTCTTTTCCGTGGAGGAGCAGCTGGTCGATGGAGTCACATTGCTTCCGTCGAGCAATTGGTGCGTCGTTTCCTGTCTGAGTCGGCCGGGTACTGAGAATGGGCGATGATTGGGGTTTGGTTGCATGTGGGCACAGATTACATGGATTGAAGTCTGGGAAAACGTTGAAGGAGTTTCGAGGGCATAGTTCCTACGTGAACGACGCCATCTTCACGAGCGATGGAGGTCGCGTGATCACGGCGTCTAGCGACGGGTCTGTGAAGGTGAGCACTGTGGGGGTGGAACGCGCGAAGGCAATAGACTCCTGTGATGGTTGTGGTTTGCTGTTGTGAGCGGGGTCGAGAGGCTTCGTGGCGTCTCCAGATGTCATGTCAGGAGACTGGCATGGAGGGGTCATTTTCGTGAGCTGGAAATGTCCGACTCTTGGAGGCGTTGGGTGGTTTTGTTGTGCGTTTTTGTAGGTGGGGTATTTTGATGCCCTTTTGGTGGTTTGAGGGGCGTTGTTGAGGGGCTGACTTTGTGCATGATGGTTTGGCAGGTTTGGGACGTGAAGAACGCGGACTGTTTACAAACTTTCAAACCTCCGCCTCCATTGCGAGTGAGTTTCTCTTCGCCCTCTTTCATTGTTGGGCAGGACTGAGGCCTTCGTGGGTGTGGTATGGCAGCGCTGGCGCCCAGCGGACGACAATGTGGTTTGTGGTGTGGGAGTTGGTCTAACGTGGAGGTGTTGTGTGAGCAGGGGGGCGACGCGACAGTGAATTCCGTGCACCTCATGCCGAAGAACCCTGAGCACATCGTGGTATGCAACCGAGCGTCTGCCGTCTACGTGATGACATTACAGGGCCAGGTTGTTGCTCCGATCCTCCTCGTGTGATAACGGTGGTCAGCTCTCATCTTGTGTTGGGATTACTTGATTTTTGTGTTCGACCGGGGTGCACCGAGTGCGGGTAGGGTTGCATTTAGGAGGGAGGTTTACTGGCGTATCTTGCAGCGCCTTGCCGGCTGTTTTAGAAGATGGCCTTGGTTTTTGATCATGCGGGGACGCTGACAGCGACGGCGTTGCGTGGCAGGTGGTGAAAAGTTTGTCTTCCGGAAAGCGAGAAGGAGGTGACTTTGTCGGTGCTACCGTATCTCCGAAAGGAGACTGGATCTATTGCGTTGGCGAAGACAGGTGCGTTCCTTTGGATGGTGGATTTCTAAGTTTTAGGTTTCTAGTCATAAATTGTTCGAGTCAGTCGTCGGTAAGCGTGTTTTGTGCTTGGGTTAGGAAGACGTAGTACGGCGCAGCTAGAGATGAGAGAGGTGGTGGAATTCGGGGATCTTTCGCTTTGGCGGATGTCGTTCGAATGACTCGTTCCTAGGGGTTTCTATGGAAGGTGCATGGTGCAGCCTCTTGCCAGCTTTTGCGGTGAGCGGTTGAAAGGGACGGTAGTCCTTATGGGTGGTTTGCTTTGATAACAGGAACATTTATTGCTTCAGTCATCAATCAGGCAAGCTGGAGCACCTGATGACGGTAAGTCTTTGCATCGTTGTTGGTGGAGTTTTTTTGTCTCGGATATTTCTATCCAGTGAAACTCGGCTCTTATGTATGAGAAGGACTTGACGTCGTGGTGGCAGGCTGTGTGGTGTATGTCCTTGGTTGTGGCTTTCATGTCTTGTGGAAGTCGGTCCTTCGTCGTAGTTTTGCAGTCCGAGGTTGTGGTTTGTGTTGGTACGTGACTTGCGTGGGCGTGTGGTTTGGCAGGCTCACGAGAAGGACATCATTGGAGTGACGCATCATCCTCACCGCAACTTACTAGTGACGTACAGCAATGATAACACTATGAAGCTCTGGAAACCTTGAACACGAGCTGCTTGTATAATTATTCCCTTTTTTCCCACGGCCGTACAAGTGGCATTTTTCTTGGCTCCTTCCCTTCGCCATGGTTGTATCGTTACGGAGTGTGGGACTTGCGATCTCCATGCTGTGGCGGTGTCCTCTGCAATGTGGAGCGTTTTGAGTCGTAGTTCAACGTGTGATGTATGCATGGGAGTTGTCTGGTGCACATGTTTAGGGAGTTGGTTTTCGTTGACTTGTGGGTGCTGTTCTCTCAAGAGTATTCAGCTGTGCGGGTCTGATCCTGGAATGGAGCAATGGAGGATATTCTTATGGCGTAGTGTTGGCGACATTCCTGGCGCGGGTCTTGCTTGAATTCACGGACGGATTCGCATTTCAGGTCGGTTCCTGGAAGTGCATTTTCTAACGTCGAACTGGACCATTATCGAATCAGCACCAGTAAACCCTTCTTTCGTGGAGGGTGGTGGCACCATTTAGGTAGTGTAATTTTTCTGGGTCGTGACGGGGACCATGGTTGAGAGTCTTCCTCTGAGGGAGAATAAATGTTTTTCTTTTTTGTTGAAATGAGTCTCCCTTTTGGGCTCTCCGGGCTGAAATGATTTTCAATTTTGTAAGCACCTAATCTTTTCAACTTATACTCCTCGAAAGTTCCAACATTTTCTAGAAGTAAGCAACATGCAATGCTCTCATTTAGACTTAATTTGGAGTCAAAATCGGAATCATTATGTTATTTTGTATTGTTTTTTCCTTGGATCTTCAGAATGCAGTTGTACTTCTTGTTGCATGGCATTGATGGTGAAAGTGTGGGGTGGACATATTTGTGTATGGAATTATCAATTAATGAGGGGAGATAATTGCCATTTGATTTATTTTAACCTTTTGATTGTAGATGATCCTAGACATTTTTTTCAAAGATGCAATTTTTAGTATCTACTTACAAAACATTTTTCTTTTTGCTACACAGAAGTCTAGTTGTAGACTTCAAGTGCAGAATGTAGAAGTGCACTTGGTTGAGACATGCACCTTGTAACAAATTTTGTGGTTTGCAAGGTATATGATTGGATATTTTGTACATTACTTAGTGACCTTGTAATATTTATAGATATATAGAGACTACGGAAAACAAATCCGAGTGAAACATGGATGTAAAATTAAACATTCAAGCCTTTCCAACAACACATTGCGAGCAAGCATTTAGTTCTCAAATTTCTCTTGAATTTCAAAGATAGAAATTTGAATCCATACATAATTTAGGGTATAGGTTTGAGGCCTCTAATACTATCTTATGTATTTATTACAAATTAGAAGATCAATTTTCTTAGCTAAACACCAACTTTATGATCTTTAAAAGATGGAATATACAAATTGCATTTGTATTTATAATACAGAGTAGTATTTATCATATACTACTATAAATTGAGGTATATTGGTCCATTGTTAGCATACCAATGGTGTATATTGTGGTATTTGGAATTCTTCCATATCTTGGAATGGATTGATTTTTGTATCATTTAGTGCAATGGATCATTTCTAACATTCATACACTTTGCCCAAAGTTCTAAATTTTGATGGATTTCACATTATTCAAAATTACATACTTGGAGTGATTACTTTGGGTTGTTCTAGGATATAAGGGATTAAATGATATTTAACCCCTAAAGGACCAAGGTGCGTTCTTTGGCAACATAGCAATTTTGGGCAGCTCACTACGAAAGTAGTTTTTATTTTTTTTCTTTGAAAATTTCACACAATATGTGCCCAAGGAGTAGCTTTAAGGCCCAACAATTTTCATAATTTTTGACTTCATGGTTAAAAAGTTATTGCATGATATGTGATTTTCATTGCTCGGCGGGCAGTCTGGGCAGCCCAAAAAACTTCTTTAAAAATCACTTTTTTTTAAAATAAATATTTGAAATTGGTTCTTTAGGTTTATATCTACGCGGGAAGCTTTGAATCATTTCATTTGGATTAACGAGTCAAAAGTTATGTGGAGTTTTAGTTTGCGGGTAGGTATGGAGTCTTTGGAATGATTCAAAGCTTCCCGCGTAGATATAAACCTAAAGAACCAATTTCAAATTTTTATTTTAAAAAAAAGTGATTTTTAAAGAAGTTTTTTGGGCTGCCCAAATTGCCCGCCGAGCAATGAAAATCACATATCATGCAATAAATTTTTAACCATGAAGTCAAAAGTTATGAAAATTGTTGGGCCTTAAAGCTACTCCTCGGGCACATATTGTGTGAAATTTTCAAAGAAAAAAAATAAAAACTACTTTCGTAGTGAGCTGCCCAAAATTGCTATGTTGCCAAAGAACGCACCTTGGTCCTTTAGGGGTTAAGTGAAACTTATATTGTTGAAAAAAAGTAAATTATAGGGATATGTTTTATATCCAAAGTTTCATATTGACCAAATGATCAAGATTTCAAATATAGCATTTTGAATTTGAATTTAGTCAAGTATACTAATCACAAACTCTTACTTGATCAATTATATTCAACAAGGAGTCCTTGTTACATAAGAGGATCCTCCACATTTGCTGAAGATAAAATATACTCCCTCCGTTCCAAAATGATCTTCCTATTGGCCTTCATTTTTTGTCCCAAAATGATCTTCCTATTGCAGTCTGTGACTTGCGAATTGGTCAAATTTGGTCAAATTTGACTTTCGATTGCTATTGGGGACCAACAAAACGACTTTGAGTAGTAGTTCCCCCTATATTCATGCAAGCATTAGTCAAAAGATAAATAAAATGATTGATGGGGCCAGTCAACATTGTTTATTTGTATTTTTTGCATCTCTTTGAATATTGCCCAATTGAAGGAGATGAAGCGATTGGAGCTGGAATAAAAGGCCATACATGGGCTTAGGCATATACTAAATGCCTACAAAATGATGATCTCACTCTCAACAATTAATTGACCACTGGTGATCTTTGAAAATGCCCCAGAAATTCTACTTTTCAATATTCCAAAAACTACATTTCAAAAAGGATTTTGAAACTCAAAGTTTCTAGAATGCTAGGAGTACACCAAACTCTACTTACAGCACAAAAGAAATTTTTAAAATGTTATTTTTGGCCTTAATCTAGAATGTTTTGTCCAACAAAAAGATCATTTTGGGACGGAGGTAGTATTACACAAGGAGGAAACAATAGTTAGAGACATTCTTCAAATTTGTGGAGAATTTGGTACCCACCAAAATGGACAATTACATCTTCCTCCAACTCATTTATATTGGAAGAATGTTACTACTATTTTCTTATTCACCTACTCGAATCTTGAGGCTTATCTTTTACCAAATCTTGTTGCATGCACAAACCTTGCTCCTTCCTCATGATCTTGTGAAACTCTCCCTTTATAAAATTAGGAATAAACTTCTCTCTATCGACACCCTTACATGTACACTTGCACATGAACTGGTTACGATTGATTCAATCATGGCACTTTATAATTGGACAACAAATGTGGAGAATTGCCAGACACCAAATTCGACTATGAATTCCTCGTGTGCAATTCTAACTCCACCTATTATAATGTAGCTGAATTTTATTTTAACCCCTAAAGGCCCATTGTCCCCTCGGGGGACAAATGGGATTTCGGGCAGGTACCTACGAGCTGAAATTTTGTCCTGATTTTTTGAAATTTTTTTTGAAGATAGAAAAAACTGATAAGCTTTGTGGGAATATAATTTTTTCCACAATCGGTGCCCGGGAACAATAGTTATGACCAAATAAGCTCAAAACAGGGGACGGCGAGCAGCTCGGGCAGCAGAAAAAAAATGGACAAAAATTTGAATTTTTTTTTTTAATATTTTTTTTCTGATAGATTATATTTTTGCCTATCTGGAAAGCTTTGATTCGTTTCATTTGGATATGTTATGAGAAAGTTATGGATTTTCTTGTTTTTTGGGCAGTTAGAGCATCTTCTTGAAAAAAATAACTTGTAGGATTCATTTCTGAATGAAATTTTTCAAATTTTTCAAAATTTTTTTTTTTGCATGGTCTGATTTACTTGCTAGAACAATCTCACCATTGGGATTAGTGCATTTTAATTCCATCTAAAATATATGAATATTTTAGATTTTCCTTTTATCTTGGACCTACTTCTACTTAACAATTTTTTTAAGAATGATAATTAAGTTTTTTTGTATTTTTTTTTTCTTTCCTAGACTCTCAACTCAATTCTCTACAATAAAGATTAAAAGCTCAAAACGCTGTAGTGCAAAAATTTTAAGTTAAAAATGTTTAAAGCCAAAAAGTCTAGCCCCGCAATGTGCTGAAAAACTTGTTTTTTTCACTTTAAACGCAGATATCTTGCAATCTGTGAGGTCAAAAATTCTGAAATTTTTTCCATACATTCTCATACTAGTTAGGTGTAAGATCCTACGGTTGGATTTTCAAAAAAAACATTTTTAATTTTTTTTTATACTTTGCTATAGAAATGGCAGTTTTCAGTGTTTTTTGGCAGAAAAAAGGCCTTGGGCCTTTAGGGGTTAAGTAGCTCAAATTGTCTACTTTTGGTTTAAAAACATAAGATATGCCACCCTATTAAGACCACTTGACTACTTCCACCACTCAAGGAATGACTCCATTATGAAAGCATAAGTGCCCTTGCGTGAATGAATGAAGCAACAAGCCTTTCCAAAATGTATTATTGTGACTATTGGAGTGTACAAGTGAGGTCTTTGGGCCATCTTAGTAGCCACATTAGGGTCATGAATTATATGGGTGTAAGCCAATTAAAGAATAAGTCTATTTATCACTTTTATGGCCTTGACATTGTGACAATTTAACCCCTAAAGCCCTGAACATGCTTTTTTGAGAACATAGCTTTTTTGGGCAGCTCACTACGAGCGGAGTTTTTATTTTTTTTCTTTGAAATTTTCACACAAGATGTGCCCGAGGAGTAGCTTTAAGGCCCAACAATTTTCATAACTTTTGACTACATGGTTAAAAAGTTATTGCATGATATGTCATTTTCCACGTTCGGCGGGCAGCCCGGGCAGCAAAAAAAACTTCTTTAAAAATCACTTTTAAAAAAAATAAAAATTTGAAATTGGTTCTTTAGTTTTATATGTACGCGGGAAGCTTTGAATCATTCCATTCCGATCAATGAGTCAAAAGTTATGAGGATTCTTAGTTTGAGTGTAGTTATGGAATCTCTATTCTAAAATAAACTAAAATAAACTTTGAAGTCCTTTATTTAACTCAATTTTGAATATTTTTGAAAAAAAATAAAAACATTGGGTGTAGATTGTTGATTACAACATTACAACCGTTGGGATTGGCATTTTTCAATTCCATAAATAAATTCTTAACAATTTAGTGTTTTGAATCATTCTCTACCTCTTCCTACTTAATTTTTTTCCTATATGTTGTACAATTTGAAATGATCTGAAATTTTTCTAGCATGTAGCCAACTTGCCTTGCAGAATGAATCCAAAGAGTAACCAACATTTTGGACCTTTTTTCATATAAATAGGACCTTGTGAAGGGCAGCTGCCCGGATTTTCGCAGGGACAAAAAAAGGATTTTTGTCAATTCAACCGCTTTATCTTGCAATCCACATGGTGGAAAATTCTGAATTTTTTTTCACATCTTCTCAAACAAGTTTACTACAAGATCCTACGGTTACATGTGTCCAAAGATGTCTTTTTTCTAAAATTTGGCACTAGTATTAGAAATGGCAGTTTTGGAGCGTTTTTGGTGAAAACATAGTCAAAAACCTTTAGGGGTTAAGAAAAATATAGTGGCCATTTTAGGTTAGGTTAGCTTGATGACCATTATAGAATCACTTTCCCCCATTTTCCCAATTTTGGAGGAGCCTATCGGCACTTATCGGCGAGCACTTCCGGGCACTAGGGTTTGCTCACTTCAAAAAATCATAACTCTGTCAGAAAAAAATGTGATTCCACTTCCTATTACTTAAATCTGTTGTGCAGGCTTTCAAACTGAAATGCAGCAAAGCTCTTCAATAGTGCACACAGGTTTGATTCATCTAGTGTTTTTCTTCAAAACTGCTACACTTCTTCTGTACTGTAAAGGCTCTTTGTACAATAAACATCCTGTCTTAAAAAAGTGGCAGGATGAAAAGCGCCCAGGCTGTGGTATTCAAGTTAAGAAGTGGTGTACAAATGTAAGGAAAGGACAAGAACCAAATCATGCACTCTACAATCAGAGAATACAGAGAGCTCAGATACAGATAATGATATCTATTCATCATACAAATCCTCGACCTCGCACTCTCCTGTGTATACAGTGGCACTTCTTGGAGTTCCGCAATTACCTTCGGCAAATACAGCTCGGTCATTTGCTGCCATATGGGAAATAATTTTGTAGACCATCTCCACCTGTACAATGAAAATAAGAAATTGAAACTCGTTTGACGTCTCGACATGATGTAGAAGTGCATACTCTGTGGGACTATATTGCGACAGCTATTCGACTTCTAGGTTGGCTTACAACATAATAGCTTAAGCGTCATTCTACCTCCATAGGTAATGCTAATGCTATACAAGCAGATCGGGGTTTACAACGAACCTGATTTGGAACTTGACACCTCTTCGCAATCTCTTCGACTGTGAGGGCCTCCACCGGATTCCTGCAACTGTAGGAACATATAACAAAACCATTCATTAGCGACCTTATTTACTGATCTGGCGAAAAGCAAAAACTTAATTCTTGCTCTCGCTTGTCCATAATTCTGATGAATTAAAAAATAGAAAGTCTTTCATGAATGATTGAGCTCTCAACGAAGTGTAGACACGAAGTTTGAGTGCAACCAGTTTCACCAACCTAGCATCGTTCAACACACTGAGAACTCTCTTTTGCAGTGCCAACACCTCCGCAGCAGCCTTCTTTCCTGCCTCCACGCCTGCAACGAGACAAACACGGAATATAAGCAAGACTACCAAAACGTCATTTTAGCTGTGACGGAGGGCCATGAATTAAAGCAATCTAATATAATTCATAACAACTGAAGTACATGCTGAGCTAAAGGAAAGAGGCCACGCAGTTAGGACGTAAAGATGCTTACACAGAAGATAGCAAAACAGAAAGTAAGGAGTTGAACATGACAATCAAAAATGAGAAAAAACCACGGACTTTAAAGTCAAGGGACGTTTGAACCTGGTTGATGGTAGGCGTTGATATTAACAATGCTGGCATATAACCCAACAGCACGCTCATAGAGAGCAACCATTGCTCCAACCGTCTTGGGATCCACTTCCTCCACCGTCACCGTAATAGATTGTCGTTTGTTTGCATACAATGCCGACCTAGTCCCCTAGAAATAGTAAAAACAAAATGAAGTCAAATTCCTTCATCGTTTACATAGCCTGATTGCCTTTATACAATTCCCCGAATACTTGGAGACATTCCTCAAACATACCGAACTTGAAAAGTTTGCTGACTTGTTGTTCAACCAGGATATGAGAACAGTAGAAAACGTGGTGTACCTGAAGCATCCCAAAAAGATAATCGCCACAAGTGACTCCTGGCTCTAGTTCCCAGTCATGACCAGGAGGCCTGTCTCGAAGAACTTCAATGAATGTAGCAAAAAAGTTCGGAACGCCTTCTCTCAGTTGCTGAATATACCTGAAAACACAAGAATCCCTAACCCATTATACATCTATAAGCAGTTATCTATACTGAATTTCAAATTCGCCATGTTTCATAATCTAGAATTTAAAGCTGACTATTTATATCAAGATCGGAACATTGCACGAACTTTACATAGATCTTTCACATTCTTTCATCCTGTGGTCATTCTTAAATGGGTCAAATGCTTCAGGTTCAAAGTTGATGACGTACGCATGCTGGTCAGTGCTTCCCTTATTTCCATACACAGATATTCCTTGATTCACCTGTAAAAGGGCAGTACTTCAGACTACTTTGTTCCTGTATCCCCCATCTGATCATAGTACAACAGGATACACTAGGAACCTAATGTAAAACAGATAGGGTACTAACGGTTTGTCTCAAGTAATTTTTACAGAAATGGTTACAAATTCCCAAACCTTGAAAAATAAGATGTGCTACAAGTTACTGAAAACTCTCGAGAATGTTTGGCCTCACTCTCTCAGGATTAGGCAAGCGTGACAAAAGCTGAAAAGCTGAGCATGCATATACAATGCCTGTGAAGCACGAAATTCACCTTTTTTCCATCTAAGTCAAACTCCTTGCCCAGGGACTCCATAACCAGCTGTTGTAGGTAACGGCTGAAAAGCAGCAGGCTGTCTTTGTAGGGTAGAACGACCATGTCCTGAAGATAGAAAAAAAAATATTTACTTCCTGTTGTAGTGATCCAAGCAGGCATATGCAAACTCTAAGATCAGCATCTCCAAAGGCAGTGTAAAATTGAAATTGATAAAATCTGAGTAAAAAATTGAGTTTATCACCTTGGCGCCAACTCCGCCAGTTGCCCAATACCAGCACAAAGCCAAAAGTGCAGCAGGGTTTTGTTGTACCTGAAACCGGATAAATACACTACTACAATAAAATCTCAAATAACTCCAATGAGTTTCCTAGCCCAAGAGATCAACTAAAGAGACAATGACATATTCAGATCTGAAACTCAGCAGACAAAAGAAAGTAATCTCCAAATTGCCCGAGAGGTAGCGAGCCAAGACACAAGATGATAACACATGACAGAATTGCGTTAACAGAAGAATGAAGTGGATAGTACTGATCTGGGCTAGGATTCCATAAGCCTTGCAACATAGAGATCCACGACAATAATTGCCTTTAATATACCAGTGGTGGAGAAACAGAAGTGGATATCACAAAAAAATACTAACCGATGGGTTTCTCGTGGATTCATCCATTATGGCGGCCCCTTCTAGCATTCCACGAATGTTAATGCCCTGCAATTCGCGCAAATACGTTTAAATTTATTCTACGACAAGTTTATAACTGGTCAAAGTGAGACAGAAAGGAATCTAGCTAACCATGGGAAATGGTTATGCTTGATGCAATAATTTGCTTACTTGAAGAGCCGCTGGGAGCAATCCAACGGCAGACATTTCAGACGTTCGGCCTCCAACCCAGTCAAACATGGGAAACCTTGCCAACCAGCCTTCAATTTTGGCAGTATTATCCAATAAAGAACCCTCTTGTGTAATGGCAACACCCTGCCAAGTCCAAGAATCGAGAGCAACGCAATTAGGTCAAGTAATACGCACAAGATAATTGCCTAATCTACCTTCTAATCCATGAGCTTCCAAAAGTTATTCAGGCTCTCTAGGTTGACATAAAAGTATATTCACGGAAACTCCCTGCTAATCACTGAAACTAGAAATAGACGTCACAGATATTGATATGTCAGCTCATTCTCATTTATGAAAACGCAAGTTAGCTAGCAATGAATTCAGCAGCAATAACCATCCTTGACAACCCACCTGCTTCGCAAAGTTGAGACCCGCCTCTCGAAAGGCCTTCTGCACCTCCAACAAGCCGTTGCGAGTTTCTGGAGTCCCTCCACTCTAGAAAAATTTCCAAGAGTTGGCAATGCATCAGAAGCAGAAGAGAACGAGAAACTGACACCAAAACCAGAATTGATTTCTCTTCTGACATCATCCAGCTCGTGCACGGATGTGAACAATTCACACCTAGACTTACAAGTTCTATGAGAGGACCTACAAGTGAAGGAACCGACCTTCGAAATTACAACAACGAGAGTTGACGAAAGCTCAGGACCCAACTGAGCTATCTGATGATCAATGCCAGCGGGATCAGTGTTGTCGATAAAGCGTAACTGGATTGGCACATTACAGAACAAGCGATCAGCTTACAGAAGAGTAAAAAGCACCTTGGCGTGACAAAGCACAAAGACCATTTAGCCAGGCAAAATCTCACTCTACGATGCCCTCTTCACTTTACTAGCAATGCATATGAATCTTCAAAAGGGCCACCTACGCAGTTCAATCTACCAATGTGCCGTTTCGCCAACTGCGCGTTTGTATTCTATAATAATTCTATAATAAATAAATAAATAAATAAATAAATAAATAAATAAATAAATAAGCATACCTTCAGGGGAGGATTGTCAGGAGCCAAAGCCTCGGCAACAAATTGAGGACCAAGCGCAGAGCCTCCAATTCCAACCGAAAGAACTTGAGTGAAGCGACCCACAGGTGTAGGGGGTGGCTTGATCTAATAATCACACGGAGGAGTTGTCAACTCACTTCAGACCCAAGTGCGCCCAATTTGACGTACTAGGAAGATGAAGGTACATGTCCCGATAACATTTTCCTCAAATCAGGGGAAAATTCCGGGAATTTCTTATCCAATCATATTCTATTCAATACCAAGTTACTTACGCCGGACATAGGCAAGTTCCCGTGAAACTGGACATGCACATTTCTACTTGTCAGGTCGTACAACTATCAAAGAAGTCGAGACGAGAATGAACGTTGAGATTCTTGAAGATAATCTTGCCCAAACTCCTCTCGAGCGGCATGAAACCTAAACAAGGAAAATCAAAATAGCAAACCACTATTCGCTACCGCAGCCTGCCCATCGTCATCGAGTGCTTCATACCCTAAAAGCTCAGGAACTGATAATGTCTCCTGGAAGTGAAACTACCAAACCTAGGGCGGGGAGGTTATAAATTTGCACTCAGCTGGTGTTCAGATCATAAGGAGCACCACTACCGCTAATGTGCGCAGAAGAGATTGAATTATCAGACAAGATTCCAGATCACAAGTAGAATGAGAGCTTTATTACAGTGTTATGTGAAAATCTCTTGAGAGTTAATGACGTGCACGAGAGTACATACAACAAGATCGACTCGGTTGAGGTGAATTGTACCTTGCCACTAATCACGTCATCAGCGAAACTTTGTATTCCTTCTAGAGTGTCAGAGATGAGCTTCTGAAGTGATGGCGTTGGGGCGAGTTCGGGCTTTCGAAGCCAGTAATGTCCAACCATACGCCCTTCGTCGGGATTCGCAATTGAGCCGCCTTCCAGCTCCTCCATATGCTTAAACGCTTGCTCGAACCTCGGCAGCATGGCCTCATAAAATTCACGTGTAAATCCGACTCGACTCACATCCAGGTAAAGCCCTAGCTCCTTGTCTTGGTACAGCCAATCCACGTACCTATTCCAAAGAACGATTGGATCTGTCTCCAATTCCGGCTCCTCCAGGGGAGACGCGGCGCTTACTTCCGTGTTAATCTTACTCGACACGGCCCGAACGGGAAACGCCAACGACGATCCAGAAACAGGAATCGACGACATTGCACTCCTGGTCACCTGTAGTGCAGCAGGAACCGAAAAGTTTGCACACTGGCTCATTCCCGACGGCCTCACTCCACTTTCGGACGGCGCCAAAAGCGACGACGTCTTGATGGATCCCAAACTGCACATTGTCGCAGCCAAACGCAGCGACAGCGACGCCATCGCAGATCAACTCTTCACAGAAAAAACCGAAAACTCCCTCAATAATCACTAAATAAAATAATTCCCTGTCCACCTCGATCGAAAACCTCAATTACTTCCAGCTCCTCCACTTCGCGATCACTCCAAACAATCTCCACAAACAATCGCCTCACTCACACCACAACTCGATCAATCAGGCAAACCAGACGATAAACTCAATAGCGCCACAACACTTGCCCCTGCCGAAACTAAACGCCTGCAGGGAAAGGATCAACAGAACAGATAACTTAACCGACGGTCCGCCGCGGCAATGCAGCCCTGCAACCCCGGCCAGGGCTTCCAGCAACTCCGTTGAGGTTATCTCAATTTAAGCGAGAGAATGTACCGCACTCGGCTCCGATGCGCGCAGCGACAGAATATGCTAAAGAAAGCCTAGCGCCGTGCTCGGAACAAGCAATCATCCATATTGTGAGCTCCCGAACTGTGCCTCAGTCTTTGTTCCGAATCTAAGTTACGTCAATTTGGACCAGCGCATGGTCCCATGGCAAAGCAAACCAAAGCAAAGAAAGCTGAGTCAAGTCGCACGGGAAAAAACAGAGGAAACAGAGCGAGACTGAGGTGCTAGGGGGTGAGGCCAGGGCAGGGCTGACGATGAAAGACGAGCGGATGAAGAAGGTGATAAAATTGGAGCCCCACACGCCATGGGCCGGGCCGTCTTCAGGGCTTTTCTCTCTTTTTGCTCTTTCCGGTAAGGCCCGCGCCTGTGTGGCTCTCAAGCCGCCATAGCCGAGCCGGTCGTCCCCAGGCAAGACAACCGGATGTATCCGGTCGGTCGTGAATCGGAAGTCTAATATGCCGAGGTACATTCGTTTTCATCCTATTGGGGATCAGAAACTCAAACTCCGGAACAGTTTTAAATAGGTTCTTAACCCCTAAACTAATGTACCTTGTGTCGTTGCCATAGCCAAAAAAAAAGTAAAAGTAAATTTTTCTAATTTTTTTCATTCAAATAACTCAATAATCTATAACTTTCTCACCATAGGTCCAAACGCCACAAAATAATGCCCGTGCACCCCTCTTTGCCAAGAGTTTTCCGGTAGTACCAAGCACGCAATTGGGAGATGCACGGTCCATGACAGTGTTTTTTTTTTTGGCTACTAATAGCCAGATTGCTACTAATAAAAATCTCTGGCTACTAGCCTTAGTATAATTTCAGTGTGAAAAGGGCATAAAAAAGCCAGATGGCAAACCACGTCCTAGGTTTGTGTGCCAGATGGATTCCACATAAGGGGTATGTGACCCAAGGTATCGCCAGATTTTCCCCAATGTTGTTGATATTTATAAATAAAGACCATGAAAAAAAGACTTGTTAATACAAAAAAAAAAAAAAAAAAAAAAACACATCAAGAATGGTAATCTCAAAGAGGTAGCCATCTCAGCATTTCACCCAAAATCAAAAAAAAATCATTGGTCCATGAGATCTCAACGTAACAAAACAAAACAAAAAGTCAAACTTAAGGTATGGACTAGTGTGCCCTGTGCCATTGCCACACCCAAAATAAAAATAAAATTATTTTTTAATTTTTTGACTGATTAAAAACTTCAAAATTCAATAACTTTTACACCATGGGTCCAAACGCCACAAAAACACCCCTCCTCGCCAAGGGCTTTTCGATAGTACCAAGCACGCCACCAAGGATGCACGGTCCGAGAGATCTCAACGTAACAAACAAACAAAACAAACAACTTGTCTTAAGGTATAGATGTCCAAGGGCTTTTTTGAGCTTCTTGGATTTTGCTCTAAATTGGAAAAAAAATCAACATTTTGTTAAGTTGTATCAATTGTTTTTGAATTGTAACCATACAAATTCAAACTAGACATGTTAAAGATCACATAGGAAAAGAAAATACAACAACATCAATTGTGGATTAAAAGATTATAATGTTTGATTATAAAAGTATTAAAACTGCGAAAGTGATTTGAAGTCTTTCAATTCTCTTTTCACATGTCAAATCTAAAAATTTGGTCACCAAAAAAATATGAATTTAAAAAGCCTAACATGCATAATTCCAATCAATTAACATCTTCTCAAAAGCTACTCTACAATTTTTTTTAAATTAATTTATAATGTGATTTTTTCTCCAAGATTTAGTGTATTTGAGGCTCATTTATAAGAGCCTACAACACTATGGAAAGTCAAGCCATTGTAACAGCCCCCTTGCATATAAGATTGAATAGAAAAATCATAATCAATCATATTCAAAATCAAATTTCTGATGCTAAAATTAAACCTCAAAAAGAATTTGTTTTAAATATAAATTATTAAAAATAAAAGCTTGGTTAGGTTTTATTTAACTTCAAAGTATTGTCGACATTCAAATTAGGTGCTTTAGGCGTTTAGGAGCTAATAGAGTGATATTGTGTATGGAATGATCCCTTGTCGTAGTGGTCTATGATAATGGGTTTACTCGGACTTCTTCTTTTTTGTAATATAACAAAACTTAAATTTGTCCAAATAAGGGTTTGAACATGGTTCCTATTATTCATCTATAAAAGCTTTTGTTGAATCTTGTTGATAGCTGAAAGGGGATTTTAGATTCTTTGTAAATACAATTTTTGGACTTTAGATGAATAAATTGTGAATATTCAAAGTGTTGATGAAAGGTGTACCAAAAATCAATTCTAAACTCTCATGAATGGAGGTTTTACATTTTAGGCAAGAATCTATAGTAGTAGATGGAACAATTTTATTTGCTATCAACTTATATTTAGGTGTTGTTATCTTTGAAAAAGGAGATTCAACTCATAAAAAAACAAAAATTTCCCTTACATTGAAGTTGAAGAATGTCATAAATGTTTAGCTTGTGAAACGGCTTGTATAAAAATATTTAATCCATTAGGGAGAGTTATGATAGAAAGTATTGCGCGTGAGGCAATAATATAAGTATTGAAAAATTTAATTTGATTAACCCACATAGGACTAATGTTTCTTCAAAGGACAATTGGAAGTTCAAGTGAGTTTTTATGATCTCAAATTTTGATGTGATGTTTTTTTTTTTAAATAAAAATAATATTTTTTTTATGAAAAGAAGATTTTTTTCATTTGGTGCTAGGGAGAAAATGTTGTGTTCCTTTAGTCATGAAACTTTTGAGTCCAAGCAATAGAGATTAAAATTTTAAAAACTATTCCTTTTTATATAACAACGTGATTTGTTTTGTTTGAAGGAGTAATGTGAAAATTATAAAGTCTCTTGTTTTGTAGATAATCTTGGCATCTTCTTAAAAAGACTTAAGTGTATACTTGAATTCCATTTTTACAATTTTCAAAAGTAAAGGGTTCATGGGATTTAGATTGTTTGCTAAAACAATTTTACTATTATATTAGGATTAGTATGTTTCAAGTTCATCTTAGAAATATTAATGAGTAATGGACATTGAGGTTTGGAATTCATGTAATTTTGCAATTAGATATGAAAAGATTTGTATTTATTTTCAGAGATGAAATTACATGTCTTCTTCACTTCACAAAAAATTTAGATTTTCTTTTGGAAAATTTATTTTTTTTGAGAATTTTTGAAGAAAAAGTGAAGAAAAATCACATCAAATAGAAAATCATTTCAAAAAATCTGAAAATTTTACCATGTGTGTATATTACAATGACAAACATCATGGTGTAAACTCAATTTCTGTGTCATTCTATAATTAGAAAATATATAATAGACATTGAAAATACATTCAAAGTTCAAATTGCAATAAAATATTCAATATTAGGAATTTTTCCAAAATTCAAATTGGTATAGAAACTAGAGTAGATGGTCTTCATTTTGTTAGTTGGGCTCAAGTTCAAAAAATATCATTTTTGTGGAGAAATTTTAGATTTAGAGCAAGGAGCAACAACTTCCCAAAACACACTAAAATAGCATATTTTGTGATCCGTTTTTTTACTAACTTCTCATTTACTTGAAGACAAACAGCCGCACAAACTCAATTGGATACTCTTCATAACCCAACATGGAAGGTCACGTAGGGAAAATATAGATGAAAAAGTGATTTCAAATTCTTTCCAACTCATCCTATTGTCATCCAAACGCCATGGAATGGTGATGGCGTTGCTTCTAGGTTAATCACATAAAATAATTAATATTTTGTAAAACCACATAATACCTTCAATTTTTTCTTAAATCTTTTACATGTGTATATTATATTGAAAAAATTCTAACCGAATATTCTAACCATACTCTATTCTCAATTTTGTAAGCACTATATTATAAATATAAAAAATTAGTAGTCAGAGTTATAGGCCTATATTTGGAGAATGTTATACGTGAGTACAAAATCAATAAGCCTAGGAGTTTGTATTATAGCCACTATTATATTATTCTATGGTTATAGGTGTTTATAGTATAGGTACCTATATTATAGACTCTTTCATATTAAAGTTATAGTGTACCAATGTTGTAGGTACATATATTATAAACACATTCAAATGGTTGTAGGTATACATCTACAATTAGGTTCAAGGTTCATAGGCTCACATTTCTGCATTCATGTGCTTGCATTGTTGGCCTATGCTTCAAATTACAATGAAATAGTCAGTTTGAAGAATTTTGGGCAAATTTTCAAACTAAAATAGATGGGATGATAAATTGAAATTCATCATCTAATATTATACATTTGAAATCATTTAAAAGCCATTGTTTAGCTCTTTAGGTACTTTATGGCTACTTTTATGGTATATTTATATTTATTTATTTGGAAAATTGTCAATTACCATACACAACTATCAAGGTACACATTTTATGCCAAATAATTAATTATAGTTGGAAAAAGTGGTTTGGAAATCACTATAGGAATTAATCAAAATTGAAAATTGAAGAAATTCAATCCCATAAATATTGGAACATTAAGTATATGACAAATTTATTATTTTGAAATTTATATGTGACGCATTTTCTAATAGTTAGGCATTTGAAGCATTAATTTATTTGTTTTTTTGACTCCCTCTCAAAGTAATTTTTCAAAATAATCAACTTTTGTTTTTTTAATTTATTACCATTGCCAACCTTAATAGTTGGATATAGTATTCTAAAAGGCTTTCAAGTTCAACAAAGACTAAGTATTTCTCCCTTGACCTAATATTGTTCTTCCATTAGCTTAGACCTAATTTTATTCCACATAAAAACTAGATTTTACATTAGAAATGATGAAAGGTTTCTAATGTATTTTTCTTTTCTTTTCAACTTCCTAAAAAACTTACCAAAAATTGGATTTACAATCAATGTAAGAAAATTTAAAAAATTGAAAGTATTTTTTGCTTGAAAGTGTACAAAATACTTATTCTAACCTTTAAAGAGTCAATCTTAACTTCCTATTAATGTCCAAGGTCTTTTCTAAGCGTTTAGAATTTGTTCAAATCTAAACAAAAATCTAAAGTTTTTAAATAGTTTTATCAATTTGTTTTGAATTAAAACCATTTAACAATCTTAAACTTGATGTGTTATACATTATTTAGGGGAAAAAAATACATATAGATTATAAGATTTTACTAATAAGCGAGTTAAAAATTTGAAAATCAATTGAAGTCTTTCAATTTTATTTTGACATATCAAATTTAAAATTTTAATCATGGAATAAGTCTATCAGTGTGCTTAGGCAGTCATTGCCTATTTACTATTTTGAGGTGATAGTGTAAAACCATGTATGAGCCTATTAGTAGGGTAGTCAGTGAATAATTTTTGTACACGTGGCATGTAGCCATTGAACAAGAATCATTTTCAATTCCCTACATTGAAACACTCACTCTCCTAATTCACTTCCTTCCTCCTCAATGCTTTTTTTGCGCATCAAACCCTAAATTACATTAAAAAATTCAATTTCTCATTTTCCCATTTCATGTAAAATTTTTACATTCATAAACTCTAATCTCTTCAACATTTTTTACATTCATAAACCCTAATCTCTTCAACATTTTTTTCTTCAATCTCCTGTCTCCTTCTCTTTCTTTGTCTCCTTGTGTTGCTAAATTTTTCTCAAATGAATTCATTCTTTGAACTAAATTACTTTGAATTCATTCTTTGAAATAAATTATTTTGAATTCATTCTCTGAACTAAATTAATTTAAATTCATTCTCTCAAATGAGTTCATTTAAATTCATTCTCTAAATTGAATTCATTCTCTAAAATGAACTAATTTGAATTTATTCTTCAAAATTAATTATACAAAATTTAATAAAAATCCTTCAATAAATTTAGATTCGTTTATTTCTTTACAACCAATTACATTTTTAAAAGTCAATTGTAATGTATAATTCAAGCAAGGACAGTGAAGCTGAAGAATACTTGAAATAATTTGTGTGCACCACGACGAATATCAATCTCACACCAATCTGGCAACCATGAGAATTGACACAAAATTACTAGAGACCGGCATCCAAATATAATTGCACTTGCAAGCAAGACTCAAACCTCTCTCCAGAAATTTGAATCCAGTAAAGAAGAGTGAGAATCCTAAAATCGCTTCAACGCTTCATTTTTACACTTCAACAACTCCAGATGGCCAACGACTTTAACTGCAATTTTTTATTTATTTATTCACAATGCACCAATGTACAGTAGCAAAAGGTGGTTTTTGCCTGACAATTCTCAAGAGATAGTTTTCTTTTCAAATCGCAAGGCTATTGATTTTTTGAAGTGGTTATTAGAGTTATTCGTAAAGTCTTCCCTAGTTTGGGCACACTACAAGAGAAAGGGGTGTTTTAAGTAGTGTCCTAGACATCATGTCTTTTAAATAACGTCTTTTAAGTAAGTTTTTAAGTAAAATCTTACTAAAAAGATTGTCTTTTTAGTAAGATTTTACTTAAAAACTTACTTAAAAGACTTTATTTAAAAGACGTGATGTCTAGGACACTACTTAAAACACCCCTTTCTCTTGTAGTGGCAGAATTTTTTTTTGAAATTGAGAAGGCAACTATAGTTGAAGTGTCAAAAAAATTTGCAAGATACTTATGACACACAACCTCAAAAGTGGGGACCAAACTTTTTTAGGCACCATTTTGATGGAAAAATAAGTTTCATACCCACTTTTATTCCGACTTTTTTAACTCAACCGGCTTTTTCACAAAACTCACGGGTTTAAACCCCAGTTTAGGGTACTTTACGAATAACTATTGTTTTTTTTTCAAACTACACGACTGTTATTTTCTTAATTCACATCGCACGACAATTGAGGTTAGTTTTAGGTTTTTTTAATCTCATCCGACGGTTGTTGATTTTTCACTTTTGGAGGGGCAAGGAATAGGTTGCCTAACAATTCTCAATGGATAGTATAAGGCTAATATAAGGCTAAAGACATTACATTTATAACCAAGATCAATTTACAACATATCAAAATCTTATATTTATATATATATATATATATATATATATATATATTTCTTTTTTCTTTTTTCTTTTTTCTTTTTTCTTTTTTTTTTTTTTTTTTTTTTATGAATCCTCAATGTGATTTTTCCACCAAATCTAATATATTTGAGGTTCATCTTCAAGAGCCTTTAACACTAGAATATTAAGTTTGGTAGTGGATGCCCTTGTACAAAATCTTGAATAGATAAATCATAAATATTTTTTTCAAAATTTGACATTGTACTAAAAATAGACTTTCAAGGATATTCAATCAAAATAAAAAAATACTAAAAACAAAAATTTAGTTGGATTTAATCTCACTTCAAAGTTTTATTGACACAAAAATGTGGTGCTTTAGGCATTTAGAGGTTAATAAGTGTTGAAGTGGAAAAAAATTATGATTCTAAATTTAAATTGAATATGACGTAGAATTTTCATTTGGAATTTTCATATATTGATTAAATTTTTGGAATACGTAAAAGCTTGTCTAATGTAGTTTTTAAAATCCAACTAAAATCCAACTAGAATCCAATTGAATTTTGTCGTAAAACAAAATTTATTTGATTGGATTCTCATGGTAATACAAATTTAAAAAGATAAACATTAAATTCAAAGAAATTATATTTTTATTTTCAAATTTTAGTGATGACCTTTAAATTGAAACTAGTTTATCCACCATATATTAAATTATCCATCAAGTGAAACGTCACAAATTATAAGTTTTAAGAAAATATGAAGAGTCAATTCCTCTAAATCCACCTTCAATCCTTCATGACACTAAAAACTTCAAATTGTTCTACAATTATTCATCTATTAAATTTAATAGTCATAAATAATTTTTATTTATTTTTCATTAAATTATCAATTGGATTTTTTAAAATTATAATGATTGAAAATAATACGTGAAGCAAAAAGAATGATATAAAAATCAAACATCAATCAGAAGTTGAAATACTTCATTGAGATACTTCAAAAATATGGAAATACCAAAAGATCCACAAATTCTTGCAGCAGCAGGGATATTTGTTTTTGTGGCATCGTTTATAATTTTAAGAAAATATCATCAAACCCGTAGAGGCTATTTTATCAACTAATCATCATGTACATTCTTAATATGTAATAAAAAATTCATCTCATTGCTTGTTTAGGATTGATTTTTCAATAGACTTTAATAAAAAAACTACTTTAGATAAAAATTAAATTAAAATATATGATTACTTAAAACATTTCATTTTGTGACATTAATTGATAGTTTGTAAAATAGTTAAACAAAAAAATCCTGGTATTCTTTTAATCAATATTTATCTCAACTTGAATTATTATTATAATCAATATCTTTGTATTGCTTGATTATATTAGCTAGAAAAAAAATACATAATGAAAATCTTATCAAATTCAAAAATAGCTTGTATTTGTTGTCTACACATAATAACATATTATATGGAAACAACCTACAAAGGAGATTTAGAGGTAAGTAAATTATTTTATAAAAAAAACATTTGTGTAACCTTATTTATAGCACACTTGTATTAATGTAATCTTGAATTATTGTTGAAATTTTATACATTTTAAATTATAAATTTTAAAATCAATAGATCATTATATTTTTGCAAAGAAGTGTAGAGCCTCCAAAAGATAATGTTTCTATGAAACATTTTTACAAAGTTCCAAAATTATTTATTAATTTAAAATAAGTTAAAATCATAATAATAAGAATACTTTGTAATCTTTTAAAATCAAGAAGTATTTGGTTGATATACATCCTAATGCATCAGGTTGTAGAATTACAACAATAGAATGGAATTTTTTAAACCTACGATTAAATTAATTTATTATCAATTACATGAATGTAAAATTATTAAATCTTGTTGAACTAATAAGCATATTTTGAATAATGTGAATAAGCATATTTTGAACTTTGAATAAGCTTGAATAATGAGAACTTGTTGAACTAGTAAGCATATTTTTTTTGTTGTAAGTGCCTTTGTTGCTCAAGTTACTTGTTAAATATTTGGATGTTATTTTTCCAATTTTTTTAAAACTTCAAGGTGTCTTGGTTTTTTATTTTGATTTCTTTTAATAAATATTTGTCACTAAATTTAAACTCAAAAAACTCAAAAAAAGAATAATTTGAAAACCTAATTAAAATATGTCTAGAATATTCTAGAATATACCTCAAATTTAGAGCATCCTCACCCGGCTGCCAAAGCTTTTGCAAGACCATGCCCTTGTTTTTTGGAAAGTGCAAAAGGGGTTTGTCTCATTTGATTTGCAAGCCATGCCTTGGCTTGCAAAAGAGCCCGGTTTTGCAAGCTAGTGGCAACTTTTGGCCCAGCCTCTTAACAAGTTCATCCATTATGCAAGATGGGTGGGACAATTTTGCAAGCCGGTGGCAATAAGTCATCCGTTTTACAAGACAAGTGGAGATGCTCTTATCAAGTATGTGATAGCCCTCATACCCTCTTAACGCACATGGCTAAAATACATATATGTTAGTGATTACCCTGGGCATTACAAACAATATTATTCAATTCTTAAGCGGAATAGTCTCCATCTACATGCTGAATGAACAAGTTCTTTGATGTAGATGTATAATATTGTTTTTGAAGAAGATTCTTTAGGGTTCACATGTTTTATTTATATTCTTTTCTAAAAATCCTTTAAACATGAGTGGCTCCATTTTTTTTGACATGAGTGCCTTTGTTGCTTAGGTTACTTGTTAAATATTTGGATGATTAGGATTCCAATTTTTCTTAAACTTCAAAGTGTCTTGATTTTTTTTTTGACTTCTATTAATAAATATTTGTTTCTAAAAAAAATTATTGTACCATTTATATATAACAATGTACATTTGAATGCAATGATTAAATTAGAATGAATTAGTCACTTCAATTATCATTTGAATGTATATTGGTATATGATTGAGTAAATGGGTGGAATAGAATTTACACTCCTTCATTCTTTTTTGTTTTGTTTTATAATATTCATCGATCGTTGAAAGATCCCACTAACTTATTGGCATGGTGTGGACTCTAGAACAAACAAATTTTTAACCTTCGATTGATTGGGCATTTCAATCCAAGTTTCAAGAATTTGGTTTATAATCCATTCATTCAATTACAAGTGTTTTTAAATTTTTATGTTGATTTTCTAGCCTTTGTACAATATAAATTTCCAAATGTTTTCTTTGCAAATATTATGTACTTCATGACGTGCAAGTATATTTCTCTTCAATAATCAATTTTCTTCATTCAAATTTTGATCTTCTTAAATGACTTCAATAATCACATAATATTCAAACCTTAATTTTCTTAATTAATTCCTTAACCTCTTAACCCCTTATGGACCAAAGGATACTCTAGATTTCTAAAATTGCAAAGTTGTATTATAAAATGCAACTTAGAAGAAGAATTTAATAATGAGTGTCGAACAATAGTTGTAAAATATGATCCGTAGATCATATCCATATGGTTAGATCAACTAGTACACTGACCAATATTTTTCAACAAAATTTGAAGCCAAAAATTGAAAACTCTTTTTGTAAATGACTGTAGATCGAATATTTGCTATTACACAAGAGTTTTTTTTCCTTTAAGTTCAAAATATTCAATTCTAATCATAGTGATTTTGAAGATTTTAGTTTACTTTTTTATTCAAGTTGTTTTTGAAGGGAGTTTTTTTTTAAACCAATAAAGTTAGTTTTTAAGGCCAAACCTAATTGGTGCTCTTTGAATCATAGAACATTTGCAAAACAAAGTCTTTAGAACCTACAACGTACAAATGTTAAAGAACTAACTCAAAAATCTTCAAAAAAATTGATAGACGAAAAATGCGTTTTTATGTGCTTGGGATGTCTTTGCATTCATCCATTGTTCAAAATTTGAATGTTTAGTCCTTTGAGGAATAAAGACCATGTAAAGTCCAAATTCATATACAAAATTGTTGACACGTGTTGGATGTTTTCAAAAATGGATACTAACCAACCATAGAGCTACAACTTTGAGACGTTTATTCAACTAAAAATGGAAGACAGTGACAACAAGCTTGAAAATTAGTTGGACCATGCATCATGTAGAAAAAAGGAGTAGTGAAGGATCTATTATAGGGAACTTTGTATAAAAGTGTCTTTGATTGTATGGACTCAATTGATACTTGTGTATCATTTCTAAATAATATTACATATACTGCCAAATATCTCAAATTATTAATACATGAAAGTTTATGGTCAAACATCCTTACACTACAAGGAAAAGGGGTGTTTTAAGTGAGTTTTTAAGTAGTGTCCTAGACACATGATTTTAAGTAATGACCTTTAAGGAGATTTTTAGCAAAATTTGACTTAAAAACATGTATTTTAAGTCAAATTTTGCAAAAAAACTCCTTAAAGGTCATTACTTAAAATCATGTGTCTAGGACACTACTTAAAAACTCACTTAAAACACCCCTATCTCTTGTAGTGTTAATGTATCGGAGTAAGGTCTTTTTCCAATTAGGATTGGTTAAAATTTATGTTGGGGGATAACAAAAATGATTTCATTACAATTGACTATAGATAATAAATTCAATGAAAGTAGCAAATCAAAGTGCCTGGATTAATAGGATTCAAATTGACAATGAAGATTTAAATATCCTTTCTAAACATCTCAAGCTTACAAACCAAATCTCTTAGTGCTCACCTTATGTAATCTCCAAAGGACCATAAAGCCACTAGGTGACTTCTACAACACAGGTTTTTGCACCTATGGTCCCTTTACGGGTTAAGTATCATTGGCAAGCCAAAAGTGGAAACCAAACTTTATCTTTGCGCACCTAATACAAAAGGAAGGAGAAAAGAAAACCCAAAACAAATTAGCTATATTCATTGTATCATTGCAGAAGTACAAAGAACATGCCTTTTAGCGGAATTTTAACCATGTTTTATAACCAATCTCAATTATACCTTGTTGCTTAAGATTTTTGAAAATTTTGCTTGAAATGAGTTTAATACTAAGTTCCTAAGCGGACATAATATTCTATTGAATTTTTCAAATCTTTGTGGATTCTTCATATTATGCTAACTATAATATTTGTTAACAAGATTGGAAGATCAATCTAAGTTGAAAATAAGGATGCATAATTTGATTGGTGATATGAGATTCAATTCCACTGCCAAAAATATTTGAGTTTTAAAAAGGCATTCTAGAGACATAGTAGTTACTAGTAGTTGATGTTCCAATGATCACAAATTGTAATGGTTTGCCATCTTGAGCCAAAATACAATACAATATTGTTTTTGAAGCAAAGTTTAGACCCCATTTTAGCATTGTAAATTAAAAAAATTTAAGAACATTAATTATCAGCAAAAAAATTATTAATAACCGATATAAATTTTAGTTCTAAAAAATAGTGTTTGTAATTTAAAGTCTCCAATCAAAAATAATTATTGACAAAAGTTCAAAGAATCTTTTTAAAATGTATTTGCATTCTTTTCTAAATGTTTTAATTGAAGGTTTCAAATCACACATGGAATTTGAAGCAGAAAGACAACTTGATTATTAAAAAAAAATCAATTAATCTAATTTTGAAAAAAAATGATTTATTGTACTTGTATTAAGTCTGAACTTTTGCTTCAAATAATATTACTAAAATTTGAGTTGATTACAAGCTTTTTCATTTTATACTATAATTAGGTATATAAATGTCCTATATAGTGGTGTCTTTACGCTTTTGTTGCATTGACATAAAAAGTCTCGAAGCAATGTGGAGGTCTAAATTAAGGGTACTAATCTCATTAGTCATAGAGTTTATCTCCATATATAATTGAAAATATTTTGAAAACAAAGAACAACAATTAATAGTTTGGAAATATATCTTGAGACTTCACAAGCATGTTGCCACCAAAGTTGATCTATGTTAGCAATCTCATATTCAAATTTGCGAGGTCAAAATGTTGAGCGCATAAACTTGTCTATTGTTGTTAGAAGTAATGAAAATAATAAAACCCTTCCACTCGATAGAGCTTTTGTTTTTGCGTACTCCATCTCCTACTTGTATTACTACACTCAAATCTATTACTTTTAATTGATTGATAGTCATAATTTTCCTATCTTGCAACTTCTCAAGATTATTATTGACCTATAATTTTTTAGATTTGACAATTAATTGACTTACATATCATTCCACACATAGTAAAAGTTTGTGTTCTATTTGTACAATGAGATTTTTATGTGTTTGATAACATAAATGGTTTGGGCGAGATTCTAAAATTTCACTACCACTCTATTTTGATCAAACATTATAATCTCCTAATTTGAACAAGGAATCACAATGAAATCTTGCACACATATATTGTATTGTTGTCAAAATAAGATCTATTTTAACTATGAAGTTTGTAGCAAGTTGACCATTTGGAAGGAGCATAAGGGATACGACTTGTTTCCGACAATGTCAAGCGTTTTAGCATAATCATGCTTGAGTGAGCAATGGTGTGGGATAGTTTTCCTCAATTAAGGAATAGAAATAATAAAGATTGCACTATTTTTTGCTAATTTTTTTTCAAGTTTGGAATTATTAGAAATTAAGAAAGTGTAGAATATAGTCCGACGTGTTTTCAATGTGTAGGTGAACCTATTTTCAAGAAGCACGAAACTAGAATCTAGTCTTAACAACTTCAATAGGTGTCAATTGTGTCTTTCTTCATACAATAATGAAGTTGCTAAACCACATTATGTTCTCCTCATTTGTAAAAATAGGTCACCCCATCTTGCGCAAATGGGGTCCTTGTCAAAAACAAGTCATATATCTTAAGATTGTCCAACAATAAGCCTTCCACAATTGCAAAAAGCATGATGATGTTGTCGTAAAGTTTGCAGTCTATCCAAAAAAGCATAGGGCTTCTGACTGCAGGAAATGTTTGTATATTTTTAAACAATAAATCAAGAACATAGAATCAATCATCAATAATTCAAATATATAAAATATTATCTTCTAAATATTCCTAATTTTCAAGGGAATTTTTTTTGCTACACCAATATATTTCTTCACCTCTCTAATCTCCATCATATATATCTCTTCTATAATCTTCCATTAAATATATTGTCCTTTACATACTATTTTCTTAGTTTACTAAATAAAATAAAAATAATTAAAGAACTTAAAAGCTAACCCAAAAATTAACTTAAAATATATGAATGCCTATTTTAAATAATAGACAACCCACATCACGGCATCTTTTTTTATAACAAAGTTTCTTATCTTTTCTATGAATCAACGCTCCATCCATGTCAAAGATCTTAAATGGAAGCTTTAAATACATTAAAAGACACAATCTTGAGGTTTAGAATTGTAGTGGATATGATCCATCTTTTTATTAACAATACATGCATATTTACAAAATTTGGCTGTAAATAGCGCTTCTCAAGCTTCAATTCAACAACTTTCATTATTCTTCAAATCCACATGGGCATCTGTGAAATGGTCCCCTATCTGTTCATTGAGTGATACAGTAGAACCTCTCTAAGTTGATCCTCTTTAAGTTGATAAATCTCTGTAAACTAATCATGTCAAACCGGTCCCGAACTGGGCCACATAACAAAGGCTGTGACTAAAAATGACCCTCTCTAAGTCAATAAACCTCTATAAACCAATTTGTCAAACCGGTCCGGGACCGATCAACTTAGAGAGGTTCTACTGTATATGAATTTGAACCAGTATGTAAAAAAACATTTTTTGGCACTAGATAGATATAAACTTTGGTCTTCAAAAAAGGCCGACGTGAATAAAGTGTCTGTTCGTCATGACAATGAACTCCAACTATGGTAACGTGAAAAAACATTTTTTGTCACTACTTCAAAACGTACACCATGAAAGATGAGGTGGACAGTAATGCAGTTCTCCTTATATGAGGAGGACACAAATTGACTGAAGTTCTAGCAATATAAGGTGGAAGCACCCAAAATTGTCAATAATAAGCAATTCACCATAGTTGGAGGCAACTTTTCCTAAAATTGATATTTTTTGTAGTATTAGCAAGTGAAAATGATGAATATTCAAAAATAAATAAATAAATAAATTTCGGATGTGGTATGTAATTTCTATGACTTTTCAGAGAGATGGCTCCCTAGACCACTGAAACTATCACATAGGTGGACCCAAAACTGAAATTTGCAAAAATCACTACACTGAATAGTGAAATTAGGTTGCCCCACACTAATTTCTCATATCTAACACTTTCAGACATGGTCAACTATAGTCTACGGCAATCTAATTTCACTATTCAATGTAGTTAGCAAATGAGAGTGAGGTATGTGTCCTTCAAATGCGTCATGCGTCATGAGAGCCAAGCATTTCAAGGACACATTAATGAGAAGTCTAGGGACAGATTTGGTGACACTCTAAGGTTCAAGAATGGGAGCAGGGACGCTAACTAGTGGGTGTTAATTTCTACCTTAAAGTTGCACTTAACCAGAACCAAATTCCTGATCCCATTGTTCAAATGACAAAAGTTGGCTTTGAGATACAGAAGGCCGAATCTCCTTCATTGCTGCCCTGAAATCTGACAACCGCAATGGCCGCAACTCGCTCTTCTTGATAGTGCCAATAAGTCCACCAAGTTCTCGGATTGGTAGCATAGCAGCTTCTTGACAAAGAGCCTTTAGATCACTTCCAGAATAACCATCCGTCTCCTCCACAAGTCTCTCCACATCTGACTCGTGAAGTGCATAATCGTCCCCTATTAAGAGATTCTTGAACAGGGCCCTCCGAGCTCCTGCATCGGGTAAAGTTACATGTATTCGCTTCACCAGACGTCGTCGAACAGCACTATCCAACTCCTCCGGTCTGTTTGTAGCCCCCATAATAGTAACCCGGTCATCTTCATTCGACATCACCCCATCAAACTGAACTAGAAACTCTGTTTTCAATATTCGACTTGATTCTGAATGCTCACTAGCAGAACTTGATGACAGCAAGCTGTCAATCTCATCAATAAAAACAACAGATGGTTGGCGTGCTCCGGCTACTGCAAATAATGCCTTCACCAATTTCTCCCCTTCACCAACATATTTTGAGGTTAGACTCGAGGCGCTGATGCTGAAAAAGGTAGCTGCAGACTCAGATGCTACAGCTTTTGCTAGCATAGTTTTTCCATTTCCCGGTGGTCCATACAACAACAAGCCTTTTGCAGGCTTGCGAAGCCCTTGAAATATGTCCCTTCTGAGTGAAAGAAGAATAACCATTTCTAGGAGTGCTTGTTTAGCTTTTGCTTGGCCAGCTATGTCATCCCACTTGACCGATAGGTTTTTATCCACAATTTCATTTTCAATCCGCTCAACCAGATCGGCATCCACGCCAGGGACTGTTAGAGTTCTGAGAGTTGTAGGTTGAGAGTTTTGAGCCACTCCACTAATATTGGGACCATCAGTTGGTGGCCTTTGAGCCACTCCACCATCGGGACCAACGGTTTCTGGCCTTTGAGCGACCTTCCTTTCCAGCTCCAACTGTAACGATGGCACAAACCAGCATCTGGATCTCTCTCTTCGGGCTCGCTTTTCCAGAATTTGCAACCTTTTGGCAAACTGCACCTTCCAGTGAGACATTTTTTCTTTCCACTTCATCCGCCAATCTATCTTCAATCAAAAAATGCAAACCCATATACTTGTTCAACTCTACTATAGCCGGCAACGCAACTCCTTCCAACAAAATTCAGTTAGCATTTCGGTAATGCAACAACATTACCATGATCCATGATTCCCCACTTGTCCACCCGTATTGCCTTGTTGATCTCGCTTTTGCCAAGACTAAAGTAACCCTTCAACTTCTCTACCACGCGCTCTCCGTCTACATTTCCCAACACTAGAGAAGCACCGGACCCCAATTGTTATTCTACATGACTCCGGAGGAGCTTGCATCTTCTCCGTCTCCTTTTCCCTCCTTTATCCCAAGCCACGCCACTTGAAAGGACTCTACCAGCTTCACGGGGATTTTGGCTACTTGCTAGATGTTGTCCAGGATATAAAGGATCTTTTAAACAAATGAAATGAAATGAAATGAATCCAACAAGTATAATACATGTGAGACGTGCACAACAAAATTTCAACAATGAAAAATGTATAAATTTATATTTTATATTGACTAAAATATATAAATTATATAAAAACTCTATCCAAATCTCCCATAATCTTCTATCAAATATATCGTCTTTTATATACTATCTTTTTAGTTTATTAAACAAAGTAAAAGCAATTTAAAAACTTAAAGCTAACATAAAAGTTAACTTAAAAATAACTACCAATTGACCTTTTAATTACTAAACTCCCATTATAGGACTAATATGAAAATATATAAATGTCTATTTTTAACTAGTAGACGGCCTACATCACGACAACGTTTAGAGGTTAATCTTGTACCGCTGCTATGGACACTAAATGTCCGATGGATGACTTTAATTTAGACTGGAAGATGAAAAAAAATGTTTTACCATCCAATTTATTTATTTGGAGGGTACTTGAGTACATTTCTAGTAAATAGTATGGCAAAGCCCCTCATTATGATCTTATTGACTTTTCTAAAAAAAAAGATGCTTGATCCACGGATCACCATTGCAGGGTATTTGGGCCATTTTTTGCTATTTACTCTTGATATGAATTTTAGCTATAAAAGTGGTATTTTTTGAGTTTGAGTCCAACTAATGAAATGAATCTTATCCACTTCACTTTCTACTCCAATTGAATCTTGAATTTCAGTATTTTATAGCAATATGAACTGTGAGCCTATAACCATAGTTTGTTGATTTTCTAATTCTAGAATAACATAGTAACTTTGGTTTACACCACAATGTTATACACTACATTGTACATCCATGGTGGAAATTTCAGATTTTTTTTAGTATATTTTGTATTTGATATGAATTTTCTTCATTTTTTTTTTAAGAAATTCACAGTAATTTCAAATTTTTCTAGAAAAGGTTGAAATTTTTTACAACTTGTAGCAGACATGTGATTTCATCTCTGAAAAAAAAAAAAAAAAATTTCAATCTTACCTAGTTGAAAAAAAATGGCAGCATTTTACAGAGTACGGTAATGGGTCATGGGCTGTGTCTGCAATTCAATGCTTCAGAACATTCGAGTGATCCATCTGCACAGCCATCATTCAATCAGAACAGGCTTCTGCACTGGCCCCCGACATGAAAGAAATGTTTTGAAGTTATCCACTGCCTAAGGTGAGTAACTTACTACACACTCCCCAATAAAATATTATAATAATAATTTTTAAATTAAAAAAATTAAAAAAATTAAAAAAATTAAAATTAAAAATTACTACACCCAAAACCGGGCTGGGGTGAACTGAACCCCTCGCTTGGCGCCTCAAGAAAACACTGGAATTTTTTATTTTGCCACCCATGATAAAATTTGCAAATTTTGAATTCATATTTGCAATCAAAACCCCAAAATAGCTAGGAGAGGTGTTGAAGATAAATGAATCAGGCACAAAATAGGGGGTCTTTTTTTAACATGCACCCTTGGTTTGACTTGGGGGGGGGCCGAGGGAGGGGTCAGTTCACCCCAACCCAAAATTGCACCCGCAAGTTACTCAATTCTTCACACAAAGTGGGACGAGCAGGGTGAATCTTGTGTTTTGAGGGATAAATGTAAAAAACAAAGCCCCCTATTTTGTGTTGTGTTAATTCTATTTTCTCCACCCACCCTAGCTAATTTGGGACCTTTGATTGTATGTAAGGTGAAAACACCCATTCCCGTCCCTGTACTCAAATCCGTCATCATGTACCAGATCAATGGTTGGCTTGGGGTATTACTCTTTTTCACACTAATTAGGTTATTTCTACTTAAACCATTCAATGTTTGTCTAATTTGTTCATTTTGATCAAGTAAGAAGACTCTAAAATCTTTAAAAAAAATATCTTGCACCTCAATGGAATCAAGATGTATATTCCTAATGAGTTTGTTTTTTAACCCCTAAAGGACCAAGGCCTATTTTCTGCCAAAAAACACTCAAAACTGCCATTTCTATAGCAAAAAGTAAAAAAATTTGAAAATTGTTTTTTTCCACATCTAACCGTAAGATCTTACACCTAACTAGTATGAGAGTGTGTGGAAAACATTTCAAAATTATTGACCGCATAGATTGCAAGATATCTGCGTTTAAAGTGAAAAAAACAAGTTTTTCAACACCTTGCGGAACTAGATTTTTTGACTTTGAACATTTTTAACTTAAAATTTTTGCACTACAAAGTTTTGAGCTTTAAATCTTTATAGTGGAGAATTGAGTTGAGAGTCTAGGAAATAAAATAAAATTCAAAAAAACTTTATTATCATTCTTAAAAAAATTGTTAAATAGAAATAGGTACGAGATAGAAGGAAAAGCTAAAATATTAATATATTTTAGATGGAATTAAAATTCACTAATCCCAATGGTGAGATTGTTCTATGAAGTAAATCAGACCACGTAAAAAAAATTCAAAAATTCAAAAAATTGCATTCAGAAATGAATCCTACAAGTTATTTTTTTCAAGAAGATGCTCTAACTGCCCAAAAAACAAGAATTTCCATAACTTTCTCATAACAAATCCAAATGAAATGAATCAAAGCTTTCCAGATACACAAAAATATAATCTATGAGAAAAAAATATTGAAAAAAAAAAATTCAAATTTTTGTCCATTTTTTTTTGCTGCCCTGGCTGCCCCCCTTCCCTTATTTTGAGCTTATTTGGTCATAACTTCTTGATCCCGGGCACCGATTGTGAAAAAAATTATATTCCCACAAAGCTTATCAGTTTTTCTATCTCCAAAAAAAAATTCAAAAAATCATGACAAAAATTCAGCCCGTAGGTACCTGCCCTAAAACGCATTTGTCTCCCGAAGGGACAACAATCCTTTAGAGGTTAAGTTTACAATTTTGGATCTTTTCATAGATGTGAGAAAAACCTGAATTTTGGGATTTGCACACATTATAGTGCACAATTTATTATTTTTTTATTAATAAAATTAATTATTTTATGTAATGGACCACTTTATGTAAGTCACATCCAAAAATGACATTAAAATAAAATTATTTGATACTCCAAATGCTTGTTTTCAAGGATTCTAGGTGCCTGGAACAAAACTTACTTTTTCAACTAAAAAATTCATTAAAATTCATTAAAATTCTTTGATTGTGATGAATTTTTTTCCAAATACATTACAAGTGTAGGAAGCAAAAACCACTTTTTTTGAAATTGTACTTCATTATATTTAGAAAATGAAGTCGTTTGACACAGTGCAATAAATTGACATGGTCGTTAGACAATGTTCTTGGGTACCCCAAGCCAACTATTGCCCACCAACAGATTACATTCTTACAACAAAAATGTGCACCATTGGTACATAATGAGGGATTTGGGTACAGGGACGAGAATGGGTGTTTTTACCTTATAAATTCAAAATTTGCAATTTTATTTTATGTGAAAAAAAAAATTATTGTGTTTTTCCATGGGGTAAAATCACCTTGTTGTTCCCACGGATTTAGCCTACTACACCGCACCCTACCTAAAACCACCATCATCACTCTATGTACATCACTCACTCCAAAATCAATATGTACCTATGTGGAAGAAACGATTTTAGAACATCTACCAAAACAAATTGACCCTTCATAACTATTGTGTATGGTATTCAAGTGTCACATTCTTGGAACCTCTTTTGTCTTGCCAACAAGAAAATATGACAATATGACCAGTCTAATAGTAGTAATTAGGCACAATAGTAAAAAAAAGGCGGTTTGGAGGATATGCACCTTAGGTTCAAGAGTTGCAAGATGCGACATAAGTTTTGGAACAAAATAGTTTGTATATATATATATATATATATATATATATATATATATATATATATATATATATATATATATATATATATATATATATATATATATTGAAACTAGATATTACTCCCTCCGTCCCAAAATGATCTTTCCATTTCCCTTAATTTTTTTGGTCCCAAAATGACCTTAAAGTTTGTCTAATTGCAAGTTGTGAAGTGGGAAGAAGGGGGGTGGCGCCAATTATGAAAGTGATTTGCAATTAATGGGAATGAATGAAGCAAGCAAAAATTCAAGCATGAATACAGACTCAAGTTCAAAAAGATCATTTTAGAACAGATGCAAAAAGATCATTTTAGAACAGATGGAGTAAATATTACAATTGTAAAGCAAGATCTGCAAAAAAGCATTTTACTACTAGAGTATGGAATTTTTTTGAAAATCGGTTTTCAAGAAATTAATTTGATATGGAAAAAAATGAATCTTGCAATATATTATTATCTTTTTAACATTTAGCAAACCCTATTTTAATAAAATAAATACATATTTGGCAAAGAAGTGCAAATCCTCCCTTTCACTGCTTTGAGTTGAATTTCGGCTTTCAGCCTTTTTTTTGTCAAGCTTCTTCTTTCAGTTACAAGATGGATTAGGAAAGACTTCAATACTTTAGGAGGGTTTTGAAAATTGAATATTCATTTGAAATTGCAAAGTTTCTAATCTAATGGAATGTATTTCAGTTTGTTTCTCATAATCAACTTCCAATGTTCATTGGATTCTGTTGTTCAAAGTTTGAGTTGATAAAAAATTGAATTTGTAGAGGTTTAATTAGTCTAAAATAATGGAATGTACTCCACTTGTTATCAAACACTTTTGTTTATAAGAATTCAAAGGGAGAAACTTAGCTAGACTAAAAGGATATGATCTCTATTTTTTTAGTTGAAGCCTCAAGTATATAAAATTTAAAAAAAATAACCTATACAACTTGAGTTCTATTGATCAAAATGAACATATCATTGACTAAGAATCTCCAGTTCTCCACTTGCCTAACAAAATTTCATCACATGAAATCATTAGGTCACTTTTTAGGAGAATGAATCACATGTTTATCTCACCCATACAATTCAATGGATGAATTTCCAACCAATTGTAAGTCTCCCAAAGTACAAAAGCCAAAAGATTCTCTATCATTTGTTATGCCAAAGTCCTACTTGAAGAAGAAAAAATAGTTTTTTTAGTTGCCAACCCAACAAATAAACAATTTATGTTGTGCCAAATAAAATCATTTAATACTCAAAGCATTAATTGAGTACTTTTCATTTGACTCCAAATTGTCATTGTCAACCTATTTGTTATAAATATGGAAATGTTATTAGTAGGAAATCAATCAATTGAGATCAAAATTACAATTTGATTGTGAATCATTGTAAATAATTTAGTAGAATTAGACATAGTGAACATAATATAATGAGCACAAGATTACTAAAGTTCTAAGCCAAATTATTGTTATCTATCGTCATTCTTTTGGTTGTTGCACATATTGAAAATACAACAACATTGGATTCACAAAAAATTTGCAACAAAACAACAAATCAAAGAATTTTGCATATATACTTGAGACAATTCATTTTTTATTTAAAAAAGAGAGACACATTATAGGTGGTCAAAGCAAAAAAATATAGGTGGAATAGAATTAAGATGTTTTAAACATGAGAGTAATAAAAAGTGAAATATAATTAAGATGCCATTTTTTTTAGAAACATAGAAGTAAAATTAAAAATTTAGTTCTATTAGTAATTAATTGTAAAAATCAATGAGAAATATTCACGTTCCAAATTTGAAATTTGTTTTAAATAAAGGTGTTTCAAAGTTTTTAAATTTTTTAAGAATGTGATAGAGATTGTTGTATCTACTAGCTACTAGTTATGTGTATCATTTGTCTTATATCCCAATACATATTGTATGCCTTATATGAAATCAAATTTTAATTTTAATTACAAATTCTAAGTACAAATTTAACTAGATACAATAGGAATGGTGACTTTCTACAACTAGTTAAAAAATGTTGGAGTAAATTTCTTTTAGAATTAATGGAATATTTAACATTATTTTTTACTCCAAGATTTTTTTTGAGCTCAAAATGCTAAATCCTATTAAAGATGATTTTAAAATATGATAATTTGACTTATTGATCTAGAGTGGTATTTTTTTTTTATAAAAATTATATTTTGAGGTGAACTATCCTTGTACAATTTGAACTATAGAATATTTGCGCAACAAAGTCTTGATAATCTATTCTATACAAATATTAAGAAACTAACTCAAGAATCTACAAATAATTCAATAGATGAAAAAATTTAATATTCAATATGCCTAGGACATTACTTGCATTTATTGTTCAAAACTTGAATGCTTGAGCCTTGAGGTATTAATGGTCCAAATCCATTGATTGTGTTGTGACTGGTATTTATAGTCTTATTTGTTTTCATTTTATAAAATTATTGGAGCAATTTATTACCATTAATAGTATTAAAATGTCTTATTGACTGAAAGATCATAGCCAACAGTGTTTCATATAATGAAAACATATAAATTAGTTGATTTTCATATTAATATTACATTTAAATTTTTAAATTTTTGTAACAAACTTTAGGCCTAAAAAATTCAAGGTTCACTTTACAACCATGGGGTGCTTTTGAAGTCACATCCAAAATTGAAGCCATGACTAAGAAGATGGGATGAAGCCCATATAAAAATGGTGATATGAAGCCAAGATCAATATGGTAAAATAAAGACAATATGAAAATGGTAGAATTACTAAAAAAAAAAGGGGTGTTTTAAGTGAGCTTTTAAGTATAGTCCTAGACATATGATTTTAAGTAATGACCTTTAAGGAGATTTTTAGCAAAACTTTACTCAAAACACAAGCTAAGATGAGAATAGTGAAATGAAGCTTGGATGAAAATAACGAAATTTCAAAGTCGCATGACTAAATTTTTTCTCCAATTGGATAATTTATATCTATTACATTTATAATTGAGAAGAAACTAAAGATTCTTGATTTGCATTGTGAATGGGATGTTTTAGATGCTACCATGAATAATCTACAATTAAATATTTGTCTTCAAGGTTGTGTGAAATTGAATGTTGAAAGCCTTGAGATGAAAGAGGTAGAAAGGTCAAGATTGCATGGAGAGTTGTTAAGGTTTGGAAGCTATTAAGTGTTTTCAAGTTACTTGATAGAAAAATGGGTTTATACAATTGTTTTTATCAATTGTATTTGGAGATAATTTATAGATTTTGCTCTTTTCAATTGAATGAGTTTAAAAGATATCATGGAATTGAAACCTTAGGTCAAGTTTAGGATATATTAGAGCATGCCAATTTTAATTAGGGGGATAGGATTTTCAGGTAAATTTCCATAGAGCTTTATAAACTCCTTGTTGTGAATTTTCATCACAATTGATCCCTTGGAATAAGTTAATTTTGATAGACAAAGGACGTGCTAGAAGCAACGGTGCTAATATGTGAGCCCAAAAATGCGAGCTTGTGAGCATTGAGCCTACAATATAGGTACCTATAATATAGATACCACACACTATAGAAGGTGTATGTATCATAAACACCTATAATATAGGTATTTGTAACATGTATACCCTATAATCATAGACTGTTTCTATAGTATATACACCTATAACATAGGTGTGTAGTATTCTAAGCTTGTGGACTCACATTCCTATGCTCACATAATTGCAACCCTCGTGCTAGAAGATGCACTATTTCAATTCACAAGCATAGTCAAGCAATTGTGGATGGAATCAAAGGATCTTTTTGTTGAAAATTTTTAGAGTGCTTGAATTGAGTTATTGACTTGGATATGGATCACATTACTTTCACAATGCAGTTGAGTAGCATCTAATGGACATGTTTGTTGTCTAAAGCAATTGGATGATAATGTTGGCAAGCTGAGATCAAATATTGCCAAAGATGCAATCTGTGATTGCTCTAACAAGTTTATCTTTTAGTACTCATATAACAGATCCTAAAATGCATTGCTATATTGATTTTTTCTTCTATTTGATCTCTATGACTTTACTTCAGTATGGACAATAGTGTAGTATTTGGTGCCTTCAAAGACAACCAAGACCCCATTAGAAAAATTACTATTGTCTGCTAAATCTAAAAAATCCAACAAAAAAATCTTAATCGTGATGGTTTTGCAAATGATTGATTATAGTTCACAAGAGTAAACAAACTCATTATTATAAAAAAGAGTAAAATTTTTTTGGCTTTCCTAGGTAAATTACATTATTGCAAAAAATAAGATGAACCAATTTGTTCCAATTGAAGTAAGGAAATCAATGGCGGACATAGCTTGGGCAGCAGTCTTCTCAATACAAAGACATGCTTGATCTAAATTTGGTCCAGAATAGTCCAATTGTTAGAATATGTAGCCAATCTCTTAGCTTAACTCCAAAATGACCCTGAGGACAGAATGTGTCCTCGACCAATTTTTGAAGTAAAATTAAACCTTACCAAATGACTATTTTTAGTAGTTCATATTTTTGAAAAATTCTTTTTGAAGTTTAGTTTTAGCTTCAAAAATTTGATTTTGAAAATGATTGATTGTGATTTTTCTATTCAAGATTTTGTGCACGGGTGTTCATTGCAATCTTGACGGCTTTTTGTAGTGTTGAGGGCTTTTGTGAATGAGCCTCAAATACACTAGATCTTTGAAAAAAAATCACATTAGAAATTCATTTAAAAGAATTGTAGAATAGATTTAGAGAAGTCATAAATTGATTGGGGTTATGCATGTTAGGGCCTTTAACCTCATATTTTTTTGGTGACCAACTTTTTAGATTTGACATGTGAAAAGAGGATTGAAAGACTTCAAATCACTTTCACAGTTTTAACAACCTCATGATCAAACATTATAATCTTTCAATCTGTAAGAGATATTGTTGTGTTCTTTTCTAATGTGATCTGTAACATGTCTAGTTTGATTTTATATGGTTACAATTCAAAAAGAATTGATACAACTTATCAAAATGTTGGCTTTTTGTTCAATTTAGAGCAAATTCCTAGAAGCTCAGGAAATTCCAAGGTTATTTTGGGGTTAAACAAAAAAAACCAATAAACAATAAAACCATTAAAACCAATAAACCCCTAAAGGATGATTGCATAAAGCACTTGTACTATTTTCTGTCACACACGTTGTTTGTTGATTAGTTTTTTGGCCATAACTTTTGTGTTTTCACTTCAAATGACTCAAAGTTTATAGACAAGGTACTTATAACTGTTATACACCTTGTCTAATTTTTTGGAATTTTCTAAATTTCTTTTACTATTCAATAATAAACCCCAATTTTATGTCACAAATGCCAATTTTGGGGGGTTTAGTACTATTTAGTACCCATAAAAACGAATTTGGAGCTGAAATTTAGAGGAAATGGTCTCCTAGTAGACTTGTAGCTATTGTCCAATGTAATTTTAAAAGAACTTCATTTTATGTGGTGTAGAGGTCCACAAAGTGAGCCTCTTTCTACTTGCATTTCAAAACATGTAAATTTTTTTTATTTTTATTTTTTATTTTTTGGTGAATGACCATCTTCATAGAGTTGTTACAAATGTCCAATTTTTATTTTTTATATTTAAGTATTTTTTTTATTTTATTAATTAAAACATTAAAGTATCTATTTTCTTGAAATTTGGCACTTTTCTAGATTTCCTATTTAGAGAATTTTTTCATGAATTTCCTTTAGTGGTTACCTTCATCTTAAAGGTGGATACATTGGCCATATTTGTTAATTTAAAAAAAATTAGTCACCTAATTTTAAAATATTCTAGAAAAAATCATGGGTACTATTGTAAAACGCAACAAATAGTACAGGTGTTTTGTGCAATCACTCTAAAATTGAAAAATAATACAACATTTGAGCAAATGCTCAATTAGCTCTTAAACAAAGATTTGTACAAGCTAGTGCACTTTGAGTATAGTGCATACATTTAGTGGAAACAAAAGTTTTAAATCAATTTTAAAAATATATAGCATTATTATTATATATAATAATAAATGAAAAAAAACATGTGACTGTTTCAAGTGAACTATATTTCAATCAAAAAATAAAATTTCAACTTTTCAAAATTGATTTATCTTGAAGATTTTGAATTCCAAGACTCCAACTTCAATAACAATTTGATCAATTTCTAATAAAAATTTGATTGTAAAATTTATCCATATTTAGTTTGGATTTTAAAATTTATTGATACTATATTTGAAAATATCATTTTCAAAAACATCCAAAAATAATTCCATCCAAAAAGACTCTTAAGGAAGGAAATCAATTAAAAATAAACTATAAATGCATAATAATTCAGTTTTAAAATGAAAAACTAAAAAATATCTAGTTTTTTTGAGGTTGTTTACTTTTTAATATTCAAATGCATAAAAATATCATGAGACCATAATTTTATGAAATTTGGGTTACACTTTTGCAAGTGGACCGTGCAATGTTTTTTGAAGAATCTTGTGTATTTGTAAGAATATAAATACTAATTAATAAGATTTTTAATGATGATAACTTAATATTGAAATTTGAAGACCACCTTAAGTTAATTTTACAGCGAGATTAATCTTCAATTATTGTATTCATTTATAATTCACTTTAAAATATAGGAAATTTCTTAAATATTGACCAACAATTTGAAAAATTATGGAATGGTGGTTTTCTAATTTTAGATTATCACAATAAAAAAATATACATCATGATATTCAATACTATACGATAAGTCTATGGAAATTTTTTCAAAGTTTTTGAACATATGGTATAATGCATTTGATTGATGTGAATTGTTGTACATTTTTTTTCAGAGATTTAGCCTCTCCATAAGAAGTATTTTTTTAATTGACGGAATTGAAAAGTTTTTTGAGGAATCCAATGTGATTTTTTGTAGTTCAAGTAATCTCTATTATAATTAAAAGATGCATAAATTTGGATTGAAAATTTAATTATTTTAAATGAAAAAGTTGAAAGATTTTTGAAGCAACCAATTGTATTGGCAAAAACAAGTGAAATGAAAGGTCCATATGCAACCATAGGATTTGGATCTTTTGAATTTTTGTACTAACAAATATAGGATTCAATGCTAACTATTAGTTTACATACACCTTCTTTGTCAAACACAAAAAGTTTAAAGTTGCCAAGACTTCCATATGAATGGAAGTCTACAAATTTATAATCCTGAAAGGAGTAGCCTTGAACTATTTTTTTCCAAACTTCATCTTGCAACTATCTATGAATATGATTTTTTGAATTTATTTTTCAGATATATGATGGTCACATGTCTTCTATTAGTTGTAAAATTTTCACATTTTTTGTTGGAAATTTGAAATTAATGTAAACGTATGAATGAAAAGTGAGGCAATTCACATCAATTGAGTGCAATATATGCTCAAAAATCTAAAAGTTTCTCCATACATTTATATTATAGTATGAAACATCATGGTGCATATTTTTTACTACATCATTCTAAAATTAATAAATCAACAATCTATAGTTATAGGCCCAAATTTCAAATTGGAATATAAATTGCACTTGATAAGCTTTATTTCATTAGTAGAATTCAAATTCCAAAAAAGAAAAATTTCATGGCTAAAATTTATATTTTGTAAAAAGAAAATAAGTTTCTAAGATATAATATATGGATTTGCTATTTCTTATACGAGGAAAGTCAAAAATATTACTATAAAAGAATTTAGGCACCATTCATTGGAAATAAAATCAAGCAAGTCCCTCCTAAAGAAATTTGATGAAAAAACGTTTTTCCCATCTTGGAACTTTCTCTAATATCATTGAAAAGACATTTTTTTCTCAAGGATTTTAGGAGAAATCAAGACATTAAAGAAATCTATATATTTTCAAAATATTGCTTTAGAGTTAAAATCAACTTCTACAATAGAAGATGTTCTTTGCCAAAATTCCAATATTTGGTTGAATATTAAAAAAATAATTGATTTATGAAATTTTTTTTACACAATTGTCCCATCCACTACTTCAAGGCGTGCCCACGACACCTTGTTGAGCAAGGAGGACCTTGAGGATGACTTGCCAAGTCTAGCAAGAGACTAATTGAGTAGAAATGAAAAGTTCTAAGTAGACTGAGTGCCTTAGCGCTTTAGTCGGGACAAAGCGGGTGGCATACTGTGCATGCTTAGAAAGCTATTAAGAGCATGTGTTTGTAGGTCTAAAGAACTTAAGGATCCAAGTTGTAAGTCAAAAAATATAACTCCTCAAAGTTGGTAATGTCTTAGTTGGAACCTAAAGAGTGAGATTTGGGAACAAAAGTTCCAAGAGAAATCTCTTGTCAAAATAGGTCATGGTAGTTTGTTTTTTCATTTAATTTAGACAGTACAAAAAGCAATATTCTTTTGAAGGATGAAGCTGTTTACATCCTTAGAAATGGATGAAACTTGCAATATATGGATGAAATTTCATTTATTAATCGAAAATGTTGTACATTCATCCAAATTTGAGCGATATTGTCCCAAGATTTGGTAGAAAACACGCAATTTCATCCACTTAAAAGCAAGAATATTTTGCCAAAGATTTCCTGGGAAAAAAATTATTGCTTTTGAGCAAAAATTGCTAAAAAAAAACCCTTTGGGTCATGGCGTATATAGTTGAAAAGCTAAGAAGACAAAGATTTTAAAATGCTAAAGCGTATAAAGATAATAGCTATATATGAGCTTGAAGATATAGGCAAACAAAAGGGATAGAGTTTTGGAGAACTACATTTTCTAGAGGATTTAGACCTTTGGAGAGTCATCATTTGTTTAATTTGTGTTTAATTTGAAAAAATAAGTACTCCTAGGTGATTTACATAAAGAACAGATCACAAAAATGGTCTTGTATTTTGGATTTGGAGTTTGGAGCTAAAAGTTATCCTAGTGGAAAGATTGGGAGTCGTTTAGAGCTTGGTTTTGAAGCTAAGGTATGGGATTGAGTACCTTCACAAGGAAGAAGAGTGTTTTGGATGTTTTGGTAATCCATAGGATCAAGGGGGGCTACCAAATCCTGCAAAGAGTACTGTGAAGAGGGGTGGTCTCCTTCTTTACTCCCAAATGGTGCCGTAGTAAAGCAAAGTGGCCCTAGGTGATGAGGTTGAGGATGGAGCCTCATCATCACCTTTGTGACCCCTTGAAGTGCTCTAGGGCACTTCTTGACACCATTTAGATGGTGTCCCTCTCTATGTTAGGCCATAATGTTGAGTCTCAACTAGTCAGTCTCAAAATGAGATTGTTTGGGCCTAGTGGGAGTTGCTAGAGCACCATTGAAGAGTGGTTAGCGTTGGTGGTGAATAGTGCTACCATGAAACACGTGGACACCAATGGAAGTTCTACCCCATCTTATTATATGTCATACCTAGTGTCTTGTGGGAGTTAAATGATACTCCCTCTGTCTCAAAATAAAACCGGTGTTTCCTTTGTATTTTACAAAGGAAACACTGGTTTTATTTTGAAACAGAGGGAGTAGTAGTTATGGAGGAATGGTGAACTTGTGATTAGTGTGAAAATCTAACATTCATAGTGCATGGCATGTGTAGTGTTACAAGGTCGTAACTTTTGGTATTTTTAGAAGTGAAGTGCTATTGTAAGGCATACTAGAGAGCTTAATCCCTAATGGAATTGTAAAAAGAAATTGTAAAAAACTGCCATTTTTTAGTGCATTGCTCAAAATTGATAATAATAATAATTTTTTGAACTTCAATCATAAAAAAGTGTATTAGACTAATATGAAAATGTTTCAAGGCCTTTTGACCGCTTTGATTGAAAAATTATAACGTTTGAAGTGAGAAAAACAATTTTTTTTCATTCTTGCAAAATTGGTTAGCAAATTCAAGCCTTTTTGGATAAATTTTTTGCTCTTGATGAATTTGAATCTCTCTACCATTGGATTTTGATTCTTGTTAAGTACACCCTTTCAAACTTTTAGAAGCATATAAAGAATCTAGTTTTTAAAATCTCCTTGCAATGAAAAGAAATTAAGTGAACTAGTATTGCACTAGTCATTTTTTTGATGATTTCTTGTGCAATGAGGAAATTTTTTATTTGAAATCCAAACAATGAAAAGTTAAAGACAAAAATTTGAAATAAATAGGAAAAGTTCAAGAACTTTGACTTCACACATTGCAAGATAATAGGGCTTTAAGTTATAAGAAGATGTTTTTTTTTTCAAAACTAGACCAAAATAGCTAATAAAGTTTGACTGCTCTTAGAATGTGATTGGAAACTAGAAATAGGATTTTTTGGAATATTTTATTTTATATTTTATTAATTATGTACCTGCCAAATTTCAAAAGTTGATGAGTATTTTAGCAAACATGCCCCAATTGCTTGAACTCCCCAAATTTTTACAAGGGTGTTTGTATAGTTGAGTGGACCAAAAGCGGCACTTGGTGACTCCATAGAAGTCCCTCAAAGTTCATAGGCAAGTTTAAAAATAGTAGCCATCCCACATGCTATGGTATCCTACAAAGGTGGAAGAACGTGTATATTTGAATTAGATGGATATGGATAAAGTACACAAAAGTTTTAGGCCATAAATCTTAGTTGGATTTTTTATTTACAATTTGGGTTCTCTTGTAGGTGGAAAAATTCCAAATAACTATATTTTAGAATGAATCCATATTCTTGTTTAATGTTCTATTGAAAAACACATCCATGTAGAAGATTCCATATCCAAGGGATAAATTCAAAAAAAATGAAGAAATAATAAAGCAAGGCTTTGAAAGGAACATTTGAATATAAATATACCATTTTGGATTATAATAAAGTTCCTAACTCACAATTGTACTACATCAATTGATGATATATAAAACATCAATTTGAAATAACTATCATTGTATATATATACTATACAGTCCCTTTTTTTCTTGCAAAAGTTTATATATACAAAAAGCAAGCTTAAATACATGGTGTTGACACTATGACAGTTCATAATAATCCATACAAAAGTCCCCCTATACTTAATGTAAATGATTTTCTAAATATAAATTACATGGTTGCTTAAGCGATCATATATCAAATAAAGTGTGTGACTTCTTTATTAAAAGATAATTTTTTTTTATTAATAACAAGAGTGCTTGCAATAAGAAGAGGTCTCTGAAAATGCCTTTGTGTAAAGATTATCATTGCCAAAGTCTCTGGAGCTCCCACTGGAGCTGAAAATGGGTCCTAGAAACTTTCAATTGGGCATCACTAGTAGTACGGTGAATAGTAGAGCTCTAATATTTTGTTATGAAATTATAATTACAATAGTTTTATAATAAATTCATTAAATTTTTTGTAAACTTGTATGAAACAAATAACTTCATCCAATAAAACTATAAACTTTCAAAAACCAACTTGCACTTGAAACTAATTTCTAACAATATCAAAATAAAATAGAAGATTTAGGGATTAAGAAGTAAAACAAATTTGTAAATAGAGAATTGAAATTCAATACAATAGTCTTATAATTATAGTGGTAGCTACAACAATGCTAGTATGAGAGTATGAAAATATGAGCATGTGAGCCTTGAGCATATATATAAGTAGATAATTATCCTACAATCATTGAAGATGCTTACAATATAAATACCTATAATATAGGTATCTATAACTTAATTGCACTATTATCATAATTTTTTTTAATAATATAGACACTTATAGTATAGATATATAGTCTTTTAGGCTCATGGGCTCATGTTCCTAAGCTCACATAATAGCAAACCTCATGGTAGCTATGACAACACATAGATGTCCAAATTGAAAAGGTGGTTGTTTTCATATATATTCACTTAAATCACTTGATCTCTAAAAGATTATAATAATGTTTAAGTAGAAATTGTCAAAACTACTATTTTCTAATATATTGAATAATATATGAGTTAAAAAAATTAAATGTAAAAAATTCAAATAGATAACTCTAAGAATCTATGGAAAACATTCAAAAACTTTGATTGCATAAATTGCAAGATTATAGAGTTTGAAATTTGAATTTGTTTTTGACCTGACTTGGTATAGTCAAGAAATTTTGACTTCTCTTACAGTGAGATTTTTACAAATATGAAATTTTCTTTTTAGACCATTCTATACTATATAATGCTAGTTATATCCTTGCCAATTTTTAGAAGGAAAAAAAATAGACAATTCAACATGTGTTGCCCAAATTTGATCACCTTACTAATCTATTTTAAGTGATAACTTTTGATCTAAATACGTGTTTGGAAAGAAAATTTTATTCCTACAAAAAGGGTTCATTTTAACAAAACCTTGTATATCAAAATTTCAAAATGATTCATCCAAAATGATTTAAAATTAAATTTTTACAAACCTGCCCAAATTTTCTATTGTTTGCTATAAAGAAAATTGTCTTAAAGGGGGTAGGAAGCTGCAAAGAAACTAACAAAATATGCCAAAAATAAAAAATAAATAGCATCCATTATTTTTGAACAATACAAAATATTTTGAAAGTTAGTATTACCTTCCTAGTGAAGGTAGGCTTGTAAGGCACCTAATATCTCATATTTTTTTCCTCATAAAAATCCCATTTAATGCAACAAAAGGGTTTAATTTTTGCTTTTTTGTGTTGGTAGCCCAATATGCACCTTGAACCACAAGTGCGTCAAGACAATTGTCCACTTTTTAAACATCCATCCACCACATATACGTTTCCATCCTCAAATATTGTTTAAAATTAGTAAACTTCATCCAAAATTTGATGCATCTTATTCTTAAGACCTTTCCAACAATTTCATCCAAACTTTTCCCCAATTTTTCTAGTGTAATTATATGAAGTACAAAAATTCAAGTACACTTTTGAACAAAAATTCGCCGAAATAGTAAATGATATATACCAAGATCATTGGACACCCAATCATACAACAAAAAGAACACCTTCATTCCCTTTCCCTTTTCCCCTACTCAACCCACCTACCGGCCGCAGAGGCAGGCATCGTCCCCGTTGCTACCTACCAATTTCTACCTACCTACCCAATTGCCACCTACCAAGCCACGATCCAGCCGGTCATAGAGTCACAAATTAACCCTGTTCACACGCTCCGATCGGCAAGGGCCTTCTCTCTCAGCCAGCCCAGCCAGGGTCGTCGTCGCCCTCGTCGCGCTCGCCCTCCTCGCAGCATTTTCACGGAGCTGGATGATTGCCCAGCTTTCAGGGCCTGCGAGTGTGTGTTCGTCAGCGAGCTTCCCTTTGCCGCAGCTCGTTCGCGCACACAAGTCTCCTTCTTCTTCTCATGTAAGTTTTGCTTGGCCGCGCGCGGAAGATCTCTCCCGATCCACTTTGTTTGATTTGTTGTTGCCGGAGCAAAATAATATCGCCGGGGGGAATGTTCGACGGGATGTAGCGGCTTGTGATTTCTTGTGAGAACAACGTCTGAGAGTATGTTTCTTCGTCTTTCTCTCGGGATGAGGGCGGAGGATGCGGTTTTTTCTATTCGATAGCGCTCTTTTGTGGATGTCTTTCTGTTGTGTGGTGTTGGCGGAATTGAGTGGTGTTCATGGTTAGCCTTACGGCATTGGAGGTTTTGCATTGGAATGCAATGTTTTTTATTTATTTTTTTCGTTCTTTTTGTGGCATTTGTTTGCATCTGAAAGAGTTACATCTAGTGACTTTTCCTTTTCTGTAGCGTGAGGGTTGGGGTAGAAGCACGTTTTGGCGTAGGTGCGTGCACGGGATTTGACTCTAGTCGTTGGTGCGAGATCATGGCTGTGTTCGAGATCAGGCGCAAGGGTGTTACGGAACTTGTGTGAGGTTTTTACGTAACTCGTGGAGTGGTGTGGTGCTGCGTTAGGGTAGAAGCCGGATGCTTTTTTGCTGTTTGTAAAGGAATGTGGTGCTGTTAGGTCCGTCACGTGATAGTATGCGGTCATTCTTTAGGTTAGATCTAGTGCCGTCTTTCCTTTTTCTCAGGTTTTACGTAAGTTTTTTCCCCCATTCTTGTTCAGAATCTGCAAATCTAGGAGTTTCTCTGCTGTACTTCCCTGGATCACCGGCGTGCATGGCGAGGTTTTTTGCAGTTTTTCTTTGCTCGTTGTGTCGTTTCTTGAGATGTGCTCATGAGGACGTTACAGGCGTTATCTTCCATGTTTTGCCGTTCCAACAGTGATTAGTTAATGCCCGCGGTTTGAGTTCAAAAGGAGAATTGTGTCTGCACAGATATGTGAGCAATGTGGTCGTAGTTGGCCCTGCAGAGATATATGCTCGAACTTGTAAGCTGTAACCTGAAAGTTTGTAAGGCATGAGAGTGTCTAATTGTGTTGTTTTATTGTATTGGAACAGCAAATGCTCTGGGTTCTTTCCTATTACCGAGCTATTAAATCACATATCTGGTTTGATCCGAAGAGTTTAGCAGAAGCCCTGGCAAGCTGGTTTCAAAGTTTTGGGCATGAGGTTTCTGGTTTGTAGTGATGTTAAATTCAAGCAGTGAGGAATCCAACTTCTTATAGTCTGATCTGATAACGAATCTAAACTTTTATTGACGTTCTTGTGTTGCAGAGTGGGGAGCATGTCATTTTATCTGGAGTTTGAACTTCTGTAATCGTTCACTGAGAAAGTTTTATGTTCATTGGAAATGGCTTTGTGAAACTCCACCCTGATAGTGCATGACTGGATCTGAGCCGCCCGCTTCTGGGATAGGATATTGACGAGCTCATGGCAGTGATTGTCAAGTGACCTAGGGTCAGATAAAGGCCAAGTCTATCTGTCGATACATAGTTGATAAGCTGTCAAACTTAGAGGCGTGAGCCGCCACTCCAAAGCAGAAATGATGAGTTCAGTGAAAAGTATGTCGGAGAAATCTGACAAGAAAGAAGATAAGAAAGGTGGAGTCTCCGATGTTGGAGCTTGGGCTATGAATATCATTAGCTCTGTGGGAATCATCATGGCGAACAAGCAAGTTATGTCTACAGGAGGCTATGACTACAGATTTGGTAAGGAAACTACACAATTGTGAAGGAGCATTTGACATTGTGAGGGGTGCCGTGTATATATATTTGATATTGCTGATTGGTTATTTACATCAAATTTTCTGAAAACATTCCTCATGTAAATTTTGCATCGAGCTTCATACTATCTTAGGTGATTAATGACCATGCTTGTTGATTAAATTTGATTGTGACTATTTCTCTGACAAAAAGACGTGGGTATTTGCCACAGCAACGACTTTGACGGCATTTCACTTCTCAGTGACAGCAGGAGTGGGTTACCTTTCCTCCGCACTAGGCTACTCTGTCTCCAAGCATGTTCCCTTCAAAGACTTGTTTTTGTTCTCCCTGGTGTCAAACACATCGATTGTTGCCATGAATCTCAGTCTCATGCTCAACTCAGTGGGTTTCTACCAGGTATGTGTAAGGTTTTGATTGGGTTTGTGCGATAACAAAGGCAATGCTATGTCGTGAGTGCTAGGATGCTCCTTGCGGAAAGGATGTAATTCTTTATATGCCCTGTCGTGTTATGTTATCTTCAATTGGAAGAGTCGTTTTACACGTTCAAATTTGCTTTGGTAGTTATATAAGCATGAAAGACCAGAAGATTTTTGTGGTACTCTTTGCAATTGTTATCAGTAAAGAGTTATGTGAAAGTAAATACACAATACTACTTTTTAGAGCACCTCTAGCCGGTGACGTATTATCGAAAGATAAATTGGCAGTAGTTTTTGAAGGTATCGGTTGCAGATACGCGCGTTTTGTTTGGCTGATGATCGGGGGTTGTTCTTTTTTTACAGATTGCGAAGTTGAGTATGATACCAGCGGTGTGTGTGTTGGAATGGTTACTGCATAGCAAGACTTACACGAGAGAAGTGAAGATATCCGTGTTTGTTGTCATGATCGGAGTAGGGGTGTGCACCGTTACAGACGTGAATGTCAACTTTCAAGGATTTATGGCGGCAGTGGTGGCAGTAATTTCTACTTCGCTTCAACAAATTGTAAGCCTTGGTCATTTTCTTAAAGATGCTGCATCAGCCCAAGTCCCAAGTTTTGCTAGTTTAAGCGTCGATGTATGTCGTTGCTCCTGCTTTATTAGTGATATTTTCTTGTTTTGTCATTTTGTAGCGTGCTTCTTCTGTTTATCTATGAGTCGAGGAAGACCTGAGAGTGCTGAAGAAACTCATTTGTTGACACTTATTGCAGTACATTGGTGCGCTTCAAAAGAAACACAGCTGTGGTTCGTTTGAGTTGTTGAGCAAGACCGCACCTATTCAGGCAGCATCACTCGTGATGATAGGGCCCTTCGTCGACTACATTCTGATTGGAGAAAACCTTTTGAAATATACCTACACCTCAGGAGCCATTGTAAGCCATCGTGTGAATTGAATTGTAGATTCTGCAAAGAGGAGGATGTGTTGTTGAGGCAGGGAAATCTTTGTTCTATTTGTCTGATTGTCTTGAGATTTTCCAAATAAGCGTGCTAATCCTTTTCCTATTAATTTGAGTGTCTTTTTTAGAATAAATTTTTCCTTAGTGCTATCATAGCACCAACAGGAAATGCTCTTGCTCTTTGTTTGGTTATACTTTCAGGTTTTAAATTTTATTCCTTCTATGTTTTGCTTATCTTCTAACTCTTTCATCGTGGTATTGTTTGCAGTTCTTTATACTGCTTTCGTGTACACTTGCAGTTTTTTGCAATGTGAGCCAATACCTGTGCATTGGACGATTCTCTGCCGTGACATTCCAGGTCAGTTACTGCTAACTCCTGGAGAATTAGATATTGTGCACCCTCTTTGTATTGTGTATGTGCAAATCGTTAATGACACAGCAAACATCGATTCTCTGTTAAACGAGCCTTTTGGAATTGCAAATTAATCTTTGAAATGATATGCGTTGAACTTTGACAAAGGAAGTCCTTTACATAGTGAGTGCTGAATTTTTTATCGGTTTTTATCACAGGTGTTGGGACACATGAAGACGGTGTGCGTCCTGACTTTGGGATGGATTCTGTTCGACTCCGTGTTGACCGGAAAGAACATGATGGGCATGTTGATGGCTATCATTGGAATGATCACATACAGTTGGGCTGTCGAAGTCGCCAAGTCTGAAGCATCTAAGAAGGCAACAATCAAAGTGAAGGAGCCCTCTTTTAGAGAAGAGGATGTGTCGCTTTTGAACAGTGACGCAGACCTTGAATATGGGAAGTCTGACAAGGAGTGAGCATGCGCGTCATTCTGCCTGCCATTTTATGGGCTCTGAAATGCATGGCTCTTCCATGTAGGATTAACCCGTAAATGCCCAGCCCCGAGACTGCGGTCAAACTCCATTTGCTATCCCCTTCTATTTCAATTTTTACATGCTAATTTATCTATTCTTTCTAGTAATGTAGGTTTACGACTGCTTTGTCGAGGCCCAGTAATTTTCAAATCTTCTGTTGAAGGGCTCTACCTGATATATATTGTTGAGGTTTCAACCCCATTCTTGAATGTTACCTTCATTCTTTTTCATGTAGAGATATTCTTCATGTAAGATACTTCATTCTATTGGAAGAGAGCGTGGGCCTGTGCATGGCGAACACTCGGTCGGAACGGAGTCTGGGATCGACGGCACCCACAATCCTCTGAGCAGACTTATGAATTGATTGTTCCATGTTTTGTATCTTCAGAAGTGGTGATGTTTCAACACGTAGGCTTCGCTGTGAATTGAAGCACGACGGTGGGAGATGATACGCACTCTTGTCTGTTCATGAGATTGGATTAGGGGATGTAAAATATTTCTACGGCCATGAGCCAGGGGTGTGGTTGTAAGTCATGAAGGCTTGTGAGTACTTAACTTTGTTGCAGTCCCAAATCATCGTACAGTCAGCTGTCAATTCTTGGATTGCAAGAGTGAGTTTTTAAAAACTTCACAGCTTGACTTGCAAGAGTGAGTTTCTCTTACCTTAAAACCCTACTTGAATTATTTGCGATGTAACGTAATAGTCCACCTCTGTCTTGCTTATCTTGGAACGATCTGCTTATCTTGGAATAATCTGCTGGACAAGCAGTGACACGTGTTTAAATCTTTCGTACTGTGGATATTTGATTCTTCAATGTGTGGACGCTGAAGATTTTAACCTCTAAGTGTCACTTTAACCTCTAAGTGTCACAGACCAAACAGCTCTGAATGGATCGGAGGACCTTTCTACAAAAAGCGACATAACTTGAATTCGGGTTGCTTACTGCATTCGTCACCATAGAATTTTGTAGCCAACAACCTAATGAATGCAAATTTGCTATTTTTTGGAAAATCCACCGTATGGATGCTAACATTATAAGGTTTGATGAACCCAATCTTGCAGGAAACATTAGTTTGAAAAACATCCCTTGGGACATTCAGGGGTTAAGAGGGCTTGCTATGAGAGCATTAATATTTATAACTAATTCCCACCAGTACTCGAAAAATTAGAATAGGATTGACTTAGATGTAATTCATCAATTTTTGTGAAAATATATTTGAAGTGTTTAGCTCCTACACAAGGGGTAAGGCAACCACTCCACACCTAATTGTGATATGGATTACTACTATAGAAAGTGCATTTGTTTATGAGAGTGTATGGTTGCATTTGGATACATCTATTTTTAGTATTTTTTTAGCTTGATGTAATAATGGTCTAATTATTGAGGTCAAGAATGTGAATTATATGTGAGTGAAAGGTTCTTCTATAGCATGTCTATTGGAATGATATCTATAAAAATACAAGTTGAAAGAATTGTAGGGATAGGATGTCCTTAAAAAAGTATGTTTTTTGACAATAATCTATAATATGAGATGTACATTGACACATTTTAAGGTGGGGACACTTTGAGAGTGTATGTTATAATCTCAACTTCAAAAGTTCATATTTAATCTACAAGAGTCCAGAATACATGAATCAAAATGGTTAGATGTGCACCCCTCCAAAAAGTTTAATAGGGCCTTAAAAAATTGCTTTTAGTTTCCTAAACCAAAGATTGTAGTGTTTCACTGAAGTTTTATTTTTTATTTATTTTTTCACTGAAAATTAAACTTTATTTTTTATCACAATTTTAAAGATAAAAGATGTTTTACAACTACAAATAGTGTGTATATACATCACATTTGCCTCCCCTCTACATATGAATAGAGGAGCAATTTATTGTTGGCAACAGTCTATAATCTCACTTTCTTATACTACATTCTTTTTTATTGCACTAATTTTTAGAGAATAACTATACTTACATTAAAATTTGTCATTATTATAATTTTAATTGATATGGCTAGTTTGCAAAAAAAAATATAAAATAATATAAAATTTTACAAATATGACAAGGATATTATGGCCAATATTTATTAAAAAAAACATTACATGTCTAATAAGATTGTTAAATTGTATTGAAATATCATGATTTTTTCTAAAGCATAATGTAAAAATTAAAAAACTAAAAAATTAAAATTAAAAAATTACTATTATATGGATTTTATTAATAAAAGGGATGGATTTGAAAGTCAAACTTTTCAGAGTAAATAAGGTAAACCAATCCATCATAGGCAAAAGACCTGTTGTAAAAACCATAACAATCTTGCATCACACCATGATAGAGTTTTTTTTATAAATGAAATTTGGGCTACATTAACCCCTAAAGGACCATTGTCCCTTTGGGGGATAAATGTGTTTTGGGTAGGTACCTACGGGCTGAAATTTTGTTGTGATTTTTTGAAACTTTTTTTGGAGATAGAAAAATTGATAATCTTGGTGGAAATATAATTTCTTTCACAATTGGTGCCTGGGAACAAAAGTTATGACCAAATAAGCTCAAAACGGGGGACGGGGGGCAGCCCGAGCAGCAGGAAAAAAATGGACAAAAATTTGAATTTCTTTTTTTGAATTTTTTCTCCTCATAGATTCTATTTTTGTCTATGTGGAAAGCTTTGATTCATTTCATTTGGATGTGTTATGAGAAAGTTATGGACATTCTTGTTTTTCGAGCAATTAGAGCATCTTCTTGAAAAAAATAACTTGTAGGATTCATTTCTGAATGCAATTTTTTAAATTTTAAATTTTTTTATTTTTACATGGTCTGATTTACTTGCTAGAACAATCTCACCATTGGGATTAGTGCATTTTAATTGCATCTAAAATATATAAATATTTTAGAATTTCCTTCTATCTTGTACCTACTTCTACTTAACAATATTTTTAAGAATGATAATTAAGTTTTTTTGAATTTTTTTTTCCTAGACTCTCAACTCAATTCTCCACTATAAAGATTTAAAGCTCAAAACTCTTAAGGTAATCTGCTCTTAAAGCGACCATTTAAGAGTTGTTTGCCTTTTCAGGGAAGCTAAACTCCTTGAAAAAAAATTCAATTAATTTCTAGAGGAAGAAAAATGGAATTGGCATCTAACCCAAGTCGTTTCATATTTTTTGGCCCTTTGTGGAATTAATTACAAATTTTTGAAGTTGAAATGCAATGGTCACTAAAACCGACCACCTCCTGAAATGTGTACTGTTGGTACATTGGAGAAAGCAAAATGTACCTCTGTGCCATGTTCGGTTTTAGAGCCCGCTCGCTTTTAGAGCAGACTACCTTAGTACAAAAATTTTAAGTTAAAAATGTTCAAAGTAAGAAAATCTAGTCCCGCAATGTGCTGAAAAACTTGTTTTTTTTCACTTTAAACGCAGATATCTTGCAATCGGTGCTGTCAAAAATTCTGAAATTTTTCCACACACTCTCATATTAGTTAGGTATAAGATCCTATGGTTAAATGCAAAAAAAAACAATTTTCAATTATTTTTACTCTTTGCTATAGATATGGCAGTTTTGAGTGTTTTTTGGCAAAAGAAAGGCTTTGGTCCTTTAGGGGTTAAGTTGAGTTAGACGCCACAATCAATGTCTTAGATGACGGTGATGAAGTAATCAGTGTCTGGAATAAGAACTTCCACCTTTTGGACATAAATTCATTATAGGAAGTGACGTTTTGAGGCTTTCATGTTGTTGCCGTGATTAGAAATATTGTGACCACTTTAGCTGAGTAAGATGACCGTTATAGATACACTTCAAAATTTATAACAAATTCATATTTTGTCAAAAAAAAATGTGATTTTATTTGCTTTCTTCAATTTTCACATTTTTCTTTATGTAGAATTTATTAAAAAATAATTCAATGATGCCAATAGCACATACCGGTTGGTAATTGATCAATTGACTATTGATGGGGTACATTTGATGAATATATATGGGTGGAGGACAAGAATTTTGAGGGCTCTTCAAATATAGATGCAAATTATAGGGCATCAAATTTGGCAAATGTTGGTGCGGATGCTCTTTATACACAAAGATGAATTCACTCCCCCATGAAAAAGACGTACACCTTTTAAAGATTAGTGCTCAAAAAATATAATTTCAATTGCTCTTGCCGTTTCTCACACTTGTCTTTATGTGGGAAAAAAATTAAAAAATTATAGCAATGGCATGAGGGCAAACTTCTAATTTTGGACCACATGTGATGGATTGTTCTATTTTACTCTTAATATGAGTACCTTAGAAAAATAAGTTGAATGGTTGTGGTGTCTATCTCTCCCTTGATTTAGCCTCTAGGTGGGGTTGTATTGTATCATTTTTCATCATTGGATGAAAGTTCAATGCATGCCAAAATAAAAGTTGAAGGAATGTGCCTAAGTATTACTTGAGGGTTATTACACATTAAAGTAGACTTTTTCTTGTCTTTTTAACCCTAGAAAGATGCCACAAATACTAAGTGTTAAATGGATGACAAAGAACCCTTCTATGTAGTACAAAAATGTAGATGTTCATCCTTAGAATTTTATGTGGAAAAAAAAGGTTTTGCACAATAGTTTGACCTCCAATGCGTGTTGTTGGGATTTTCTAGGAAATGATTCACACAATACCAAAAAGAATGAATAAATAGTGACTAGCCTGTTTTTCTAGGTATAAAAGCCAAAAATGAGCACAATGAGTTTTGCCCAGTGCCTATAGTAAGCCATGCAAAATATTCATTGTCCACATATTGATTGCTTAGTGGCACTTTCTAGGATTAACCCTAAAAAGACAGGCTATGGCCACAAATTCAAGCCTTCCTAATCCTTCACTCTATTTGCTACCATTTAGCAACTAAATATGAATGGACTTTTATTTTTATTTTTTCTTTCAAGGATGAAATTATATGTTTTTAATGAGTCATAAAAATTTGAATTTTTTTGTGAAAATTTGAAATTATTATTGATTCTTTAAGGCAAAAGGAAAATAATTCATATCAAATGTAAAATATGCTCAAAAAATCTAAAAACTTCACTATAGATATAAATTATTGTGTCTAATATCATTGTATAAACCAAAGTTACCGTGTCATTATTAAAATTTGAAATTAGCAACCATAATTATATGCTCAAAGGTTCAAATTGCAATATAATATTGAATTTTAAGAATTTAAAGAAAATTTCAATTGGAGTAGAAATTGCACTTGATAAACTTCATTCAATAGTTGGATACAAATTTAAAAAATATCAGTTTTATAGCGAAAACTTCCATTAAGAATATAGAACAAGAAGTGGCCAAAATATATGATCTATGGATTAAGCATCTTCTTTTTTTGAAAAATTACTATTTATAGCTATTTGCACTATGGGCCTATAACCATTGTTACGTATACTAAATTTTTAATTATAAAATGACATGGAATTTTGGATTACACCATGATGTTTTACTCTATAATATGCATGTGTGGTGCAATTTTAAATGAATTTTCTTCATTCTTATTTGACAAAATTACAAAAATTAAATTTTTTATTTATAAAATTTAAAAATTGTAGAATATATGTGATTTCATCTCTAAAAAATAAAATAAAATAATTCCCATTTATACTTAGTGGCAAAAAAAAGAGCATACAAAGCAAAGAGATATTGAGGTTGTTCATACAGTCATAGATTCTGTTCCTTGAAGGATGTTGAGGGCAAAAAGTGTCCAATGGATGACTTCATTGTTTAGAAATAAAAATGCCAACCTATTGGTCCAATAATTGGAGCATTTGGGTGATTGCCTTGGTTATAGGAGGCTACATCCTTAGCCTATCCTTAGCATTACTATAGAGACCAAAAATGCATATATTGGTCCAAATAATTGGAGCATTTGGGTGACTACCTTGGTTATGGGGGATTGCACCCTTCAATCCATAAACGACGTTGCAAATGTTTTGTGTTTGATGAATGATAAAGAATCTACTATATAAGACAAAATTGCAACTATTCATCTTCATAATTTTGTTGTGAAAAAGGAAGGTATTCATCAGAAGTTTGACTTCCAATGAATGTTTTTTTAATTTTTAATTTTAACCCTTGAACGTCAGGCTGGTGACCGTGGAAATCATGCCTTTTGGCATGGGATGACATCATCTTCTTTAGAAAAAACAAAAGTGCTTTTTGGAGGTCAAACTACTATTCATGATCTTCCCTTTCCACACAAAATTCCGAGGATGAATAGTTGCATTTCTGTCCTACACAAGAGATTCTCTTATCATTCATCAACGGCAAAATGTCCACTTTGACGTTTAAGGGTTAAATCAATGATTCCCATAGTATCCAAAGGGTAGATTTCCACGGTCATCAGTCTGACCTATAAGGATTAAGGATGAAAGAGAGTTCGCTTTGTTGCTTCATCCCTCCTCCGTCCATCACCCGCAAATAGGAGTTGCAGCCTGGCGCAACATTTGGAAGGCGCCCAAGTCAGCTTCACATAGAATCACCGTCTTCCAAGCAACATGGACGGCCACCACAGCCTTCTGCTCATTAAACGGCACCCCCAAATGGAATTTCATACCTAACCCTGCATTCCTACCCCAAGATCTTGCGACCAGGCCCGCAGCGGGACCACCTCGGCACAGCATTCCAACCATCCGATCCCTGACACCAAGCACGACATCGCCTACACCGGACGACAACAACCCGGCCTCTCCCACCTTAGCTACCACAAGGCCGCCAAGGGGAACAAGTGGATGCATCACCAGCGAAGATGAAGAACGAGACGAGGACGAAGACCGAGACTGCATCAAACTCACACAACCCTTCCACGTATGGAGCGACGAATCGGCGGACGAATCAACTGACGACCTACCTCAACACACAAGAAGAGCAGGAAACGCGCGCTTCGAAGCCTCACGACAGGCAGACATCATCCTGCGCCAAATTCTGAGAGAGATCGCACTGGACAACGACCAAGTTCTTGCCCCGAGCTGCCCAGACGAGATCTCCTTCCTCAACTCCCACACCGCTGACATTGAATTGCAGGAAACCTTCGACAACATCTACACCGACATCACAGGAGGCTAAGGACGAGCGCTACATCGCCCCAACACCCGGCACTCGATTTGCAACAATTAGGTCGCGGACAAGAGCACACCCCCGCCGGATTAGGCGTAACCTCAATTCCCAGTCATAGAAGCAGAGCTCTTAGATGCTAGAATCTTTTCGCGCCCTTTAAGCAACCATAGCTCTTTAGATTCCTAGGCAGGATTCTCGGTCTTAGGATACTCAACCAATTCCGCCTTTAGGTACTTCTTACCTCTTACCGTGCCCTCTATTTAGTCCTTACCTCAGTACAACCCCCCGGCCCACATTTGGTCCCACGACCGTCCAACCCCGCCCATGACCACCCTAGGGCTTTCCCCCCGCCTTTGGGTGCTCGCTCTGATTACCTGGTTCATCCCGCCTTCGGGCGCTTGCTCTTCTTCCCTTTCTCCCAGCCTTCGGGCGTTTTTGCTCGGTTTCACTATTCACCCCCGGTTTTCAGTTCCTTTCCTCCTCCCTGCCCTCGGGCGTGTACTCGCCTTCGGGTGTTCATTTTTATCAGTATATTCCACCCTAGAACGGGTTTCACCTCCGTCCATCACCCGTAAGTCTTCTGTTCATCTCCATCTCATCATCCATCCATCCTCCATCCACATGCCGTCATCCTCCCGTCATCCACTCATCATCCACACTTCATCTGACATTCATCCGCTCTAGCTTCGTCGTTCTCGGCTTGGTGTTTTGGTTCGCAGGGCTTGTGCTCGTTGCATACCAAAACTTTGTCGCTGCGATCTCTCACATTCCGGAGCGGAGGAGGTCGGAGCGATGGCGTCAGGGTTGAAGGCTGCCTTGGACAGAGTGCGCCACAACAGCTACAGCTTCTTCTCCGTCTTGAAGGAAGCCAAGAGAACTGGCAACTTGTAAGTTAAGCGCTCTCCCAGTGACCCCCAAGTCGATCTCGCATGTGCCCTAATGTTGGGGTTCTTGTGGTGCCGCTCTGGAACCTCGAACGTCTTCTACTCTTTCACTACGTGTAGAAGCTCTTTGGATTCTCTGAGCTTTATGAGTTCCAGGATCCGGAGATGTTCAATCGACCAGGGCCGTCGTTTATGGATTTTGTGAAGTAGCAATGGCGTGCTAGTTTGGTTTTTATAGTACGCACCCTAATTGCTAAATTTAATTACTCTCTTGGTCTCAATTCCTTGTTTTCTTGTTACTTTGGAAGAAATTCTTTCCACGTTAAGGTATGGTCACCCAAAATCGTCAGCTCTGATGTTGAGCATAGTTCGTATTTTTAGACTGGACAAACTTTTAAATTTTCTTCGTAGTAAATTGGATCAAAGAGGATTCCGACGCACCAGACAATGCATTATTGTGGAAGGTTACAAGGGTATAGAGTTTAACTGGGAGTTGACCTAAATCCAACACAAGTTCTGATGTTGAAGGTTCTTTTCCCGAAATCAATTTGTACTAATTAGATTATAGGGTGTCGCATTTAGGTAGGTGTCGCGATTAGGCTCTTCTACTTTTGTGCTCTTTACCATTTCTCCCCTTGCAACCGTGGTTCTTCGTTTCTTCTAGAAATCCTTGGAAGCGGACTCCATTCACTTTCACATCTGGGTGCTGGAGGTTTTGTGCGCCAAATTGCTAGAGTCAGTTCTGTCGCGTTTGGCATCCTTTTTTCCCTTTTCATACCGATGATCTCTGGTCTGAAAATTTGGAAGAGCATGAATTCTGTAGAGTAGTATTCGATGTCTGAGAGCCAGGTAACGTGCAAGGTCTTTTTGGTGACGTTGTTCACTGAAATTGTTGGTATATTGGGTCCATTATATGTTTTCTAGGTTGCATCTGTGGCGTTTATTGCAGTTAATGTTTTCACCTTTGTCTTTTGACGCATGTTTTTATTGCGATGTTGTGGTACAGAGCCAGGGTTCTTGTCGATGGCAACTTGCTGTAAGTACATGTATTCTGTCTAGTCATTTCTTGCTATTGTTTTATGTAGTCCACGTGTTTTACTAATGGCGCTTTTGGTAGTAGCACGCGAGGTGGAAAGAAAGTGCTGCTTGTCCCATTATTTTGCTTAGAAATACGCCAGAATATCGCGATAGGAAGCCGTGTTGCGGCTGACCTTTTTGTGATTGGAATTCTTTGGCAGGCATACAAAGTTGAGAGAAGCTGGTGCAACCTTGGTTGGAGAAGACGCTCAGGGAAACAAGTATTATGAGAATATGAATGTGCAGTCTGGTATGAACTTTTGTTGAGTTAAAAATCACCCCTTGTGGTTTTGTTGTTTGTGTTAAGAATGCTAGGTGCATGTACGATACTTACCTCTCATAGTAGTATACTCTGCAGACTCACGAGTATTCACTGAAATTTCTTCTGGAGGTGTTTGTTCATTAACTTGTCTTGTCTTGTCTTTTTTCATACCCTCGTACAGCAAAGCAATGTCAAGGTTGCAATCGACTCTCTTGTTTGATGGGACTCTAGTTTGAAGGCATAGAATTTGTAAGCTCAATCAGAAATAAAATATCTCTGACATGATGTGTTTTATCTTTTTCAGGAAGGCAAAGATGGGTAGAATATGCTGATACATCAAATTATAATGCCTCTTCTGTTCCAGCCGAGTGGCATTGTTGGCTTCATTACATTACTGACCATTCCGCAGAACAGGTTTGTGCATCATTCCCCAGAAATATTTATGTTTCCCATATTTTGTTTTATGTATCCACATACCTGTCGACATTACCAGCTATACGTATTTTTGCATTGTCGGTGTATGCATTTTTTAGAATATACAAGTATTTCATTTGTGCGTACAGCTAGAGGTACTGTAGTCAAGTAACCCCACTTTCTACCTTTTGGCAGCTGCTGGCGTTGAAGCCCAAGAGATACGGAGTCCCTCACAAGGAGAACTTGACAGGCCTTGGAGACGACATGATTTACCACTCCAAGGGTCATGCACTCAACTCTAGCAAGCGTGATTGGAAACGCTACGAGGCATGGCAACCTGAGAACCCAGACGCCAGCACCAAATCAAGTGCATCAACTCCAAATTCCATCTAGCTGGTTTTTACATTCTCAGGGAACTTGCTGTTGCATCGGCCTTTTCCACTTTTGTGCCCCCATAATCTGGATGCGAGTTGGCTTGCTTTGCGACTGCTCGAGTCGAATCGAAGCATTGAAATGGAGCGGTATGGTTATAACTCATGCTTCGACCAGTGTTGGACCAGTATTGTAGACCGTTTACAATAAAGGTTTCCTAAGAATTGCATGCTTCGTTCGCCTGTATGCTGGGGTTAGTTGAAGTGAATTTATTAATGTGGCCAAGTTTCTTCAAGGCAGAATGCCAGTTGTAGAATCCACATCACTTGCAATTGCTGAAACACCATTTGGAGGATCTTTTGAGGACCAAATTTGAGTTTTGCACATGCTTTTTGCATACCATGCTTGTATAGTTGCATCTCTTGTTAAGTTACTACAGTGCTTGATTTGATGAAAGATTGGAGTTTGTAGGGTTGCAATTGGTCTAGCGAAACAGTTTTTGTAGACCAGAAGAATTTTCTAACTTAGTTCCTGACTGTCCATTGACTCTGGCTTTTCGAGGAGCAGTAGGCCCAGCTTGCGAAAACCAAGTGGCCTACTTAGACGAGTCCGGTCCTGTGCTCTACTTGTTATTGAAGCGCAGGATGGAAGCATAGTACTAAGCTTAGTGAACAGTGTTAAGTTTCACATGGCCATGGTGTCCTAGCGGCATACTGTTTGGTTTGGCCCCATGTCTGATGAGCTTTTCCATCTGCCCGGACTACGCACATGCTTCAAACTTGCCTGGGAGAACTCCGTCGTCTATTAGCCACAGTTTGAGCTCGAAGTTTGAGCATTTTCTTCCCGCCTTGTAATGCTCCTGCAGGCTCTCTATGGAAACATGCTCCATGATAGCTGTGGTTGCCACCCAAGTATAAGTTGGAATAATTACGCAAACTTGGCATTCAAGCCCAGGAAGTGAATCAACCATTGCATTAGAGTCCAACAACCATCAGTTTTGTGAAAAACAATGATATGATGCAGGGCTTTTTTTTTCACACTGTAGATGAACAGTGGAGCCCCTTTGTGCCCTCCATTTGTTGGTGAATATTTGGAGGGAGCCAAGCATAGTGGTGGAAATGTGTCAGAGAGAATAGGGTGACATATTGCCAAAAAAAAAGCCCTGATATCATGGCCTCCTGGGACCAAGATGTGCAATGTGTAAATTAGGGGTTTGATGAGGATTTCCTCTTCAAGAATGAAGTTTTTTCCAATTTTGAGCCCTACTTTCGAACCCATTCCCGACTTGTTCATAGTTCAATTAAAGTGAAGTTCACTCACCTTTTGAGATATCAATGGACTCTCATCTCTTGGATTCCTACTTTTTGAAGAGCAGTTTTGGACAAGTATAGAGATACGAATAGGTGTATATTATTGTTACACTTCAAATATTCATAGAAAATTCAAAAAAGGAATTTTAAGATAATTTTCTTTCCCGTTGGGAGTTTCTCCAAAAGGCAAATTAATCAATTACGACTCTTGGTAGCATAAGGGGACAATTGCTTAAAAGGTCAAGAATGACTCTAATTACCTTTGCCTTGGCCCTAATTAGGTGCTGACAGATGATTGACTCATGCATTAAAAATATAATTGATATATAGTGGCCCACACTAGATAGGCCAATCTAGCAGTGTGAATATAGATAAGTTTTAAAGTTTGACTACTATATTCTTTATTCTATATATTGTGGTCTATACTAAATAGATACCATTATAATATTTGGGACAATTTCACTTAGCGATGCTCCCATGATTTAAGAAATTCACACTATTTGGTGATTGAGTTTTTGTTTTTTTTACTTTGAATAATATTGCAATTACCTATATAGTGTGGTGTTTGCCATTTATTGTGTTTGCAATAAAGAGAATATGAAACAATTATAGAACCTAGGAAGTACATTTTTGGTAATTGATGATAAAAGCTCTATTTAGTGTAGCTCCATGTTTGTAGGAAGTACATTTTCGGTAATTGATGATAAAAACTCTATTTAGTGTAGCCCCATGTTTGTAGGAAGTACATTTTTGGTAATTGATGATAAAAGCTCTATTTAGTGTAGCCCCATGTTTGTAGGAGTAACACTATTTTAGAAGCAACGATGAATAGAATGAAGGATTTCCCTCCCAACACAAGCAACTTCAGGCAACTACTTTTTACTTTCTCCTCCCAGCCTTTGAATTAGCACTAGCTTGCACCAATCTTCTAAAATTTGAATATATTCCGAGTAGCAAGCACTAGATTCTATAAACTTCAGTTCACGTGAATTTGATGAATTTGAGATAAATAATATAATATACAAAGATATAAGTAAAAATGTGCTAAATTTCTATAAGGGACTTGGACATTAAAGGATTCAATTAACAATCCTTTAAATCATCCAAATAAAGATTTGGCTCTTGATCCTTTTCTTGATGTGACAAAGTTTTTACTGAACCTTGTTGGTAGTTAGAAGAAGATCATTATGCATTTTTAGACCTCTTATGAATAAACTATAAATTTTTATTTTCTTGAAAATAGGTGAATTCAAAATTGACATAAAGCTCCCATAAATCGCGGTTATACGTTTAGGCAAAAATTTATTAAGGTTGATTTTACAAACAAATTACAATTAGTTACAATTACCTCAGACAATTTATAATTTATAATTACCTACAATTCTCAATAAGAATGTAGAGAGAATTGTGCCGCACACAATCTTTGTCAAATGTATATAAACTCCTACCACAAAAGAAAAATAAACATGAGATAAAAGATGATTTGTATATATAAAGGTTGACAAGGTAAGCAAATTCCTACTATGAGTCTTTTTTATTTTTGCAATGCCTTATGAGGAAGGTATTACCCAATATACGTAGAAAATTTAGATAGAATTTTGTTTGAAACAAAGAAGCGTAATCTTCAATTTATGCAAGAGTCCCCATGTATCCACTCTTGTAATTCTAATTATAGTTCACAACTAGTCTCATAGATGAATGGAGAATTTTCCTCAACAATGGTTACTAGTGTGCCTTTTGTCATTGCCACAACCAAAACAAAAGTAAAAGTCATTTTAAAAACAAAAAATAATTCAAAAATCCATAATTTTCTTACTGTAGGTCCCAAACGCCACAAAACAAAGTCCATGTACCCTTCTTTGCTGAGGGCTTTCTAATAGTACCAAGATTATAAACAATTAACATACAGTTCAAAAGATACATAATTTAGCATAATTTTTAATTTTTAAGATAAAAAAATAACTCAAAAATCTATAACTTTCAAAGTGTATCCTACGCCGTGTGTGCCTTGTTTACTAGTGTGCCCTGTGCCGTTGTCATAGCCAAAATGTAAGTAAAAATAATTTTCTATTTTTTTCAATCATAAAAACTTTGAAATTCAATAGCTTTCCCACCATAGGTCCAAACGCCACAAAACTAAGCTAGTGCACCCCTCCTCGCCAAGGGCTTTCCAACAATACCAAGCATGTGACCAGGGGATGCACGGTCCGGGAGATTTCAACGTAACAAAACAAACAAAACAAACAACTAGCCAACTACTCAAGGTATGGATACTGCAATAGAGGAGATTTGGGCCTCTAAGAGACTATAAGTTCTTGGAGTGTGGGAACTTTGCAGGAATGTTGGGACACGTCAGATTTTTTTTTAATTTTTAATTTTTTTTAGTATTCTTTTAACATTTTAATTATTTATTTATTTATTTATTTTTTAATAACTTTTTTTCCTGACAGCAGGGGCTGGTTCCCAGCATTGGAAACAGCTTTGAAACGGTCTTCCAAAGGCTCAGATCTCCTCTAAGGCTTGTAAAATTACATGATTTGAATAATCCATTTTGTATCTTTAAAATAAATAAAAAGTTAACTGCTTGTAAACTAATTCCTAAAGTTCTTTTAAATCTGAAATGTTTTTTGTTTTTTTTTACATTCAAAGTGAAGTATTTGATTTGATTTTTTTAATATTTAGATTCAAAAATCATATGATCTTTTAGGAATATTATTTTTATACAGATCCAACAATTAGTTTTTTGATCTCCAATTCAAGCATGTAGAATAGAACATTATTTTGTTTTGAAAATTTGCATACTTCTACCAAACTTAAGGCTCTACTCAAATCTAAAGTGTATTTTTGTGTACCTAAGAATTATTCAAATACTTTTGGAAGAAAATGGTGCCCTCTGACTACTTTGTGTTGCTCTTTTAAAATTTTTAGAAATATCAAATTTTTCATTGTTTCATTTCTACAAGAATGTCTTTGGAATCCACATAGCCATTGGAAGTTAGCCACCATTACAATCTATTTTCTAGGTCTATGGTTCCACTAGAACTTTTGTTAAAAAGTGCAAATGGTGATGAATAGTGTGAAAGATTGAAAATAGCTCCACATTCCCATTTGGAGGGATGATTTGAAAAAAAAGATTAATTTATTGATTTTGACAATGGATCTTTGTTCAGGATCAAAAAACAAGTTTTCTTTCCATTAGGCACTTTGTCTCTAGGACACTAGTTTGGATCCATTCTCATGAAAAAACAAAAGTTTTTAAAGGATTAAGTTAGGATGAAGAAAAATTCATGTATAGCTACAATTGTATGTAAGGTTTGACTTTTCATCACATAGAGGTTTAGTGCAATTGAACTTAGCTAAACTCTAAAAATTGTGATTGGATATAAAATCCAAAAGATATCTAAGTTCATAATTCAATTGATATACATTTTCCAAATTCAAAAATCTCATTTCACTTTTACAATATTTAGTATTTTGTCACTTCAATGATTGATTTAATTGAAGATTCTAGTTCGTAGAATGTGATCAATTTAACCCTAAAACAACAAGCTAGTCATTGTGGAAATCACTCATCTTGGTACCACATGAATCATTTTCTTGAAACCCCACAAAAGCACATTGGAGGTCAAATTGTTATGGAAAACCTCCCCTTTCCACGCAAAATTCCAAGGATGAACATCTGCACTTCTGTTTTAAATAGAAGAATTCTTTGTCATTCATTGGCCGATTTCAAGCCACAGCGTCCTCCTTCCAGGGTTAAGATACCCCCTACTTTAACTTAAAAATTAAATTATTGCCAATCTTTCTTTGATTTCTTCTTGACAGAATGAACTTTTCAATGCCAGCTTTTTCATTCAACTCAAATAATGTTATGTTCAATCTATGGAAACTCACACAAGTGCTCTAGTCAAATCCAAATATCCACAGCCCTCGGAAGAGGCAGTTTATGTGACCCTCATCATAATGTACACCAAAGACGCTACAATATACCCCTCACCCCCAAGAATGTCCTGTACCTGACGATTCAGCTAATATTTTTCCAACATATATACAATGGAGCAACAGACAGGTAGAGCTTCGGGCAAGATACACTGAACACTTATTAGCAACTACAATCCCCTACTGTACACTTAAAAAATCCAGAATCTTTCAATCTATACCTTATTTCGTACATGGACGAGAAGAGGCGTGCACAAGCGCTGAGTCGAGCCTCTTTCGTATATGGAAACGTAACCCACGTTCTCACTGACAGAGTCCTCGTTTTATCATGCTTGCTTTCAAGCATGAGCAACTGATGAAATTGTCGACTTCGTGCGCACAACCACAGCAGGGTTTAGGCAGCAAGCTATCCCACACATTCTTTGCACAACTGCAAGGAACTTCTTTTCTTCAAGGTGGGCACATTCGTCACGATCCTACCGACACTGGTGACATTTGGTGCTGGTCGCAAGATTTAGGCAACCCAATCACACCAATCTCAGAAACCTAAATGGATACAGTTGTTTCCTCATCAGCTTCTTCAGGCTTAATGTAACGTTCGAATTCGATTTGCACCATTTCTCCACCGTTCTTTCCGTCGAATGAGCACCTATAGAAACTGCGGCCAAAAAAGTTTGATAGAAATTGCACAGTATCAATTTCAATGCTCAACATTGGGTCTCATCCCCTCCCAACATCACAAAAGATCCCCCGCCCCTCCCCCGCCCATTAGATTGACAAAGACTTTAATGTTCAGGTGGTAGGAATTAGATTCGTTTAGTCCTCATGTTCAGTTAAATTTAATATACTTTGAAACCTACTCACTTACGCATTAGACTGAAGTCGAACACACCAAATGAAAACATTGAACTTCTTCCTCCATAACAAAATCCTGGGATCTGTATGGAGAAAATTTATTTACCTCCCATTTGCACACACTATGACGATTGTGCCCTCCCGCGCTCCAAAGGATACTATGGCCCTGCTCTCCTCAGGCACACGGAACTGTGCAAAGGACCACTCTGAACTGAAATATTTAGGCAGCACACCTGTCACAATGATGACATGCGAGTTTGAGGTCAGGTGTACAGTTCAAACGAACTCAAGCAAATATAACTCATAAATAGAATCAGGAAACCGTGATGAAATCCTTGGTTAGCACCAAGAAATGGAACAAACCACAGGAACCACAAAATTCTGAACTGTATCCAGCAACTCTGGTAGAAAAGATTAAATACTCTCTCGCTGTACTCTCCAACTTGAAACGATTGAAATGATTGTTCTAGCCACCAATCATTTACGGAGGCTTCCACATGATCACTGGCAAAATAGGGAGTTCTTCCCGTGAATCATAAGGAAGATTCTCTATACGATGTTGTCAAAAGTTCTAGAAACAATCTAATTAATTGGCAAAACCTGTTAAACGTTTGTGAAGGAAACCTGTCCAACAATTTCAAGCAATTTAAGGGACAAAAGCTAACCCTTCATGAAGGAAAGTGATGACCCAGCATTTGCGGATGCAGAAGTACTGGCTCGCAGGGGACTATTAGCGCTAACACTGGGAGACAGCACCGATCCGCCTGCAGAGGGTGAGGTCGCATTGGATATTGCCTCTGTTCGTGCCTCTTCAGTAGTTGGTTTCAAGGCAAAAACGTGCACTGTTCCTTTAGCACTGGAAACGGCTAACCAACGAAGATTTGGATGGAAAGCAAGACTATATATTTCAGCAGGATGTGCTCCTCGTCGAACCTATCACAAAACAAAGGGGACCAATTAGCTTCAAACAGATGAGGTTAATGTTTATATTGAGGCAATGAAGGTCCTAACCCTATGGAGGTTGGGAAATAGAGTAATGACTACTCATTTCCAAGGAAAATAATATTGAGAACAGATATCTTAGAACACGAAATCAAAGCACTGCCCAGATCAACACCTAAACAGCTTCTTACAAGCAATAAGAAATATACAGATGGACCAGTTCGTACTACAGAGAACCAGGAGGAGGAAAACCAACATACTATAGCCTATTGCTGAAGGCCAAATGCTCTGAAGATCCCCACAGATGAGGACAGTCAATCTTGACTTCATGGTGCTGTTCTAAAAACCTTCATAAATCGCACAAGCATGTGAAACAGAGCTAATAGGGTTTGTCATAAGGCTGGAAAAGCCACTAGATCGTGCAAGCCATCGAACTTAGGTGATGTAAGAATTTTCAAAAATGATTCTTAATAGCCCATTGTAAACGAAGTGGGGAAGTACAACGCATACCTCTTGCAACTTGGTGCCATCCGCCGTATTGAATATCCGAACAAGAGTCCCTTTATTGCTGGCAGTCGCCAAGAGAGCTCCATCGAGAGAAAGTGAGAGGCAAGCCAAGGACGAATCATGTGCCTGTATGAACCTTGTTTTCTTCACACCGTACAACTCAACTCGTACTTCACCTTTCCGCTGGCCAGGGCATGCGAGGACACATGTCTTTGGTGTGGGAGAGAGTGCGCATATTCCTTTCGTGTTGGACAACGTTTCAATTTGATGAAGAAGCTTCAAGTCAGCAAAGTTGTAGACATATATTCTGAATTCCAATACAACAACAATCCTGTCCCTCCTAAGCCGAACAGCTCGCACTTCACTTCGGAATGAAAGCTCTCCGATACACCGGCTTTGATGGTCGTCCCATATCATGACCTTGTTCGGGGAATACCGGGGTGATTTCCCTCCACCAACCAGAGCCAGAATATTGCACCTGAAATTTTCTCAATCATAATGGCTTTAGATTACGCACGCACAATTGCGAAGAACATAAAGCACCCTGTACCATTGAAACAGAAATGGTTCTTCACTAAACAAAGGCTCAACTATAATTAAGGCCCCACCAGTACCAATCAAGTATGCCAATTAGCTGATTGGAATTAATTACTAAACGCCCACACTGCCCAACTAGGATCAGCGAACTTGGTGCTAAATCCCAGTAACTAGCTTGCAAAGAATTTTACATTCATTTCCACAAGTCAAATTAACTCTCCGACTAAGGCAAGGAGCAGAAACTGTGCAACACCCCAGTCTGCTAATTGGCGCTATGTGGTTCGTGCGGCTGGAGCCTTGGAAAGAAAAGACGACCACTGCAAAACTCAAAATACAATCAAATTGATGGAGAAGCGATGTCGTACCTAAACAGCATCTCCACAATAGCAATCCCAGCACCGTCGAATTCTCGACGGAACGTTTCCTTGAAGGGATCACAATTAAAGATACGAAACCCTGTCTGCGTGCCACATGAAAAGCATCCATGGTCCTGATTGAAGGCAACAGAGAGCAGAGATTGCTCAACTTGTGTAACATCCAGCTGGGGAGAAATTTGGGGCGAGGCTGAGGTCGAAGGTGGTGAAGCAGACACAGAATCGTCACTTGGGTACGTTCCCTCACTATAACGATCATGTGCTGCTGGCGGCACCGGAAGCGGCGGCGATGAAAGAGACATGAATGCCAAATTCCCAGTCGCTAATCCTTGACACAAGCAGCTTCCTGAAACTGTTAGGACTGTACTATTTGGTCACCACTTGCAGACATGCTACGACTGAACGCATTCAAGGTCTCCCAAATTACCCCATCCTCAAAATTCCAAAAGCTCAGCAAAATAATGGGAGCTGGTCTAAAGCAGAGGATACTAAAATAATTAGGGCCCTGATCCAGTCTCCTTTTACCAACAACTCATCTATTCACACCCTTGGGTGTAAGCATAACTTGGCTAATGTCTACAACTACTGATGACCTTTGAGTGGAAATGTCTGCTGTCCCTTCGATAGTGACCTACGGCCTCTGAATTTGAAATTGCTATATATACATAAAATCCCAGAGGAAGATCTCTCCACAGCTCTGTAGTGATCTCCTAAAAATCACACTCCTACACATGTATCCTCTACCTTATCACGGGCAGCGAAGGAAACCCGCAATGACACCAGCGAACATAAGGACGCACCTCACGAATCTAAACCTAAATCTGGTGGATCTAGAAACGAACATATACACGAAATCAGCAACTCCAATTCCCGTCAACAATCATATTCGTAAGCCAATTCACAGGAAATGTACAACAGTATGCACCAGGACTCTCTCCGTTTCGAAAGAGTGACAAATACGCACACAAAAGAAACAAATGACCAAGGCCGGCATGAAAATTGTCACCTTTTCTTCCCCGCGGGTGAAACCTCGACTACCAACGAAACGAAATGAAACCACCAAGATCTTGCGCAAATCACATTACAACCTCCTCCTGCTTGTGCGTGAGCTCCACGCATAACTCTATCAGCTCATAATTCACCCGGATGCACTAAAATCAAACGCCTCGTTCTCCTTAAGAAACCCTAAAACTTCACGACAAACAGAGACACACCGTCAATCGCAAGCGAATGCCGCTGAATCGTTCCAAGGCCGGGGAAACCCGTTGGATAGCAGAATTTCATAACGCAGCGATCGAACTCTGCGAATCAATCCCAAATTGGCAAAACAGAAATTGCGACTGCAATTCTCACGTCCAAATTCGGATCATTCCATCTCGTCAGAAGAAAAAAAAAGATCGAAGAAAAGCTCACAGAACATCAAGTTCGGGAGGAGGAGATCCAGTTCCAATGCAAGTTTTGGATGAATAAATGAAATTTCATCCACGAATTGTAAGTTTCATCCATTTCTAGGGATGTAAGTAGCTTCATCCTTCCAGAGAATATCGCTTTATGTACTGCCTAAATTAAATGAAAAAAAACAAACTGACCAGGACCCCCTGAAGGACCGTCGGGGGGATGGTCGGGGTGAACTGGCCCCCTCGCTTGGCCACTGCAAGTCATTCCAGGGGTGCAAGTAAAAAAAAAATGCCCTCTATTTTGTGCTTGATTAATTAACCTTGTATACCGCTCCTAGCTAATTTAGGGCCTCTTATTGCAAACATAAATTTGAAATTTGCAAATTCTATCATGCATGGAAAATAAAAAGTTTCAACGTTTTCCCGAGTGGCTGAGCAAGGGGTCAGTTCACCCCAGCCCGTTGAGACTTGCTCTAAAATAAAGAAAAGGCAAAAAGGCGTGGAGGGGGAGGGAAAAAAGGAAAAAGAAGGGGAAGAGGGAAAAAAAAGGAAAAAAAAAAAGAAATGAGGTTTAGATCAATTAAAAACAAACTTTTAACATCAATACCTTAAAGAAGAGAATTTGACCTCTTGATTCATTATCAATCAAGAGTGTAGAGGCTTTGTACCCTTTATATATATAATTACTTATGTATGCAAAATCAATTAAAAACAAAACTTTAACATCAATACCTTAAAGAAGAGAGTTTAACTTCTTGATTCATTATCAATCTAAAGTTTAGAGGCTTTGCACCCTTTATTTACAAATGTATGCAAAATCAATTAAAAACAAAACTATAATATCAATACCTTAAAGAAGAGATTTGACCTCTTGATTCATTATCAATCAAGAGTGTAGAGGCTTTGCACCCTTTATATATTCACTTATGTATGTATGCAAAATAAAAGTTGAAAAAAAGTAAAAGTAAAAATACAATGATAACATTTGTTTTAGTTTGTTTTGTATGTAACGTTGAGATATCCCCGGTTGTGCACTTTCCAGTCATTCTTTTTACACGATAGAAGAGCTTGACTTGAAAAGAATTGTACAAAAGTCGTATCATTGCTTTTGGACTTATGATGGATTTGTGAGCAATTTTTACGACCATAAATTGAATTGAATTACGGAAAATGGAGTATTGGAGTTTTTGATGTCATTTTTGGCATCGCAAAAAGCTCTCAATGAGTAGAAATGCACCAAAGTTACTTTGCACTCTTGGTTCTTATTTAAGTGTGAAAGTTGTGTTTTTTCAATTGGATTTTGTTTCTATAAAATAAATTTAATTAGGGATAAATTATTATAAAAATTTAAAAAATAAATAGGTAAATCATGGAAAACACTTGGACAAGTGCACAACGCTACAAAAGTTGATTATAAGTTGAACTTTAAGAAATTACATTGATCTTGAAATAAAAAAAGATAATACCAAAAAATTATTTGTATTTAAAAAGAAAAAAAGTTTTAAATTCAATTCATAAATCAGTTTAATATTCTCTAAATAACTAAATAATTTTTTAACATGATTTAAAAATATCAAAAATAAATATTCTAAACAATGTTCAATACATTGTATATATTTCAAATTTAATGGTAAATGTTCTTATATTATTATTATTATTATTATTATTATTATTATTTAATTATAATATTTGAAAATTACAATAAAATGTTAAATAATTTAGCATTATTGAAGAAAGAAAATCAATAATGATAAATTGGTTATAAATTCTATATAGTAAATGAAATTATCTAAAATGAAGTGAAAATAAATGAAATCATATAGTGAAGTGAAGGAAATTTAAAATGATTGCAAAGCAATGTTGTCATTTTATTTGTACAAAATAAAATATGCGTTCAAATAAAAACATATATAAATGAAAACCATTGCTTTGTACAAAGCATCAATATGACAATTAAATTCTTTAAATCATCATAATTTTACATGTATGATAAATCTATATATTAAATGAAATACACATAAATTCTAACAATGATATTAGTATGTGAGTATGAGAATGTGAACATGTGAGCCTTGAGCATATGTATAAGTAGATATCCTACAACCATTGAAGGTGCTTATAATTTAAACACCTATAGTATAGGTATCTATATTATAATTACATTATAATCATGGAAGATTTCTATAATAATACTACCCCACTTTTTAAATAAGGTTCTATTCAAACTTCTTCAAATGTAGCATTTGTCAATGCAAAGTTGATGATGATGATGAAAAGAATGCCACTAAATTAGGCATTCTTATGGACAAATTTTATCTAGAATCTAATCCATTGTAGATTGCATGCAATAGAGAGAAGTGCCCCTAAAATAATTGGTTTTGCCTTTGGACCCATTTCAAATGTACCTTTGATGTCACAAGATTATAAATGAAAAAATTTGGGATTTAGAATTGGGCCTTTGGCCTTTATGCTATGAATCTCCAAATCCCTTATATAATATTTTATATTCACTTTTATACAATAGAACTTATTATGAGAAATAGGGCTAGGACTGATCTAATACATTATATTAGAGACGTTATTACAATAAAGGAGGGCCATTTGCATTCATGACATTTGTATAGAGCCCAAGCCGGGACCATCAATCAATACTAATTTAAAGAGGTTTATTACTTTAGAAAATGCGCTTAATAGAAGTTCTATTGTATTGAATTCGCTCTGTTTCTAAATAATACCCATGTTTTCTTAGTAAAACACAAAGGAAACATGGGTATTAGTCAAAAACAGAGTTAGTACAACCCAAGAAAATTGAGATTTGTCCTTGAGAAACAAGACTTGGGACATAGTGAGAAACAACCCTTACACGCACCATCCATGTCTCCATGTTGACAGGTGAATCTGAAGTTGAGACAAGCAGCGTTGCAAAACCAAGTACACACATGTTCTTTCAGTGTCCGTCATCTATAAACTTCCTGTCTGTTGGTGAACCAATTCTTGTCACATCTAGTGATATCACTGCAGAAAGACCTGGACCGAGAGTTGTTATGTACCATTCTTCCAATGTACATAAAATTTGACAGGTGCTGTTTAGGAATCAACCATACTTGTAAAATAAGCTTAATGCAATCAGAAACATGAGTTGATGACACCGTTGATTAGAGTTGGTCCTGCAGCGCCTTCACAATTCCAAGCAAAAGACATTGGCTATGACTTAAGAGACACCTGTTAAAGCCTCTGACCATGTACCTAATCTGTGTTCATCCTGTAAAAGAAGAAAGAGATTCTGTTCAGTTTGCCATCTAATTGTTTCAAAAAAGATGCCAGATTCAGAAGAAATGAAAAAAGGGCACGGGACAAGAACTGCAGATCGTGTTCCAAAGCTGGCAGGAGTACGAGTGGATTTGGAAACAAAACCTCGCTTCAAAAGCATGTCAATGGGAGAAATGAGAACCCTGCTAATAAGCCAGAGCACCTAAATTGCACACCTACCTAGATGAGACACCAGCAAAGTCTTGCACAAAGAGTACATCCTGATTTTGAGGATGTACAATTAGAATTCTTGTTGTTTTATGTCATGTGTTAATAAAACTTTGAACCCTAATAACTTCGGCAGACGGCATCCAAATAATGTGTTCTCTAGTAATATGGATTTCTCTCTGATTTACTAACAAGAATATTTAATAGTCGGACCATATTAATAATAAGACTAGGTCTGCTACTAAGTCATCTTCACATTGAAGCTGTAAAACATGAGCTCAAATAATTGATTGCCTATGGTGCGGATAAGCTCCGTCAAAAACTTCTCACTCTAACATCTTTCAAGCAAGCGAAGAAGGTAACAAAGACTATAACAGAATCTAGATAACAGGCAGAATTGGACAACAGTCAACTAAGGCAAAGATACAAAACAACCAGTAAACACACTATCCAGGTATGACAGAATAGTGCATTCCAAAACGGCAGGAGGTCGTACCAATATATGTAGCATGAACTCTTTAACCATGCTACAGGATGCAGCACAAACAAACTCACCACGATACTGTGTATCATTTTAAAGAACTGAACAGCAACTCTTTATTCTAACTAGTGGAGCTTGCGAATCAATTGACACTCCTATCACCAACACACAATTCCGAAATTCTTCCCAAATTTGTCTATACATTCAGAAGCTTACAACCCGGAGCATACAACGAGGCGCTTCCTTATTCAGCACCTATGGAAAAAAAAGGAGTTTGAGAGAGACAGAGGCAGAGAGAGAGAGAGAAAACAGAGCTTAATTTCCTGTAGCTAATTTCACGGATTCGCCAACCTGCCAAGTCTTGTGCGCTACCGCTTGCCACTACCAGACGGAGTGACGCCGTCTTCAAGATCCTCATTCTCCTTGTCCTCCCCCGCACCGTTCTTCACATCCTCTTCGTCTACATCGTAATTGGGATCCAAGGACTTATCCACAGCTCTCCGGGCGGGTCTGAGTATTGGCGCCAGGGCGAGCTCGAAGGCCGCCCACGTCAGAAGAATGCCCGCCGCTGCCACAATCAGCGTGCCGAACAGCCCGCGGCCCCGCTGTTGGTTCGCCATAGCCAGGGAATGAGCTGCAACCCTAAGAACGATTACAGCACCGAAAACACGCAGGGAGCAATGTGAGCCAGAAATGAAGAGGAATCTGATGGGACGGGGTTGTAAGGAAGGATTTAGCTAAGTTTCTACAGTAGGTGCAAAACGTGTCAATTGAGATACCCTTGGGTCTGGGTTAGTTTTGTACTCCCTCTGTCCCACTAAAAAGCTCCGTTTCTAGATTTCAATTGTTGGATAAGTGTTGGCCGTGTTGAACGACCTCGTGGGGGCAAGTCAAGTGATTAGGGAGCATTCTTCGCCAAGAAAGTTTGGCCTTGCCCATATGAGACACCTTGGACTCGTTGTGCTTCCTTAACCCCTAAAGGCCCATTGTCCCCTCGGGGGACAAATGGGATTTGGGGCAGGTACCTACGGGCTGAAATTTTGTCCTGATTTTTTGAAACTTTTTTTGAAGATAGAAAAACTGATAAGCTTTGTGGGAATATAATTTTTTCCACAATCGGTGCCCGGGAACAATAGTTATGACCAAATAAGCTCAAAACAAGGGATGGCGGGCAGCCTGGGCAGTAGAAAAAAAATGGACAAAAATTTGAATTTTTTTTTTTAATATTTTTTTTCTGATAGATTATATTTTTGCTTATGTGGAAAGCTTTGATTCATTTCATTTGGATATGTTATGAGAAAGTTATGGATATTCTTGTTTTTCGGGCAGTTAGAGCATCTTCCTGAAAAAAATAACTTGTAGGATTCATTTTTGAATGCAATTTTTCAAATTTTTCAATTTTTTTTTTTACATGGTGTAATTTACTTGTTAGAACAATCTCACCATTGGGATTAGTGCATTTTAATTCCATCTAAAATATATGAATATTTTAGATTTTCCTTCTATCTTAGACCTACTTCTACTTAACAATTTTTTTAAGAATGATAATTAAGTTTTTTTGAATTTTTTTTCCCCCCCAGACTCTCAACTCAATTCTCTACAATAAAGATTTAAAGCTCAAAACGCTGTAGTGCAAAAAATTTAAGTTAAAAATGTTTAAAGTGAAAAAATCTAGTTCCGCAATGTGCTGAAAAACTTGTTTTTTTCACTTTAAACGCAGATATCTTGCAATCTGGGCGGTCAAAAATTCTGAAATTTTTTCCATACGTTCTCATACTAGTTAGGTGTAAGATCCAACGGTTAGATGTTCAAAAAAAACATTTTTTAAATTTTTTTATACTTTGCTATAGAAATGGCAGTTTTCAATGTTTTTTGGCAGAAAAAAGGCCTTGGGCCTTTAGGGGTTAAACAGTAGTATTGACAATGAATTTGGTGACCACTTCAACACTTTGAAGAGTTGTTCTTGAAGTGGTATAGGGATCTTTGTTGTGGATATTTAGGTTGCAGTAGATGTTTCTAGAATCCCAATGTTGCTACCAACATTTAAATCATCAAGAATGATGGAGCTGGCAGCGCTTACAAATTTTGTCAAAAATGGTACTTTCTGCATGGATTTTGGGTACCTAAACGATGGTGCCTAAGTTGGAGATTTTGCAAAGATCTAAAGGATGGGTTGCTAGTTTTCAAATGCATGTACCCCAATCAAAAAGACTAAAAATGTAGTTAATCCCTCGTGGGGAAGCTTTTTGGAGGTTTTTAGTGGGACAGAGGGAGTAAATTAATTATACAAAATTTGAATCATTTCCAAATTTTAATTGTTTTTATATTATTATATTATTTGTTGACCAATGTCCAGAAGGCAAAAACATAGAAAATTTTACTTAAATGTTTGAAGCTTTTAATTTATTCTGAAACTCTTGAATTCGTAACATTTCTAATATTTTGAAAATGACATTTTATACATTTGAATTTCACAATGAGTCTATTTTGACACACAACAGTAGAAATTGGCCTAAAATAATTACCCCTAAATGCATTTGAATAAGCAATCAAGCAATGTTTCTACTATCAAATTGCCTAATTGTTGGTTGGATCTTATTAGAAGTACAAAGAGATTGTGAATTATCATACAATACATTTCTTTAAAGTTATTTGAATAAACTATGAATTTTCAAAAAGTTGAAAATAGGTGTACCCAAATGTGACCCTAAACTCTCATGAAAAGGAGTTGAACATTTTAGGTAAAAATTTGTAGGGTAAGATATAGAAAGGGATCACAAATTAGGTGTTTTTATCCAGAACTTTCAAGAGAAGGATTGTACTTAGTACACTCAACCTTCTCTAATTGCATTGTCTTGGAAGGCTAATCGAGTTCTAAGTGCACTCTAACATCTAAGGTAGGAATGGTTAAAATAGTGTGAAGCTTTTTGATGCTTTATAACATTCAGTAGCTTGTGTTGATGTTGCCTTGGTTCTACAGTGATGGTGTGCCTCTACATCCTCCACCTGTCTAATTCATCAATAGCTATAGTGATGAAGCATTGTTAAGGTGTGGAATATACCACACTATCACTATAGAGCTACTAAATGTTACATTGTTCATGTGAGAAGTGATTTTCATGTGAAAGAAGAATACAAAAGGTAAGGTATGGAAGTGATTTATTGTCATTGTCTCAATAAATAGATCAATTTCATTTCAAAGTAAAATGTAAGTGAAGCCCTCCTATTGGTGCTATGAGCCACATTGAGTTAATTTAGCATTGCAAATATCAAAATCCAGCAATTGGCATGCTAATATAAACCATTTTTGAAGTCACAAAAAATCATGTAATCCTAAACTTAGAAAGGTTTTGTTGTAAAAAATTGCTTGTGACTGAGTGGACGTGACAAGAAGAATTGAAGCATTGAATGAGCTACTTTGTCTTTTGTGGAACGAACCTCATTCTCTCGGGGGGGTCACTTAGAGTGTCCATTAGAAAACACGTGCGAACAAAACTTTGGACCCCCTATATTATATCCTAAAATTTAAATAAAATGAAATAAAAAAAATATGACTAGATTTTCCTACTTCAAAAGTTTATGTTTTGAATTATTGATATTTTTATTTGTTAATGATAATTAGTTACAAATTTTTGAAGTAATTAGATACACTGTACAACTGAAAAATAACTTTCACACCCCTATATTATATCCTAAAAAATTGTCTAAAAAATGAACAAAAAATTCCTAAAAATAGCTCTCTATTGAAAGTTCATTTTGAGTTGAGTATTGATGCAATGGTCATCTAAATGTGATCTCTATAAATATTTGAGTTGAAAAACATGCCGTTTTAGGCCATTTTCAACCTCTTGTACAAATCATTTCAACTATTATTTTAGTTTGAAATTTTGGCAATAGAAACCTATAGTCATTATTAAGCAACCCTCAAAATTTTAAGTTGAAATTATAGTTCATTAGAAACCACTTGTTCGCACGTGGTTTGTAGTAAAATACTAGGTGCCCCCCCCGAGCTCATTCTGCCTTGAATCTCAAATAGATATCATTTACCATTTAGCAAATATCATGAACTACAAAACAATTTGAGCATTGCAAATATCAAAATCCAGCAATTGGCATGCTAATATAAACCATTTTTGAGGTCACAAAAAATCATGTAATCCTAAACTTAGAAAGATTTTGTTGTAAAAAATTGCTTGTGACTGAGTGGACGTGACAAGAAGAATTGAAACATTGAATGAGCTACTTTGTCTTTTGTGGAACGAACCTCATTCTGCCTTGAATCTCAAATAGATATCATTTACCATTTAGCAAATATCATGAACTACAAAACAATTTGAGCAATTCACCTAGAATTAATATTTTTCAACACTATAAAAGTACATTACAACATCTTATTAAAAGAATCCTATCCTAGAAAATTTGGTTTCCACACCAACACATCACTATTTATGCCGACAACTACAACGTCATTTATGAGGTAGGCATCGTTATTGGTGGTCCTACCCTATTTACAATTAGATACGTAGTTGCTACAAATTCCAAATTTATTACTTAAATTGAACATAATCCAATCAATATTTTTCTTCAAAGTATTAGCCCTACTGTAGTGTTTTGGAAACTAATTATAAAAATTTTTAGTTCTAAATTTTGCTATAAATAATCAATGTGTTGAAATCTTTCCAAAGATAGAGGCAAGATCAACAAAATGTTCCATTGCAATAATGAAAACCACTTGATGTAGTTGAAAGCTTTGGCAAGGGAGGCCTTCTACAATGTCACTAAAAAAATAAGTATTCTTTTTATAATGCCCCACAATTCATGGGCAAATCTAAATTCAAGATTTTCATTTTCAAAAAAAAGAATTCATGGAAAGAAAAGGGTTCCATGTTCAAAATTTGAAGAATATTATGAGTGTTCTTGAAGAGATTTATTATAGTAAGTTAAATTGTTAATGACAATGACAAATGCCCATGAAAATTTGAAACATTTTTGTAGTCAGGTGGACAATGTAAGAGGAGTATGTAAAATGTGTTGGAATGTTGTAGAAGGTTGAGGTGTATATATACTAAACAAGCAATTAATTTAATCAATAATCCCAAGGTTAATACCACAAACTTACAATCTAGGAGGCACATTTGTCACATTATTTGAGATAAAATGAACATGATATGGTCTTTGTTATTTTCATGGTTTCTCCAGTATTTTGATTTTCATCACACTTTTATCAATTTTCATTTATTTTATCCAAATTTCATACAAGTGTTCACTCTAATTAGATCACATTCATCTATAGTTCATTCAAATTGTGTAAAGGAGTCACACCATTCAAACTCTTGTACTAATTAAATTATCTTGTGAAGTAATTGTATTCATACAATATTGGACCGTGTCATAGTTAGTGACTGAATCACTAGTTGATGGAGAAGCACCTATAATTTGCTAGGTCTAAAAGATTTAGTAAGAAGACGGCTTGTAATTGAGGGGATTCAAATTGTTCTCCTTCTTTAAAAGATTTATTTCCTACCTTTGTAGAATTCAATGATTCCATTGACCACCCCAAAAACTTTAGTGCTTCTAAAACTAATTAAATTAAACTGTAGAAATAAAATTGTAACTTCATACTACTTTGGAAAATTAAAAATAATCCTAGTTACGGAGACCTATAAAAATATTAGTGTGTAGATTAACTTGGTAAGGATGTTGAAGATAAAAGGTATCCAATAAATGACTTTCAATGTTAATGTACTTGAAATGAAGAATGCACATATTGGTCCAAAAGTCGGATCATTTTTGGCTTGACTACCTTGGTGATAGGTCTTGTTTTTTTAGAGTTAAGGACGTTGTGGACGTGACTAAAACTCCAATGGATGACTTTTGTCATTGTTAAACCTTTAATCCCTAAAAGACCGGCATGCATTTTTTAGTTGTATAGAAATTTTAGGCAGGTACGTGTGATTAGAGATTTCCATATTTTAAGCTGAAATTTTAATAGAAGGTGGGCGCAAGGAATATCTTTCATACGCACTAAATTTTAGGGCATTTGGAAATAGGAGTCAAAAGTTATGGCCAAATATATTACTTTTTTTCGTAACTCGGCAGTCTGGGCAGCAAAAAAAATTTGGCAAAAATTTGATATATATTTTTTTAATATTTTTTTTCTTGTAGATTATATTTTTGTCTATTTGGAAAGCTTTGATTCATTTCATTTGGATTCGTTATGAAAAAGTTATGGACTTTCTTGTTTTTTGGGCAGGTAGATTATCTTCTTGAAAAAAATAACTTTAGGATTCATTTCTAAATGTTATTTTTTCAATTTTTCAATTTTTTTTTTTTTTTATGGTTTAGTTTACTTGCTGGAACAATCTCACCATTGGGATTAGTGTATTTTAATTCCATCTAAAATATATTAATATTTTTTATTTTCCTTCTATCTCGTACCTACTTTTACTTAAATTTTTTTTTAAGGAATGATGATTAAATTTTTTTGAATATTTTTTTTCCCCCTAGACTCTCAAGCCTCAACTCAATTCTCCACTATAAAGATTTAAAGCTAAAAACTCTGTAGTGCAAAAAATTTAAGTTAAAAATTGTTTAAAGTCAAAAAATCTAGTCCCGCAATGTGCTGAAATACTTGTTTTTCCCAATTTAAACGCAGATATCTTGCAATCTGAGCGGTCAAAAATTCTGAAATTTTTTTCACACATTCTCATACTAGTTAGGTGTAAGATCCTACGGTTAGATGTGCAAAAAAAAAACATTTTTCAAATTTTTTTACTCCTTGCTATAGAAATGGCAGTTTTGAGTGTTTTTTGGCAGAAAAAAGGCCTTGGGCCTTTAGGGGTTAAAGATCAAGCATTCAAAATTTAAACAACATATGGACATAAATATATTCCAAATACACAAAAATGCAATTCTTCATCCGTTGATTTTTTTCAAAGATTTTTAGGTTAATTCTTTGATATTTATACAATATAGATTCTGAAGACTTAATTTTGCAAATATTCTATGATTTAAAAGGTGATGATAGTTTTGGACTTCAAAAATAATATTTTCATTTCTAAAAATGAAATTTCAAATACGACTTGAATAAAAAAGTAAAATAAATATCTTCAAAAAACAATATGATTAGAAATTATTATTTTGATCTTTAAGGAATAAATTCTTGTGAAAATTACAAATATTCCATCTACAGTCAATTATAAAAGGATTTTTTAATTTTTGGCTTCAAATTTGTTTGAAAAATATTGGTTTGTGAACTTATTGATCCAATCATATGGATATGATCTATGGATCATATTTTACAACTATTGATTTCGACAATCATCATTAAATTATTATTCAAAATTGCATTTTATAGTACATCTTCATAATTTTGTAAATTTGGACTATTCATTGGTCTTTAAAGGGCTAATTGTAGAAGGCACCTATTGGTCCAATAATCATAGTATTTTGGTGACTAACTTGGTCATCAAGGCCACATCCTTCCAATATTAAATAATTTATGAGAATCTTTTCTATTGCAACTAAATATCCAGTCAATGAACATGTCATAAGGTAGGAGGTCCATAAAGCACTCATTTAAAAATTGAAAATGAATTTGGGGAAGTTAGACTTCTTCATATATTTTTCATCCATTTTCCTTAAAAGACAAATGAATTGGAATCTAATCCAAGTTGTTTTATATTTTTTGGAGCTTCATAGAATTAATTATGAATTTTTTTTAAGCTAAAATATAGTGGTCAACAAAAACGTTTGCCTCTTGAAATGTGCACTATTTGTACATTGTTGAAGCAATGAAAAACCATAATGTTCAAATAAAATATACTTTGTGAGGTGGACACTTTTAGAATATGCCTTAGCTTCCATACCTCATGTGATATTTTTAGAGCTAGCCATTGAGGGTTGAGCATAGACAATATTGTAACACATATAGAGTATCGACATTTAACACTTATGAAAATTGATCTTGATAATACATAACATTTACAAATTAATATTTATAAGACTTCAAAACTAAATATATAACATTCATAAAAAATAAAAGATGAAAATATAAAAAGTATAAGTCATCATTCATCCAAAATTGGGTGTTGCATCCTTAATTTTTATGAATATTATATATAAAGGTGCAACATCCAAAATTGTCTCCATATCCATTTCTAAGAAGTGACTCCGTGAACTTCTATTAAAAGTGTCCTCTAAAGTGTTAATAATAAATAGTTTTCATATATTTAACTACAATTGGTTGACTGTAGACTTATCTAGATTTTGGTTTTGGAACCAAGCTATGTGACAATTTCAGTGGCGTAGGAAGTTCCTCTTTGAAAATATATACAAATTTTATGTTTTATCCAATTTTATTTTTTTTAATTCATGATTTTCAAGTACTAATACTAAAAAATATTTTTTTTGAAGAAAAAAGTGCCTCCAAATATACTGAATTTATAAAAAAAATAGTTTTAGATATTTCCACCTTAAGCTTGTTGAAAGAAAGAATCTATAGTAGCTTAATGAGATTCTTCTATACTCCAATTGATTGTATTTGCTTTTAAAGTGCTTAGATATTCTTCATGAATCATATGCCATCATTAGATCTTTGCTCCAAAAATTTCTTTAAAGTCTCAAGTGCAATCTCAACATCTTTTGAATCCTACAACTTTTTTCAACTTTATCACTTGACAAAGTCAAATCACTGAAGTAGGGAGCTAAATATTTCATACTCCCTTTGTCCCACTAAAAACCTCCAAAAAGCTTCCCCACGAGGAATTAACTACATTTTTAGTCTTTTTGATCGGGGTACATGCATTTGAAAACTAGCAACCCATCCTTTAGATCTTTGCAAAATCTCCAACTTAGGCACCATCGTTTAGGTACCCAAAATCCATGCAGAAAGTACCATTTTTGACAAAATTTGTAAGCGCTGCCAGCTCCATCATTCTTGATGATTTAAATGTTGGTAGCAACATTGGGATTCTAGAAACATCTACTGCAACCTAAATATCCACAACAAAGATCCCTATACCACTTCAAGAACAACTCTTCAAAGTGTCGAAGTGGTCACCAAATTCATTATCAATACTACTGTTTAAGGAAGCACAACGAGTCCAAGGGATCTCATATGGGCAAGGCCAAACTTTCTTGGCGAAGAATGCTCCCTAATCACTTGACTTGCCCCCACGAGGTCGTTCAACACGGCCAACACTTATCCAACAATTGAAATCTAAAAACGGAGCTTTTTAGTGGGACAGAAATTGTGCTTGATTTGGAGCTTTTTAGTGGGACAGAGGGAGTATTACTTAACATTTTTTAAGGTAAAACAACCCAATACTAAGAGACTCCCAATTTCGACATCTATTGGACCCACCCATTACCACTATATTGGCACCGCTTTACTATCATGACAATGCACTTTGGGAAGGAACATGTTAGCATACAATTTAGCATGGGTCTATCCACGCTTTACCCATTTAGTCCCAACAAACTTTGAAAAATCACAAAAAATTCATTTCTTGTCGGAATGTCTTCGTTCTACTTGCAAATGGCTTCTCTCCAACTTTTGAATCTCTAAAAAATATGTGAATAGACAAATAGCTTCTCCAAGGTACCTACATTAAAAAAAAATTGGGTGATAATAGGTTGATCCACCTTAGCTTAGGGTTTAGGATGAATCTCCTTAACACATATGAGATTTTCACACTTATGGAGGTAACACTAATGGTGAGTTGATTGTAGAACTACGGTGAACTAGCCCCCTTGCTCAACCCCTCTAAATCATTCCAACAATGCAAGTAAAAAAAAGCCCCCTATTTAGTGCTTGTTAATTTACCTTGTACACCTTTCCTAACTAATTTGGATCCTATTTTTGCAAATATGAATTCAAAATTTGCAAATTTTATCATCCGTGGAAAATTTCAGTGTTTTCCTAAGGGATTGAGCAAGGGGGGCAATTCACCTAGGCCCTTCTAGGGGTGCATGTGGAAAAAGACCCCCTATTTTATGCTTTATTAATTTATCTACACCTCCTCTTGCTAATTTGGGACCTCTGATTGCAAATATGAATTCAAAATTTCCAAATTTTGTCATGGTTGGAAAATAAAAAAATTCAGTGTTTTTTGCAAGGGTAAAATTGGGGAGGAGCGAGGGGGTTGGTTCACCCGGCCAGGGTGAATTGACCCCTTCATTGCCCCGTAGTTTATTTTGGGGAAAAACATTGAAATTTTTTTATTTGCAACGCATGATAAAATTTGGAAATTTTGAATTCACATTCGCAATCAGAGGCCCCAAATTAGACATTGGCCAATTTTTTACAATTATCCTTGACTGAGGCAATGAGGGGGTCAATCACTCAATCCTCCCTGGTTGGCCCGGGTCACCCGGGCCTATAAGTTACTGCAGTCAGTGTACTAACTGAACTTATGCCTGGACTTGGAACTTTCAAAGCACGTGCAGTTAGCGTATGCCATCAGAGGACCCGTTTTGGCTGCATATAACAAAAACGATAACGAAACCCACAGGCACCAGTATTCTTAGCACAATTGAAAGATGCCGGAAAATATGTTAACCCTTGAAAGGCCCTTGCGGTCGTTGTATACGGCCTGTATTTAGCCTTATAGCTCGTCAATTGTGGTTTGATATATAAATTGTGATACATTGTTATTTATGTTCTATCATAATCATCAATTTACTTTGAACTGAAAAGTATTTGGTCAATGTTTTTCTGATCAAATACGACCAAATGTTGAATATACTGTACAGCCACAAAGGGACTTTAGGCCCTTCTAGGGTTAAGCTACAAGTAGCTGACCGCAGGATGCTAAACCCGTCCCAGGAAGTGGGACTAGTAGGGTGGATTTTTCTTGGGAGAAAATGTAGGAATTCTTTATTTGCCACATATGATAAAATTTGTAAATTTTGAATTCATATTTGCAATCAGAGACCCCAAATTAGCTTCACAAGGCATAGAACATATCCTACATATAGCAAAAAATAGGAGGTTTTTGTTTTTTGTTTTTTGTTTACCTCGGAGAATACAAAATTTTCCTTGCTAGGCGCACTTCATGGGAGGGGTTTAGCGTCTTGCTAGCCAACCCATTTCCAAACACTTAAGCAATTACTCATATTTGAAGTGTGTGTATCTTGAGTGGCAAATTTTTTCCGTATACTAAAATAGAGTTTGGAAGAATTCCATAATTTTTTGGAATTTTTTAACTCAAAATACAATTATCCTGAATTTTTTGGCTGAAGATTCTCTTTAACCTATATCAATCAAAGGTTGGTTGCAAAATCAACCAAGGGCTTGTTGCAATATTGAAAGTTTTGTAGCCAGTCATAATGCGCCATAACTGCGTTGGGAACTATGCCATAACTAATCAGTCACTCATAATATCTTGGATTGATATAAAAATTTAGCCACATAAACTAGACTAGTATGCGTAACTTTCCAACAGTTTTTTTGGAAATGGACACTATATGAAGAAGAAACAAGCCGCCAAAGTTCACTATCATCCAAAAATGTCGGGATTTTGAACTTTGAATTGCTCCCAAACATTCAAAACAACTTGGGTGGACATGAAAATTTTACCACAATAACTAGACTTCAAGAGACACATAATCCAACAAACTTTATTGAAAAAGAACATTAGGTGAAGGGAATACAAGCCTCCAAAGTTGAAGCCATCAAATGTAGTTTGGTAAACTCAAATTGAACCTGTGAATTTCGATTGACTTTTAAAAAATCATTAAATCTTGGATTGATCTAAAAATTTTACCACTTAAACTGGAAAAGAGACCGCAAATTTTCCAACAATTTTTATTGAATTCAGACATTGGATGCAAAAGTTATAACACTTTGAATTGGACTTGAAACTATGTGAGGACACTTTGGTCCCCTCAGGCAATGAGGGGATAATGAATGTTTTGAAAAATATACTTGGGGAGGCTCCAGGCAGCCAAGGAAGATCAAGTAACTTAATACATCAATGGAATGAAGAAATGATGTTCTACTAGAATCAATTAGAGAATCAATGAATGATACTCCCTCTGTCCCACTAAAAACCTCCAAAATTCTTCCCGTTAAGAAATTAACTATATTTTCAATCAAAGTGCCAAAAATACATTCATTCAAGAATAAATAATCCATCCCTTAGATCTATGCAAAATCTCAAGCTTAGACACTATCATTTAGGCACCCAAAATTCATGTCAAAAGTGTGATATTTGAACATATTTTATAATTGCTGCCAGCTCTGTCATTTTAGATGATTTAAAGGGTGGTGGCTGCAATGGGATTGTAATGACATGTTCTCCAACCTAAATATCCAAAAATAAAAAAACTATCCTACTTTATGATCAAATTTTAATAGTACCAAAGTAGTCACTAAATAGGCTATCAACACTACTATTTGACAAAGAAATTAGTACAAGGTGTCTCATATCGCCAAGGCCAAGCTTGTAAGGCCACGGGAATGCTTTTTGATTGTCTCACTTGCCCCCACAAGGTTGTTCAATGTAACAAACACTCACTAAACAATCAAAAACACAAAAAAGGAACTTTTTAGTGGGACAAAAATTCTGCTTGATTTGGAGGTTTTTAGTGGGACAAAGGGAGTACATAGTTATCTATTATTTGCTGATTTTATTTACCGTCACTATGATGATAATCTTAGTTTGGAAAAAATGGACAAAAAAATTAAGAATGTCACCTAAAATTGATTTTTAATTGACTATGTGCCAAAAAGATGTAAGCAGTGCATCTTTTGGGCATTAACTATTGTCTCTTTCAAATCTTGGTCACTCAAATATTGTGGTGAGAGAAATTGTTTGGGTGGTTTTGCTGGAAACTCCGAGTGACCATAAAATCTTATCATTTTTGGAAATATAAATTTGCATGCTATCTTTTCATCCAATGAGGTTGTGGTAATTTTTTTCTTCTTGACCTAATGGAAAGTGTGATTGGACTAATTCAAAATAGAGTACAAAAAACACCTTTGCCTAAGGCCCTTGGTCATTAAAGTAGAGATACCCATGATCAACATTTCTCACAATGTAATGCCTACATTTGAACCAAAAAATGTTACAAAATCTTAGGTATTGATTACATAAGATGTACACAATCAAAACATGAGTCTATGAGAGCCTAGTGTGAGTTTCTATTTGGTGCATTTAGAAACAATACTTTGAAAATTCATAACTTATTCAAACAATATCCAAATAATGCATGCTAAAGTGCGTTGGAATCCTCATCAATTGCCAATAAGATCCTATATAATTAATTTGTGTTTAAAAATATTAACTATGCTTAGTTAAAATTAGTGATGGTTATAAGTATGCTTAGTGTAGAATAAACCCCCTTCATTATCTTTAGCTCAAGCAATTCATACTTAAAGCCCCATTGTCTCTTGAAGGGCAAAAGAGATTTTATGTAGGCTCTTTCAATCTCAATTTTTATTTTTATTTTTTGAATTTTTTTTTGAAGATAGGAAAATACATGAGCTTTTTGGGAATATGAATTTTATTTGAATTGGTGCATGGGAACAAAAGTTATGCTACTCCAAGCCTAAAAATAGTTCTTGTTGGGCAAAACAAAAAAATTACAAGAAATCAAAATAAAATTTTCATAATTTTATTTCTCATAGAAAATATTTTTGTCTACATGGAAATATTTGACTCATTCTATTTGGACTAGTAATGAGAAAGTTACGGACAATCTTGTTTCTTAGGCAATCCAAGCATTTTTTTGAAAAATAACTTACATGGTTCATTTTCAACAAAAATTTTACAATTTTCCAAACAAGAAGTTTAATAGGATTTTGTTTGTTTGCTAGAACAATCTTATCGTTGGATTATTGTGTTTTAATTCAATTTAAGACAATTTTTCCTTCAATCTTGTATCTACTTCTACTTAACTATTTTTTAAAGAATAAAAATCAAGTGTGTATTTTTTGAATTTTTTCCCTAGATTTTCAATTCAATTCTTCAACATAAATTTTTTTGAATTCAATATGGATAGTACAAAAATTTTAAACAAGAAGATTCAAAGTCTTAAAATCTAATCAAACAAGGTACCAAAAAAAAGGGGTTTTTTCACTTCAAACACAAATATCTTGCAATCCAAAGTCTCTTTGACTCATTCTTATATTAAGGTAGTCTAGTGGAAGATTCTACTATCAAATATGCAAAAAATAAACAATTTCTAAAAACAACTTTCACAAATCTCGCGTCTCCGGTATTAAAGCCTAAATGCTTCCTTCTCCAATCTCCAATTTTTCCTCCATACAAAATTTTATTCTACAAACAAGGTTAATCTAGCCTTCAATATAACATTGTATAACCAAACAATGGTCCTTCCCATGCTAGGAAGGTACTATTATACTTTGATAGATATATAGAAGGGAGTTATCATCAATTAATGCAATAATTGGAGTTGGTTGAGGAGCCCATCAATAAGACAATTTTGTTCAATGTGTGGTCCCACTTTTCAAGGATGCCAAAGGAACCCCTATCTCATTAGTAAACAATGTTATAACCCCCATCACATGTGCATTGCACCCCACCCAAAGAGCATAAGGTAGTAGGCTCATAAACCAACCATTCTAAGAGTTGTTTGCCATTTCGGGGAAGCTAAACTCCTGGAAACAATTTTCAGTAAATTTTAGTAGGAAGAAAAATGGAATTCACATCTAACCCTAGTCGTTTCATATTTTTTGGACCTTTTTAGAATTAGTTATGAATTTTTGAAGTTGAAATGCAGTGGTCACTAAAAACGACCACCTCCTGAAATGTACATTTTTGGTACATGGAAGAAAGCAAAATGTACCTCTGTGCCATGATCAGTTTTACAGCCCGATCGCTTTATGAGCCTACTACCTTAACCCTTAAAGGACAAAGGGGTGACCCTCGAAATCATCCTTTTGCATTACCGTGTGAATCATTGGCTTAACCCCTAAAGGACCAACATGCCTTTTTTGGCAATATAAAATTTTTGGGCAGGTACGTGTGACTGGAGATTTCCATATTTTGGGCTGAAATTTTTGTAGAAGGTGGGGACAAGAAATATCTTTCATATGCACCAAATTTCATGACATTTGGAAATACGAGTCAAAAGTTATGGCCTAATATGTTGTTTGTTGGTCAACTCGGGCAGTTTGGGCAGATCAGAAAAAATCGCTTTTTTCAAAAATAAAAATTTGAAATTGGTTTATTAGATTTATGTATACGTGGAAAGCTTTGAATCATTCCATTTTGATCAATGAATCAAACGTTATGAGGATTTTTAGTTTGCGGGCAGTTATGGATTGTCTACTCTAAAATAAACTTTGAAGTTGTTTATTTCACTCAATTTTCAATATTTTTCAAAAAAAATAAAACTGTAGGATGTAGATTGTTTATTACAACATTGCGACCATTGGGATTGGCATTTTTCAATTCCATAATTAATTCTTAACAATTTAATGTTTTGAACCATTATTTACTTCTTTCTACTTACTATTTTTTTCCTATATGTTATACAATTCCAAATAATCTAAAAATTTTCAAGCATGTAGCCAACTTGCCTTTAAGAATGAATCCAAAGAAGCACAACCATTTTGGAATTTTTTTCATAATAATTTGACCTTGTGAAGTGCAGCTGCCCGGTTTTTTGCAGGGCCAAAAAAAGGACTTTTGCCACTTCAAACGCTAATATCTTCCAATCTACATGATGAAAATTTCTGAATTTTTTTTCACATATTCTCAAACCAAAGTACTACAAGATCCTACGGTTACATGTGTCCAAAAATGATATTTTTCAAAAATTTGGTACTTGTACTAGAAATGGCAGTTTTGGAGCATTTTTGGTGAGAACATAGTCAAGGAACTTTAGGGGTTAAAAAATTGCAAAGGCGCTCATTGGAAGTCAAGCTACTATAGAAGATTTTCCCTTTTCACAACAAATTTCAAGGATGAATAGTTGCATTTCTGTCCTACACAGTTGATTCCCTCTCATTCATCGGCCATAAAATGGCTGTGTCGACGTTTAAGGGTAGTAGGCTCATTGTTTACCACTGAGACCGGGGTTTCTTTTCCATAGTTGAAAAGGGGACTGACTCTTACAGTGAACAAAATTATCTTATTGATGGCTCCTCAGCCAACCCCAATCCCTGAATTACCGTATACCGAACATCTCTCCCAGCATCCTCTAGGCAGGCATGTTACCTTCCCATCCCAACATGGGAAGGACCATTGCCTGCTTATACAATGTTATGAAATCTGCAGCAAACAGAAGTAGTCAATCGAAGGCTACTAGTACTCACTAGTACTGTCTCCCGTCACCACTTTCGTCACCACCGTTTTATCTCATCTTTCAAGATATTCTTTACATCTACCTTTTTAAAATTTAAAATTTAAAGTTTAAAAATAAAAAAATAAAAAGCCTGGGTGGCACCAATGGAGAGAAGCCTTGCAATTCTCCTTTGCTGTTTCCTGGTCTCTTTCCTAGTGATCACAGTGAGTTGGGACAAAACGTTAAATCCGTCCCACGAGCAGGGTGAAAATGCAAAAATTGGGGGGTAAAAGTAAAATCTTGGCCCTTTTTTGAGCTGTGTCTAGGGTTAGATGCAGACCTCTCCTAGCTAATTTGAAGCCTCTGATTGCAAATATGAATTCAAAATTTAAAAAAATAATAATACATGAAAAATAAAAAATTCCTGCATTTTCTCCGGGGTTAAAATTCTTGCATTTTCACCCTGCAAGGCCCACTTGGTGGGACGGGTTTAACGTCCTGCGTGAGTTGGGTGAGGCAACTGCACCTGAGGTAAGAGTTTAGGGGGGTATTTTGATGCATTGATTGATCCTAAGTAGTAAGATTATTTTGTCCCTTCGAAGTTAAGGTAAACGCAACTGTAGTTGATCACTTAAGGGATTTTCCAACAGATCATGAGCAGTTTAAGCCGCAAGAATTTTTTTGCATGTAGGAAGATAGGAAATATGAGGATTGCAAATTTTTTATAATATTATTTCCAAAATTGAAATTATTGTGAATTTTGGGAGCCAAAAAGTTGTTCGGATAAATAGCCAATGTCTAGAGTCTTTCAATTCCGATCATCTAAAAAACTGCTTTCCCGCTCACTACTTTGGGACATGTCTCATGACCTTATTAGTCCCAACCTTGAAAAAACACATTCCAAGCTTTTCAGCCTTGGTTGGAAATAATGCACCCTACAGGTTGGCTATGAGTCATGGTTGACAATGGATGCCTCTACCTTAGAGTTAAGGTTAAACCTTCTTGGATGTTAATTTTATCTATCAGTAGACTAACTAATACAAGAAAGACAATACTGAATTTTCAAATATACAAAAATTGCACTTCTTAAAGTGGTAGGGATGCACTAATGTTTCTTTTTAATCTGTTTTGTGGAGGAAATTTGCCCTCTTTGATAGATTTCGGATTGCAAAATTGAAACTAATAGCAATTGAATATACTTTCTATTATTAAAAATATAAATTCTTTTTATCAAATCTTATTGGCAAGTGAAAGAAGATCCCCCAACACTTCAAGACACATTATCTTCATAGACACCATAACTATGGCCGCTAAGTTACGAAATTTCAAAGTTGATTGACTGTAAGTGTATGAAAAAATCCACACTAGGCTCTCCTATAGTCACATGTTGTGTGCTCACATACATCTTGTGTCATTAAAATCTACGTTTCTGTGTCACTTTTTTGTCCCAATGCATGCTTCCATTCTAGCCAGTGATAGCTAGTGATGATTGTGGGTGTACATATCTTACCTCATTGATTTCTCCCAATCCATAAAAAATCGACTTGGACCATTCCTAAGTTGCTAAATTGAGCAGACTTTTTATTATTAAAATTCTAAACTATTTTTATTGAATCTTATTGGTAAGTGAAAGAGAATCCCCAAACACTTGAACACACATTATCTGCACGGACACCGTGTGACTAAGTCATGCAATTTCAAAGTTGATTGGCTGTAGGTGCACGAAAACCCACACTAGGCTTTCCTACACTCACATGTTGTGCTCATGTACTGTACATCTTGTGTCATCAATATCTGAGTTACTGCGTCACTTCTTCATCCAAATGTATGCTTCCAATATTCTAGCCAGTGATGATTGTGGGTGCACATACCTTACCTCCAACAGCCCACTTGGGATATTGCCATTGGAGGTTGCACGTGGAAGAGTCCTCCGCCTTGAAGACCTTCAACCCCATACGGAAACAAAGAGTCCACTGCATCTTCGACGTCAAAGAGTTCGGCTTGACCTCCTTCGGCAATCGTTCGGTCCAGAAAACCAGGTCACCTTAGATATCAGAACAGCCGCAAACATTCGCAGAGTATCGTACATTCCAGCCTCCGAATGAAATCCTTAACGAGCAGCGTTTTTTTATTTTTTATTTTATTTTTTTAATCAAATGGAATTCCATTGCTAACATCATTTACAAAGCAGCCAAACAGAGGACCAGCGTTTTCTTTTTGCAACAGTAGCTGCCACAAGCCTTCACAGCAGTGCCGTAATTCTGGACAGACGGAGCCTGATGCAATGTTCGACGGGGAGAAAATCGCTGGTTAATCCTTAAACGTCGAAGGGGTGACCCTTGAAATCATCCTTTTCTATTACCGTGTGAATCATTAGCCTCTAAAATTGCAAAAATACTCATTGCAAGTCAAACTAATGTAGAAGATCTTCCCTTTCCACAACAAATTTCGAGGATGAATAGTTGCACTTCTGTCCTATACAGTTTGATTCTGTGTCATCCATCGGACTCAAAGTGTCCGCCTCGACGTTTAAGGGTTAAGTTAGTTCATTGTCAGCCAGTGGAATTGGGAAAAAAATCGGTTACAATTTGAAAACACTGGAAGCGATGAAGACCGGTGAAGAAATCTGTAATACTTCTATTCGGAGTATCTGATAGAGAAAAAACCGGACTGGTTCCTCATGGGAATTAAGTAAAGGACCACAATAGCTGGTGAAATAAGCTTATTATACTCAAAAAAATCCCGAACCTGACAAGCTCAACTGTGTCAGAGAGTGCGAAGTTTTGCACCCCCCAAAAACCGCTGCCTACCACCCCCGCCGGCCCGCCCAAGTCCCCAAATCTCAATAAACTTTAGCTCGTGTGCGTGCGTTTACTCCCACAGTCCCACTCGTTCACTTTCTCCTGCAACTTCCGATCCCTCCGAATCTACCGCCCGTACCAATGGAGGTTTGGTACGTTACTCTTTTTGTAATTTCCCAGCAGTCTTACGTAATTAAAGCAGTGGTGAGGAAGCGACGGAGGCCCTGGAACAAACTGAAACTTAAAATAAGTAAACTTACAATTTCTTTGTTCTTTCTTTCCCCAGGCCGCTTGCGGCTGGGGCTTTGTATTTTCATCTCGTGCAGTAAAGGGTTCCCTTTATTTGTGTAAAAAAAACAAAAAAAACTTAAAATACAATAAAATTGCATTGGAGTACGAGCCTCCACACCTCCTAAACTTTTTTCTAGCAAGTCAAGGCGAACCTCACGCACGCAACTCATTCCTATCATGAAAAGGAGCTTGTGCCGTGGTAGCTTGAGAGCCTGCTTGCCTGCGCTTGCTTTAACTTAACTTATAACTTTCAAGGGATCAGTTCCGAGGATTACTCACGAGAATTTAGTTGCACAGATGGTTGATGAGTGTCATGGCGCTGTCAATCTGGCACCCATCCGTTCTCTGTGCAACACTTGAAGCGCACGGTGATGGCCGTTCCTGTCCAGCTTCCCTTTTACCTCCACAGATTCCGTCGGATTCCCAAGTTTCGGAGACCATGAGGTGAGCTTCTTGTGCTCTTTCGTGCTTTGGGTTTCCCGAGTCGGTATCTTTTTGGTTTAACGGTAGTTTTTGGAAGTGGAATGGTGACATGGGATTCATGTGTTTTGGGGTATAAATGCGTGTTGTGAGCAAAAGTTTTTTTGTGATGTGGCTCTCACTCACGGTAGAGCTAGAGAGAGGAGTCTCTCGCTCTCTTGGACGTCTCAAAGTGTGTGTTTGTTGGCTTTGAACTGACTTCCTTTAAGGGAGGTCAATCCGCAGCATCAGGTGTGTGTGAGCTAGCGCTTTCGAATGTGTGGGTTCTTTGGAGTAATGTGGTAGTTTGGGATGGTCAGCTACTTGTGTTGTTGTGTTATCCAGTCTCTAGTTTCTCAGACTTTTGGCTTTGAAGTTGCGTAATTCACGTACACTTGGCGCAGTTTTCGGCGGTGGAGTGCTCCTTGGGTGACACCACTCTCTGGAGAAAATGTACCAGTAATGTGCGACTCAGGGGTTGGTGTTGCCGTGGTAGTACTTGTCTTGTGCCTGGGAACCAACAACGCATAACTAGAACTGTGAATGGTGGCGATGAAGCTAAGAAGTCTAGAGACGCGAGACGTACTCTAGAAATTCTACTGGACTGGTTCGATCACTTGCACGTAGAACCAAAATTGTGAGAAGTGGTTGCTTAGAATTTGAGCTGCGGCGCGCGCGGGGGGCTTGTTTCACGATGAAAGTTTTAAATAGAGACTTTCGGCGTGCGACGTGCACGGTGAGATTCTGGGAGTGCGCATTGGGGTCGGGTTGCTTAGAATTTGAGTTGCGGCGCGTGTGCAAGATGCTTGTTTCACGATGCGAGTTCTAGCTAGAGATTTTCGGCTTGCAACGCGCTCAGTGAGATTCTGAGAGTGCGCAACTGGATCGATTTGCTTAGAATTTGAGCTGCAACGCGCACAAGGGGCTTGTTTCACGATGCTCGCTCTAGCTAGAGATTTTGCCTTGCGATGTCCACGTTGCGATTCTGGGAGTGCGCATTATGGGATCGGGTTGCTTAGAAAATGAGCTGCGACGCGCGCCAGGGGCTTGTTTCATGATGAAGTCTCTATCTAGAGACTTCGCACTTGCGACGTCCACGTTTCGATTCTAATAGTGAGCAGTTGCAATCCGGTGTTACTTACAATTTGAGCTGCGATGCGCGCCAGGGGCTTGTTCCACGATGTAAACTCCAGCTGGAGACTTTCGCCTTGCCACGTATACGTTGCGATTCTGAGTGTGCGCATAATGTGATCATGCCTGCAGGTGACACGACCCTTTCCACGACCTTAGCCAAGTAGAATTGCTGTCGACAAGCGCTCCCACCGCGAGACAATCTCGACTGAGAAAATGGAGAACGAACCGAAGGAAGACGTGGAGCTCGGCACTCGGGAAGCCGAAGACCCCCACATCACAACTCCCGGCCGCATCTCCAACGCCGGCTCCCGTCGCTACTCCTTCTCCCGCAGCCTCCGCCATGGCAGCGCTCGCCAGAGCAGCATGTCCGCCTCCGCCCGCGGCCTCGGCTACTTCGGCGGCTCCAACCCCTTCGAAGGAGGGGTCTCGGCCCGGGAGAACGACGAGGAGGAGCTCAAGTGGGCGGCTTTCGAGAAGCTGCCGACGTACAACCGACTACGAACGTCCGTCTTCCAGAAAGACACGGGATCCATTAGGCATGTGGATGTGAAGGACCTCTCCACGGTGGATTTCAACCAGTTGTTGCTGAAGATTAATAAAGTGGGAGATGAGGAGGAGGAGCAGCTGTTAAGGAAAGTGAGGATGAGGCTGGATCAAGTGGGGATTGAGCTGCCGACGGTGGAAGTGCGGTATGAGAATTTGTCGATTAAGGCGAATTGTCATGTGGGGGACAGGGGGTTGCCGACCTTGTCGAATGTGGTTAGGGACATTGTGGAGAGCGCTCTGGATTTCGTGAAAATCATGCCGTCAAGGAAACAGGTTTGGCCCTCACCCCAGGGCTCTGTTTTCTGAAAATTTCGCAAGATTGTACATATTCGTAGTGTCAGCTACTTGCAAAGTATGGGCTTTTGTATGTAATCAGTTGTATGAGTTGTGCGACCGTGGTGACGATTTTCGACAATGTCTAGCTCGAATTTCTATTGCTCTTTTTTTGGGGGGATATTTCATAAGATTGCATTCGTGGTTTTCATGAACTTGGACAATATGGACTTTCATGCTTAATGAGCTGTGAGTTGTGCGACCAGGTGCTGACGATTTTGGACAATGTGAGCGGCTCCCTGAAACCTGGGCGCATGACGTTGCTGCTGGGGCCGCCGAGCGCTGGGAAGACGACGCTATTGCTGGCGCTTGCTGGGAAGCTGGATCGCGGTCTGAAAGTGAAGGGGAGCATCACATATAACGGCCACAGTCTTAACGAATTTGTGCCCCAGAAAACGTCTGCGTACGTGAGCCAGGGTGATCTCCATGTCGGGGAACTCACCGTGCGGGAGACGCTGGACTTCTCTGCCCACGTTCAAGGCATTGGCCCTCAATACGGTACTCCACCTCGGCACTGTAATAACATGATTAATTCGATCAATCATATCGTGAAACATGTAATTCAAGTGGTTACGAATCTTATATTCCCAGAATCAGTGAAAAAAGTCGTCTGCGTTGGTAAGAATGATAAAAATTGGAGAAAAGAACCGCTCTTTACGATCCGCTCAAAGATCTACTGCTTAAATGAACATGAGGTACGAATATTCATGACTTTGATATAGTGATTCGAGTGATGACATTGTGGAACTCATAATTCAGATGAGGTTTATTTTTTTATCACCAGAATCAGTGAAGATCACTGTATGAGTCGGTGAAAACTTATTAGTAATTTGACAAAAGAATGTCCCCTTACTTTCTACATAAAACTGTTCTTAAGGAAAAACGTGAGCCCAAGTTTTTTGCTTCTGGGGCTAGCTCCCATCATTGCTTTTTTAGAACCGTCCTTTGGAACTCATGCCACTCTTGTGACGGTGCAGAGATTCTCGAGGAACTCACCAAGCGGGAAAAAGATGCCGGGATTAGGCCAGAAGCTGATGTTGACACGTATATGAAAGTGAGAATCTGCGATTTGAAGTCCAGTCTTTAGCATAGCATGAATTAGTATTGTAGTTTGATAGCAAGTCGTATGATTTTCAAGGTTTGGGAATCCTAATTTGGTTTCATGTGCAGGCATTGGCTATGCCAGGGAATCAGGGTAGTCTCGCGGTGGAGTATACCTTGCGGGTGAGCGCTTGCTTCCTAGCCATTCCTGTTCTTACTCTTCCTTGCTGATCTATGAGACTTTGTGCATCAGGTCTACCTTACGAGGCTGGATACATTTTTTTTTTTTATCCCAGTTTTGTTTGATTTGCATTCACTGTTGTTATACGAAGTAGCCTTGATCACTTTAATTTGTATCATTCTGTTTTCCCACTTGAAAATGAATGCATCAAATTAAGTTTCTGGTTCCTCCATTTTTTTAGGGTGTGTGCTGATCTTACATTGTGGGGATTTTGTCTGTGTATAGATGCTGGGACTGGACATATGTGCAGACACCTTAGTCGGCGATGAAATGCGGCGTGGAATTTCCGGGGGTCAGAAGAAGCGTGTGACTACAGGTAAGCGCAGTGCTTACAATTAGGGTTAAGTGCAAGCCTTGTCGTCGTCGTCGTCGTCGTGTTGCTTCGAAATCATTTCTCTCTTGTCCAGGAAATCTATACTTCGCTACAACATTTCAGAGAACCTTTTTTCCTTAGAAATCTGTTCTGTCTTTGTCCAGGAACTTTGCTCTGCTATGACACTCTAGAATTGCATACCTTGTTGAGCACCCTCTGAATTGACATGAAAGGAATCCCTCACACGAAAAATAAATCCTTGTTTGCAACACTGAGCTCAATTTGAGCAAGCGAGAGGTCTCCTCTCGAAGCCAATGTGCTATTGTCTTGATGAGAGAGTATGTGAAAATAATAATTTTGCTTGATTTGTTTTGATTTGACACTGCACTAAGTAACGGAATTCGCTACTTCTCAAGATTGTTATGGCTGTAATTGAGTCTGCAACCCTAATCTTCCTCGTTTGTTCAGGGGAAATGATCGTCGGCCCCATGAAGGTGCTCCTCATGGACGAGATCTCAACAGGTCTAGACAGCTCCACGACATATAACATCGTGAAAAGCTTACGCAGATTCACACACGAACTCTCCTCCACGGTCCTCATCTCCTTACTACAACCAGCCCCCGAGACTTTCAACCTCTTCGACGATGTGCTTTTGCTCTCCGAGGGTCAGGTGGTCTACCACGGGCCCATTGCGAACGTGATGGAGTTTTTCGAGCACTGCGGGTTCAAGAGTCCCGAGCGCAAGGGCATTGCCGACTTCTTACAAGAGGTGACGTCCCTGAAGGATCAAGAGCAGTATTGGATGGACAAGCGCAAACCCTACAGGTCAGTGGTTCTTGTTTAGGGCATCGATTAAAAAATTATCCTAAAAGAGATTCAAGGAGGAGAATGTAATTATTTAGTCAGATTTTGAAAGAAATTTGTAGTAATATCGAGAATCTCGGTTGTAGCCACCCAAAAAACAGAGAATAATGCAAGATTTGCCAGAATTGGTTGCTTCAAGCACTTCCTGGAGTCTCTCTAGAGAAGAACAAGCTTGGACAGATTCTTTAGCTTATAGGAAATTCAAGTAGGAGACTGTGGTTGTTTCGCCAGATATTATAGAAATATGTCGGAAATCGCCAGAATCTCTGTTGTAGCTACTTGTAAAACAGAGAATAATGCAAAATTTGCTAGAATTGGGTTGCCTCTGCTACTTCTTGGAGCCTCTTCTAGCGAAAACAAGAAATGAAATGAGATGAAAACCCTGGTGCAGGTTTGTTCCGGTGAAGCGATTTGTGGAGGAGTTTCAACGGTTCCATGTGGGCACGAAGCTGAAAGATGACCTGGCTGATCCGTATCCCAAGGAGAAGTCTCACCCGGCAGCGCTTGCAAGACAGCAGTACACCATCTCGAAGCTCGCGCTTTTCAAGGCGACGTTTAACCGGGAGATTGTCCTCATGAAGCGAAATTCCATTGTGTTCTTCGTGAAGGCGTTTCAGGTACCACACCTTGCTAAGTCAGTTGTATGACGTAACCTTGTTGCGCATGAAAACCAATCCCCGACACCTTGTTGAGCTCAATTTGAACGAGTGGGAGCTCTTCAAGTAATTGAGAGAGAGTGTATCAAAGCTTCACATGCGAGAGTATGTCTAGTCTTCACATTCTAGAGCATGCCCAAGCTTCAATTTTACTGGATTTTCTCTTACCAACTCTTGAAAGGTGTCTTGCCACTGCTACTCAAGAATGTTTCGAACCACACGAGCAGCTTAAGGCACTTGCAACCCCTAGAAAGTGTTGTATAATAGTGCTCCACTCGTAGAAAATCCTCGCAAAGGTATAGGTACTCTAGAATCTAGTCGCATTAAACCTTGCGAAATGTTACACCATTTGAGGCAGCTTCTAGCTCAAACTCTGTCAAGTGTAACGCAACAAGATTCTCAAGAATTCCGTCTGGTATTTCTCCTCTACTGGAGGTGATTTCTTTTCTAACATTAGTCTCTGTGGGACTTGCAGATCACGGTGGGAGCCTTCATTTCGATGACAGTCTTCTTCCGCACACGGCTGAACTCGAACTCAGTAGCTGATGGCCAACTCTATTTGAATGCCCTCTTCTACGCAGTGATCGTTTTCATGTTCACAGGATTCGGAGAGCTGGCGTCCACAATCCAGCGATTGCCCGTCCTCGTCCGGCAGCGTGACATGTTGTTTGCACCAGCGTGGGCGTACTCAGTGTCCGCCATGGTGCTGTCCATTCCAGTGTCACTCTTGGAGTGCTCGATCTTCACTTGCATGACGTACTATGTGACAGGCTATGCACCCGAAGCCAGTCGATTCTTCAAGCAGTTGTTGCTGTTGTTCTTGATCCAACAGCAGGCTGGGGGGATGTTCCGGTTCATTGGAGGGTTGTGCAGGACTATTACCTTGGGCTATACTCTTGGATGGATTGTGTTGTTGCTGCTGTTTATGCTTGGAGGGTTTATTATGCCGCGTCCTACCTTGCCTGTGTGGTGGCGATGGGGGTATTGGCTTAGCAACCTGAGCTACTCGGTGAATTCCATCGCGGTTAACGAGTTCACGGCTCCACGATGGAACAAGGTATGCATGTAAAATAATTTAGTAGATGAAATTTTATTGATTCTCTGAAAGAAATTGTGCAGATGGTTTGAGGGCCACTTTTTAGATTGCACGGCTCGTAGCAACATGATTAAAATTTGAATCAAGGTTTAGGATATCTGGTTATCTCAAGCTTATTGCTGTGAGATCTACAAGCTAACGTGGCCCTGACTTGAAATTGTTTCCTAGATTCTGAAGAAGTGGGTTGTTTGTGCCGAAAATGTTATGTTTGCAGCCAGATCCTGCACAACCTGGCCAACGTATTGGTGTTTCTGTTCTAAAAGCGTATGGGCAGCATGTAAATGGCTACTGGTACTGGCTTGGCGTTGGCGCTCTGCTTGGGTTTTATATCTTGTTCAACATCGGGTTTACTCTGAGTCTGGGATACATGCCAGGTAAGAAAGACCGTTGCTTGAACCACATACACGAATCTAATTAACCCCTAAAGGATTAAGAGGCTCAGATCATAACTTTTATAGCTGTTTTGAGTAGGTCATACATGGAATTTCTTGTCCAATTTTATTCATTTTTTGACCAATGCATTCTTCACTGATAGAAATTGACCCCATCTTAATTCCTAACAATATTACCTATCGACTTGTCGTTTTCAAATCTCGAGTCCCTGATTAAGTATTCTAAATTAGACTTTCCATAATAGCTCTAATTAGGGTGATTATGAGACCCTCCATGACCCTTTTACGTCCTTATGGTCATATTATCTAAAATGGCGTGTTTCAGAGCGCCAAGATTGTGACATTCAATTGCTAGAAGCTTTAAGAAGCTGGGACTGGTAGAGGTCCAGGTCGGTAACTGCCAATTGCTTGAAATTTCGTTATTTAACGAATGTGACGATCGTTTCTGCAGCGTTGGGAAAGCCGCAAGCAATTATGTCCGAGCAAGAGCTGGCCGAGAAAGAAGCCAACAGAGCGGGTGTGGCTGGCGACCAGTCTGGTCGCAAGTCACGCAGCCAGTCACGCAAGTCCATGCAGGCCCGGTCGCTAGCAGAGATCATGAACGAAAGAAAATCTGGCAGAGAAAATGCAACGAGCCAGCGAGCATCCGTGGACCAGCGGAACCGCAGCCAACGATCTTCAGGGGACCAGCGCAGCGAATCTGAAGCTGAAACCGAAGATGTGGAGGCAGCTGCTGATGAAGTGGTGCAGCGAGGAATGATTTTGCCTTTCGAGCCACTGTCCATTTCTTTCGATGATGTCAGCTACTACGTCGACATGCCTGCGGTAAGTGTTGTCAAACAAAATCTTTCTCTCGAGCAACGCTATTGATTATCAGTGAAGCTATTTGCATCTTTAAAAGCACTTTGGGAAACACTATTGCTATTCTACGAAGTCATCAATGAGGTTTCTATGCTATTAGGAACTGAGGTCATTGTAAGAGAAGAAATCAGGTCTATAGTATCATCTACCTTACTCTTTGAGATGAATAAAGCAATTTGGTCTGACTTCATTTTGTGCTTTGCCTTCATATATTTGATATTGTAGGAAATGAAGTCAGCTGAAGTAACAGAGACCAGACTCCAGCTACTGAATAAAATCACTGGTGCATTTCGACCGGGAGTGCTGACGGCTTTAGTGGGAGTCAGTGGAGCCGGGTAATAATACCTATGACGCCGTTGCCCTTCGTATTATTTTATTATATTATTATTTTGTTGCACCATCTCTTTGTACTTCTGATCATCCAGAGCAGAGATCACAGGTCATGGACGCCATGGGTGATGAAACTTAGAGAGTCGTTTGAGTTTTCCTTTAATTCATTTAGTTTTCAACTCTATTTCAATTACAATCGAAAAAGACTTTCCAACACCCGCAGATTTAATCAGCGTCGTCAAATTTCTGGACAATTTTAGATTGATCCCTACTTTATTATTGACACCGGATAAGCACCCCCACTTCGACATATTTAAAGGATAACTCTAGTCTCTGCTTACGTTGTGTGTGCTTGAAAATTGTGGTGGCAGTAAGACGACGCTTATGGATGTTCTGGCTGGACGGAAGACGGGTGGATATATAGAAGGCGATATTCGAATTTCTGGATATCCAAAGGTGCAAGAGACGTTTGCCCGAATCTCGGGCTACTGCGAGCAGAATGACATTCATTCCCCTCAAGTGACAGTACGCGAGTCCCTCACTTATTCTGCGTGGCTTCGTCTTGCATCTTCAATCGATGCTGAGAGTAAAAAGGTAAGAAACGAAACCAAGAAATTGTGTTGAAATTACAAGCAAGTGTTCCATGTAACACATCTCCTTACAGAAAATCTCAATAGAAAATCTTGCCGCATTACAATTGGCAGGGTTTAGCTGAGAATTTGCTTTAAATGGCATTACAATCGGCAGGGTTTAATGTTGCTTAGTTTTCTAGAATACCTTTCTACTAATGAACATCTTGTGGAGAACTATAGTCGATGACTACTAGTAGATCCTCTCCATCTTCCCGAAGTTTCTGGAATATCTAGCCGAGTTAAACCCCGCGAATGGTAATGTCATTCAAGGCAGTTTCTAGTGTGAACCTTGCTAATTGTAACCCTGCTAGATTTTCTAGAATTCCTTTGGGGTTGGATTCGCAACTAGTGAAGATGAAAAGTCATATTGCAAGACAGCTCGTTTGTTTAAGAAAAAGATTTACTTGTATGCAATTTAGCCTGACATATTTTACCGATTTTGCAGGCTTTCGTGGAAGAAGTGTTGGAGTTGGTGGAACTGAAGCCCCTGGAGAATGCCCTCGTAGGTCTGCCAGGCATCACAGGGTTGTCTACTGAGCAGAGGAAACGGTTGACGATTGCAGTGGAGTTGGTTGCCAACCCTTCCATCATTTTCATGGATGAGCCCACAAGTGGGCTTGATGCACGAGCCGCTGCCATTGTGATGCGGACTGTTCGGAACACTGTCAATACTGGACGAACTGTGGTGTGCACCATTCACCAGCCCAGCATTGACATCTTTGAAGCCTTTGACGAGGTAAGCTTACTGTTGGTGAACAACGTACTTCCATTAAAAAAAAAGTTCGCAGCATTGGTCCCTGTATTCCATCCAGCTCTGAAATAGTTGACCATCTTTGTTTTGAAGTCAAGTTTTAGAGCCAGTATCAGCATTGTACTTTTTGTGGCGGAGTATTCCTGTCACTATGCAAAAGTGAAATTCTCAAGGGGTTGTGCACTACTGGATACTAGGAATGACGAGTCTTGGAAGCCAAGTCTTTAGTCAATTTCCTTCTAATGTATTTGAAAATGTGTTACATTTTGTAGTCGGGTTGCTGATTGCTGTTATCTGGGTTCAGCTGTGACACTCATAACCTAGTGTTAGTTTCCGAAGGCTTGTTTCTTACGTTGTCTCTTGCTCAACGCAGCTTCTGTTGTTGAAGCGAGGAGGTCAGGTCATCTATGCAGGCGAATTGGGTCGCCACTCCCATAAACTGGTTGAGTATTTTGAGGTACTCCTCTTCACTGACATTATGTACATATCACGTGATTCTAAGAAATTGAACGATGGAGTAACGAGCTGGGAGGATAGCAAGTAGATTGGAGCCAGTGTCTGCTATTCTCTAAGTGCACGTGACTTTGAAACTGTGCATTAAGCATGAATTCATATCAAGGTTTTTTTTGCTCTTCAATGATATTCAGCTATCTACCCCCTTTATCTTTAATTTCCATGTTAAAACGATAATGGATGTAACATTAGAGTTTATTTGTGTGAAATGGGATAATAAAGCGAAAATAAGTGCTTTTTAAAGAATTCGGCATTGTTATGACGCCACGTTCATGAGTGAAGAACATGAAAGTAAGCTCAAGCCTCTTCAACCACTACTTGCTAAACTGAGATTGTGTGTCCTTGTGAAGGCGGTACCTGGAGTGCGGAAAATCACAGATGGGTACAACCCTGCAACATGGATGTTGGAGGTGTCCAACAATGAAGAAGAGATCGAACTTGGTGTTGACTTTGCAGACATTTATCTGAAGTCATCGCTTTACCAGTACGAAACTTGCAACCCTATGTAAATCCACGCAATCATGCTGGTTGTAAAGGATGGCTCTTTACATAGCTGCAGAACTGAGTTATGCTCTTGTTTGACTTCGAATATTAACATGGCAAGTGTTTCTTTTTGCACAGACGTAACAAGAACCTTGTGAACGAACTGCGTGTACCAGCCCCCGGCCATAATGATCTGAGGTTTCCTACAAAGTTCCCTCTGAACTTTATTCAGCAGCTTATGTGCATCCTCTGGAAGCAAAACTTGACGTATTGGAGGAGCCCGGATTACAATCTTGTTCGAGGATGCTTCACTCTCGCCACGGCACTTATTTGTGGAAGCATCTTCTGGGGTGTTGGGAGAAAATAGTAAGTTTTACACTTCAAAAACTCTCCTTCTTAGGACCTTTTCTAAATGACATTCTAGAATATCCTGCACGCTTGCCACCCTTATCATTGCCATGCCTGTAACACACTTATCTTACATTCAAACTATGTCCCAGTGAAAATATTTAGACCCTACTTTGGTAAGATTAAGAGGTTTGAGCGTGCAATCATGACATGACAGAAGAATAAAGAGAGTTATCTTGTATTCTCCTACTAATTAACCCTTAGTAGAAACTCATCCTTGAGGAGTTTTGGAAAATCTAGTCACATTAAAATTGCTCTAAATTGCATTAGAATTGCAATGTTGATTCGATTTGTTTTTTAAGCTCAACTTCTGGGCGTTGGTTTCTACTATTGAACTGACAATGTGATCATGTGCTTTCCTTCAATTCCTTTTCTAAGTGATGCTTTACTGAGGTCTTTTGTCTCTTTTCAAAGGTCTTACTGCGGATGACGAGCCTTGTTCTCATGACATGTGTGCTTCCATGTGACAGTTCCACATCTTCGGATTTGATTATCACTATGGGTTCGTTGTATGGTTCGGTCCTCTTCATCTGTTTCAACAACTCGGGCACGGTGCAGGCGATGGTTAGCATTGAACGAACCGTCCACTACAGAGAGAAGGCGGCTGGAATGTACTCGGCTATACCGTATGCATTGGCACAGGTAATGCCTACTCTTTCTCACTTTGGTACCAGTTGCAGAGAATCCAATTCTTGACCTATTTTTCCTGAGGTTGGAGGATATAAAACCAGTAGAGGTTCTAAAATGGATAGATGTAACCATGGGCTATCATCGTAGGTTATAAGTATATGCCTAATTTGCATTGCTTAATTTTTCTTTCAACAGAGATACTGTGCAATGGACATGCATTTCTGCCCTAGAATGTTCACCGTGGGTTCATCTGTCCGTTTGGTTTTAAAATATCCTACTTTATTCAATTCATGGGGGCCCTTGGCAACATGAAATGACAATCTAACATGAGAAAATGTTGTGCATGAAACAGGTGCTTATTGAGTTTCCATATGTGTTTGTGCAAGCCACCGCGTATGGGCTCATCACATACGCCATGCTGCAGTTTGAATGGACTGCAGCAAAGTTCTTCTGGTACTTCTACATCTTGTTCATCAGCTTGCTCATCTACACATTCTACGGCATGATGATGGTGGCCATCACTCCCAACTTCATACTGGCCTCTATTGTGAGCGCTTTCTTCTACACGCTCTTCAATCTCTTCACCGGATTTTTGATTCCACGACCGGTAAGCACAACACCCCATTTACAGATATTAGGTTTATACATGATCTCGTTCAAAGTGGCCTTGTTTCAGTAAGAAAATTAGGGTTGAAGTTATTGGGCAAATGCTGTGAATAGGTTATTGGTTATCCGTTTTGTAGTGGTTCAATCACGAATATGAATTTTGCTGAATTTAAGGATAACTCTATTTAATCAACAAAAGTCTTAATCAAAAATTCATATGAGAAGGAGTCTTCATAAACTTTCAATTGTTTCGAATTTTCCATGTGGTACTAAAGGTGGTCTACTCCAGAACATTATAGACCAATTTTGACTAATCATACGTTTTATTGTAGCTCCACTATGCCTGGTAGTAACTTTAATTGTTTTTAATAGTTGGCTAACAACATCATTTAATGTGAGAAATTCTCTAATCGACAGTATCAATTGCGGCGTGTGAGAAAGAGACTCAATAAACTTTCAATCTGGTGCTAAAAGTGGTCTAGTCCATATCATCGTAGAGCAAGTTTGACTTCTTATCCTTTTGATTGTCCAGTAACTACACTTGCCTTTAATAGTTGGCCGAGTATTACTGCTTTTATTTAATGTGAGGTTTTGCGCAAAGAATGAAAATGTTAGAGAATTAAAGATCTTGGATGCCTTCATTCGTCCTGATTTGGCTTAAGGTATTCGCTTCTCCTTTCAAGATTGTTATGCTCATAATACCTTCGCCTCGTGTTTCAGGACATTCCTCCGTGGTGGATCTGGTACTACTGGTTCTGTCCTCTGGCCTGGACCATATATGGACTGGTGGCTTCCCAATTTGGCGATTTGAATACTCCATTGACGGTCGTTGGCGGTACAGCCCAAACCACTGTGAAGGCGTATCTTCGTCAACACTTTGGATTCCGGCATGACTTCCTTGCAGCTGTTGGGCCCGTTCTATTTCTCTGGATGCTGTTTTTTGCCGGCATTTTCATCTTTGCCATCAAGTTCCTCAATTTCCAGCGTCGGTAGAATGTTCCATTGGAACAAGCCCGGCTTGTATGATATCACTTAGACCTCTGTAAAGAGTTAACTGTGGCTGAAAGAACAATGTGAATTGGGGATAACGCAATTATCTAGGCTTTGTGGACCTATTGGAATCCATTAGGAGGTACACCCTATACAAACCTCTGTACAGAGTAGAGATTATGATGAAGTTTGCCACGATACCATATAATCCTAGGGAGATAGGTTCAAGGTTTCATCTGTTGATTAGAGCTTCAAGTCTATGACCTGCATAGATGATGCTTTTGAGGTCATTCGGAGCAGTGTACTAAGGATGCCTTTGATAATTTTGTTAATTGAGCCATGAGTGTTTCGGTTTTCTATCTAATGTGCAGCTTTGTAAGTGATTCTGAATTTCGTTGGTTAATGAATAGCCTCGTCGACAAGAGAGGTTGCACCTGGAAGCACATCATTTCATATCGTATTGAATTCTTATATTCAATATTTGGCTTGGTTCTCGACTGTAGACTAGGTCAACTTGTAGTAGAGTTGCAAGATTATTTGGACATAGACTCACATTATTATGCTACTTGAACATCTGGAACGTATCCCTGGTGGTGTAATCTTGTTTCAATGCTGGATTCGTTCAAATCGATTTCAGATTTGTGTCGGGTCTGTTTGTATTGTGGTTGCGTGATAGGAAGTACTGTACTTCGAATCTGGTTAATGACCGGACAATGTTGTTTTGCCAACTTTTCAGACATTGCTGTTCCAAAAGCTGACAATATATCGAGCTTCGATCACGAGCTTTATATGCCGATCGTGCAGAACTGCAGATTGATTGACAGTTCCGGGAAGCAGACGTAAACAATGCTTCCTGAGCTGGTGAAAAAAAGGCCTAAAAACAAAGTACCCGTATAATTATTAGTATGAAAAGTCAGTCGTTGTTTATCACGGCGCCAAGTGGATAGCCGCTTGATGGTAGAGAGTAGGGAGAGATTTTGCACTTGTTTCGTTTAATTCGGTAACTCATCACATTAACATTTCCAACAATAAATGCACAATATCTACAACACAAATTTTCAACATTGAACTCAGTACAGACACATGCGAAAGCACTGCATCAACAATTCCAATCACTCAGTATACAATAATCACAAGTGCACTTGGAGCTGGACTTGCACGCTCTCTCGCATTGGGTGAAAATCCCAACTTAAGAAGCCGGCTAAATACCCAGCCTGACCACCAATTCAACTCTTCAACTACCAAATAGGAAACAAATACAACCCTTTGAATTCAATTTGCACAAACTAACTTGTAGAACAATCACCACTTAGCTCACCATTCAACCTTTCCTAGTACGTGGGCATACCACAAATGAAGAATAAGCACGCCACTTTCGCTTATGATAGATAAAAGACTGAAATTAACACACCTACATTAGAAACAACACATCTCAAAATTAAAAGCTAAATTCGACCTATCTCCAAATGGCCTTTCAACTAATTAAGAATATTGCACTTTCACTATCTTCTCGATTATTCACTACATTGTTTTACAACTCCATATCCACTCACATGATATCTATCGAAAGGAAGATCTAGCAACTAGCTCGTGCAAAGATGTTGCGTAAGTTTAGGATCTACGGTGCTAAAGGCATGTAAAACTTTCTTATTTGTGCATCTACCCTTTGTACAAATGCAACGGCAACCTTGTTTTTGCTAGTGCAACCAAGGGTTATTGCATTGACAAAGTTAATTTTGACCTTCCCTCCTCCAACTCCAACTCCTGTGCTTCCCACTTGAACGCGTGTAGCAAACTTGCCACTTGCAAATGCACCTCTAGAGATGCCAATCCCATCCCAGGACATTGCCGCCTCCCCGACCCAAATGGCAACAATTCAAAATGTTGCCCCTAAAACTCCATTGCCATATTCTCCCCTCCCTCAAGAAACCTCTCCGGAACAAACTCCAAAGGCTTCTTCCAATTGTTGTTGTTGCGCCCAATGGCCCATGTGTTTACAAACAAGCACGTTTGCGCGGGGATGTTGTAGCCAAAAGCTTTGGTTGCAACCTTGCTATGGTGCGGGATGAGTAATGGAACGGGAGGATGCAAGCGGAATGTTTCTTTGATGATGGCATGGAGGTACTTGAGGTGAGGGAGGTCAGATTCTTGCACAGTGCAGTTCAGGCCAACTACACAGTCAAGCTCTGAGGTTGCCTTTGTTAGTAATTTTGGATTGTGAAGAACCTCCGCCATGGCCCACTCGGTTGTGATTGTTGTTGTCTCTGACCCTGCTGCTATTAAATCCTGGCAACAAACAAACCCAACAAAGGAATTCAATCATCCCGCAAATGTACATAACTTCAAGCAATTCTAGGTTTAGCAATGAAGGGATTCATCTCAACAACTCATTCATTACCTTCATGTGCATGCACGACTTCAAGCAATTCTAGGACAAGAGATTTTAGGGCTTGGAGTTTATATCACATCCTTTGCAAGAGCATATGGTTTCAAGCAATTGCAGATTTAGGATTTACGTCACAACATAATGCAAATGTGGATGGTTTCAAGTAATTGTGAGTTTAAGAATTAGAATTTGTTGAGGTAACTCAATCATTGCAAGTTTGAGTGATCATGATTTCAAGCAACAATGGGTTTAAAAGTACTAAGTTAAGGAAGCAATATATAATCAACATTGGAATGGAAGGATCTAAAGGAAAGATCCAAATTATTGGATATGAATCTTTGAAAATCCATCCTTTTTCAAGTTTCAAATGAGAGGTAAATGAAGCTCCATCATGGCATCATTAGAAGCATAAAAATAAGTGCCATTACAAATCATAATTTTTTTTTAAAGTTTAAAATTTATTATTCACTTCTAGAATGACAATTTTCAACTTTGAAGGATTCATTTAAGAATGTGAGTGCATTACATTGCAATTCTAAGGGAACAACACATTAAAAGAAATTGTTTAAACAATTGAGCATTGATGAACTTGTTAGCAATTTCAAAAGGATGATTTCAATGAAATTTAAAATCTTTTCTTTAGATATCATCCACATTGAAATAAGATATAATATAAGAAAGTTATTAATTTTTGAAGTTTGACCTATATATGTCAAAACTTGACCTTAAGCTCTAAATGATAGTCATTACTTTGAAAGCATTAATCATAGGTCTAGGTTTAGAACTCAAGATTTAAACTTTCAACTTTATATTTTTGGAATTACTTACGTAAATGACTCCTTCAATATGTTCCTCAGTAACTCCGTTCTCTGGGAAATCCAATTGTTCCAAGAAAATTTCGAGGAGTGTTTTCTTTCCTTCTTTGGAAGGCTTCCTCTTTTGATCTTCCTTATATTCAGAGATCATCTTCTTATAGAACTTGGCCTTACAAGCTCAAAGCTTTTGAAACTGCTTGTTCAATCCTTGAAGGTCAAACCACTTTGGGACATTGAAGAAGTCTCCAATGTAAATAGTACCAACAACCGTCTTCATTTCTTCTACAAGCTCTAGGAATTCCTAAATCCAACCAAGAAAAATTGCATGAATTTTAGCCAAATGACAAATATAGAGAATTTTTGGCTAGTTTCAAAAATGAAACTTTTGGAATCACTTAGCTAATAGAGTAGAATTTCTACTCCAAAAATGTCAAAATGACCCAAAAGCGAGAGATATATTTCCACCCAAACTATTGGACAATCTCAAATGTTCTACCAAAAATGGCAATCAAAAGTTAAAATCTGTACTAAAGGCACTTCCCATATTTTGTCAAATTACCACTGACTTTAAAAAGGAGTTGGAGGGAAGAGTGAAATCGACAACAATCTTATCATATTTGGAAACTTATCCATATTTTGGAAAAACATAACAAATGCCACTACCTGGACCATTTTAGTGCCACTATCTTGTTTCTTCACACCTAGAAACCGTATGTTGAAGATCATGCGTGACATGACATTCGTGTTCATAAAGCTCATATGCATTTTCACACAACTAGAGCCATTCTCGTTGGCTATTTTGCAGAGTGTGGACACCATTTCTTCCATTTGTATGTATTGAGAGGATTCTAACTGCCTTATGGACTTAAGCTCTGTCACAAGGATTTTCCGCAAGTGTCGAAATGCAGGTGTGATTTCATGAAGCACCATATCTGAATTGTCAAGAGAGAAATTGAATTAGTAAATGATTGTCAATTTTGTGACATTGGCAAGATTTTGGGCGCCAAAATATTGTAACATTCATCCACACAAAAGCTCTAAAAAGATGTACTACACTAATAACAATATTTAGTATTTACAATGCTAATTATACACTCTAATACAAATGTCAACAACAACAAATGTCAACATGAATATTGTCTGTTAGCTATTGTAAATTTTAGTGGTGTTCATGTTGACATTTAGTTTACAAAAAGTCAAGAATACCCAATTAATTTTACCAACACTAAATGTCAACTTTAACGCTATTTGTCAACTAAATGAAAATTAGAGTGAATCAATAATAGGATTAGTACTACATGTAATATAATCCTAATTATTATTATTAGCATAGCAAGATTTCTCCTTCAAAATTACCAAAGGCGTGGAATTCCACCAAGTTCACAAAATTGGCACTAATGAGAATGTACACCAACCAAACTAAGTAACAAATTCAACACTTGGTGGCACACTTCAAGGCAAGGGACAAAGAAAACCAACATCTTCTTACAAATGAGCTAATTTACTTTCCCAAATAGCCAATTCATAATGAGAACCCTAGGCAAATTATCAATCTACTATTTAATATAATTACTAGTTCAAGTAAAAATGCAAGCAATGAAAGAAACATACTAGCTACTAACTGCGGAATTATACAAACCTTGAGATTTTTGGCTAAGGAACAATGAAATCAATAAATAGACCACTATCATTTCTCCAACGCGTACTAAATAACGAGCTAATGAATCACCTTCTTTTTGCCATTATACTTGCCAATCTAATTCATCATTGACTTTAGTCTAAATAAAAAAAAGAAATTAGAGCCCAACCCTTGGAACGTGCTACCACTTCAATTTTTTTCTAGAATCTTTTTTTACTAAATTAGGAGTAGTAAAAATATTCCTTGTCATTGTTTATATTCATTTATATTGATGCAAATCCTCCCCAAAAAGATTTAAAAAAATAGGACCTTGAAATTAAAAAATAATGAATTCCATTGTTTCTATGACTGTTTTGGTAAATTAATCATTAAATACTAATAATGTCTGCCTCCAGGGACTCTCAATCTTTCTTGTATGAAACAATTCTCTAAGGTAGAAACACCAAAAAGCGTCCCTACTCCCATTCTTGTATCCTAGATCACCACTAAATGTATCCCTAGACTTTCATCAATGTGTCCTACAAATGCTTAACTTTGATTTGCTAACGCATTTGAAGGACACATACTTAATCCTGATTTGATGACTACTAATTTTTACAGATTTCAATTTAAGGTTCACCTATGTGACAATTTTAGTGGTTTAGGGAGACGGCACTTTGAAAAATCATAGAAATTACATACTACATCTGAAAAATCTAATTTTTTTTTGTAATATTCATGATTTTCACTTGCTAATACTACAAAAATATTATTTTTAGGAAAAGATGCCTCCAACTATGGTGAATTGCTTAATATTGACGGTTTTGGGTGTCTCCACTGTAATACATTTTTGGGATGGACTTCGCTAAAGAATTAGGGTTTTGAGCTTCGATTTAAGGTTCTCTTCTATTCCAACCAGGAATTTTTGGGATGGACTTTGCTGAAGAATTAGGGTTTTGAGCTTCGATTTCTTCTCTTCTAACCAGGAATTATGGATCATTCCACCATTTTGCAAATTTCCGTTCTTGCTTTACACCTTGAGGAGTGCCCTCTTTCCAATTTCTGATTTCCTTCTAAGGTAACAGGCTTTGAAATTGCACAGGCTCTAAAACCGCCCACATCTTTAAACGTACACTGTGTGTATATGTTGCTCTTTCATAGCCTTGAGCAATGTACAAACAATGTACATTTTAGGAGGTGGGCGATTTTAGAGCCCTATGGCATTTCAACTTAAAATTTTTATAACTAATTTCACAAAGCTCCAAAAAATATGAAACTACTTGGGTTAGATGCCCATTCCACTTGTCTTTCAAGGAAAATTTATTGAAAATTATTTCAAGAAGCTTCGCCACCCCAAAATTCAGTTTCAGCTCTTAGGTGGGCGATTTCTGAACAGGATAGGAGCGTCAATTTCGTTCAAATCGTCCATGTACTGTATGTCGTTCATCTGGCGTGGTCCTGTGCCAGAAATTGGGACACAAATTAAGCTACACAAAGCTCTACGAACGAGGTCGATCAGGTGTAAGTTTACGTTTCAAGCCGCGCGGCCTGAGAGTGCCGAAGTCGTGGAGTACACCAATCTCATGCGCCAATTTAACAAAATCGACGTTAAATTGGCGTGATTCTTGGAATTAGAAATTGTAACATTCATGCACTCACAGCTTTAGGAAGTAGGACTGGTATAGGTTTTTAAGTTCTGCAAAGTGGCAAAGTCTGTTGTGAATTCAGCCAGTTTATCGAAATTGAGAGAGATTATGCATCTTTGATTCCTGGATTTCCCTGCTCCTAGTGGAAAATCATCTGGGAAACCTTGAAATATTCCATTAAGGGAAACTGCAGATGATCTCCCTGCGCTTCATATCTTGTGATTCTATTTCACAGGTTTGTACCAAATTGGTTACAAGATCTTCCCCAAAGTACTACTGTAGATCTAGACAAAGTTTTGGAATGTAATTCCGAAATTGACATCCTTATGATGTTACGTGACTCAACATAGTTGAAGAGATGCCCTCAGCACCCTGGGCAAAGAAATCTAGAATTCTTTTCTGTGCACAATCTTGAAGAGATTGCAGAACATCTCTCATATACCCTTTACGCTGCATTCTCTCTACACATGTACTGTACATGCGCTATACTTCTGATATTCCCTCAAGAGAACACTGTAGTCTTCCTTTGCATTAACCCTTAAAAGGACATTGCAAGCCCCACAAGCATTTTGAAAGTTAAAACCTGAATTTTTCATATAGTTCTTGATTTTAAATGTTTTTAAGCTTAAACTAAAGAAAGTGTTGCTCTAATAATCTACTTTTACTCCATTTGAATTTTTTCAAAATTGTTAAAATTGTAATTTTGTGACACTTTGACAATAGCATCTTGAAAGCTCAAAATACACCACTTTTGAACTTTTTCTATCAAATTTCTCTTGGTATGAGCTTAAGGAGTACAAAAATTATACTATGATGTTTGTCACTATTATTTCCATTTTTCTTAAGAATTTCATACTATTTTAAGCATTTTTGTAATTAATTTGATTTTTGTAATAAAAAACCTTTAAAAAATCGTATAAAATTTAATTTGATGTTTATAATTATGAAAAAATGAGATTCACTTTTAGACAAACATTACTACCTGTGAAAAATGTTGAATTTTCGAAATCTGTGTTTTAATGCAAAAATCCAATGAAGTTTGACCAAGCCCGGACATGAAATGTTATAATTTTAAGGGTTAAGGACAATGTTCCTGAAGTCCACGTCCCGGACACAGATTGGGAGTGTAAGTTTGTAATTCTGAAATTACAAACCAGACACCACTACAGTATTTTACAGTCATGATTCAAACATTCTTGGAGGGCAACACCGTAGGCAAGGAATCGCATGAATCTTTTAGGTTGCCTGACATCTGCAGTGGAGAAGCTAACTCACAACTGCTAGAAAAAAAGTGTTTAATTTATGAACAGTCTAACTTAATAGTCTCCACTCTCCAAGCGTTTCAAAATACAACCAAACTTTCGTTTACAGGAGGAACTAACTTAAGGGTGAGTTCTCACAACTGTTACAAAATGGTTCTGTGCACAGGAGATCGAGTCTCTCGATCGAGGCGTTTCAAACGGAACTTGCACTTGGCACCGGCAACAAAATGAGAACATGCAAATAGGAACCCCGTAACATTCAGTAGCTCTACAGTGATGGTGTGTTATACGGAGTATTCCACACCCCAACAGTGCTTCAACAGCGCTTCAACAGTGCTTCATCAGTACTAGCTACTAATGAATTAGACAATTGGAGGATGTATGTAGAGGCACACCATCACCGTAGAACCAAGGCAACATGAACACCAACACATGCTACTGAATGTTATGCCCCTCGTCAGCTAGCAACGCCAACTAAAACACCCGATTTAATTTTCCAACAGAAACGTGCAAGTGCACCTTCATTACAACATCATTTTCCCAATAAACTTGCATACAGTCACCGACTGATCGAGGATTTCGAGCTCGTTTTGCATTTGTCAATTGATCAAACAGATTGAATTACTGTATATGGAGGCTGGACAACATTAACAAGTTGAAGGAAGTGAGAAAGAGCGTTGACTTACCAAAATTAGAGTCTCAGGAGCGGAAGCCATGGCCGCCACCTAATCGAAGTTGAGAGCTCCGGTCCAGATCGACTGTGACGAAGGCAAGTTGGTTCTTCAGACAAGCCGCTTTGTTTGAGGAACACTGTACAAAATAGAGGCTGGGCCAATTCCCCTTGAGGTCGATCGTACAAAATTTCAGCCCTTTTGGGGCGGCTCGAGGCTGTCCTCAACTACTCATTAGAATTAGATTCTAATTGGGGCCTATTCTCCCATATTTAACCCTTAAAGGACGGACTTGTGATTGTGGAAATCATACCTTTTGGATACTGTGGAAATCATTGGCAAAGCCCAAGGCCTTTTTAGGTTCAGAAACATCATTGCTTTTGAAGTGTTATAGATCTAAATGTCACTAAGTTATAGAAATCTCAACCTTACAATCTTGTAGTATACGTGTCGTAGATGAGGTGAATCAAATTTGGAGTCATTTGGCGACATAGATTGCAAGATTATAATGTTTTAGTGTTGAAAAAGGATGCTGAAATTTTTCTAGCAACACATTTGGAGGTGAAATTCGATTTTTAAAACTACTCAAATGAAAAAACTTTAAACTATAAACTATAAAGTGCTTCAAATCCAGCATACAAACACACTGGTGAAAGAAAATATCATTCAATTGACTCATTGAGACTACTAAATCGCTTTGAAATGTCAAAAAATAACAAGTAAAGTTGCATAAAACACATCAAAGGCTGAACCTCCTACTAAAATGGTTCTTAGTCATTCATAGCTTCTTGGATTGATATGAAATTTTAGCCACACAAACAAGACTATTATGCGCAGTTATTGCAAATTTTTTATTGAAAAGGGACACAATATGAAGATAAAACAAGCTACCAAAGGTCATTGTAATCTAAAAATGTTGCAATTTTGAACTTCAAATTACTTCCAAACATTCAAAATAATTTGGATTGACATGAAAATTTTACCACAATAATTAGAATTCAAGGGAAACATAACCCAACAAATTTTTATTGAAAACGAACATTTAATGAAGGAGATAGAAGCCCCCAAAGTTGCAGCCATCAAATGCAATTTGGTGATTTCAAATTGAACCTATGAATTTTGATTGGCTTCCAAAAATTCAGAACATTTTGGATTGATCTGAAAATTTTACTACACAAACTAGAATAGAGAGGCAAACTTTACAACAAGTTTTATTGAATTTGGACATTGAATGTAAAAGTTACAACATTTTGAATTGGACTTGAAACTATGTGAGGACACTTTTGGTCCCTTGGAGCGGTGAGGGGTTAAAAAAAATGCAAAAACACTCATTGGAAGTCAAACTACTATAGAAGACCTCCCCTTTTGACAACAAAATTCTGAGGATGAATTGTTGCACTTTTGTCTAATACAAAAGGATTCTCTGTCATCTATCATATACAAAACATCCGTCGCGTCATTTATGAATTAACACCTAAAGGACCACTTGTCCTTTAGGAGGATAAATTGGATTTTGGGCTACGTGCGGTCTCAATTTTTGTCCTAATTTTTTGAAAATTTTCTTGAAGATAGAAAAATTGATTAGCTTTGTGGAAATATAATTTTTTTTTCAATTGGTGCCTTGAGAACAAGAGTTATGCCCAAATAAGCTCAAAAAAGTGGAGAGGGGGGGAATGGGGTAGCAAAATTTAAATTCAAAAATTTAAATTTCAAAAAAATAAATTCTCATAGATTATACTTTTGTCTACATGGAAAGCTTTGATTCATTCCATTTGGATTTGTTATGATATTTATGGACAATCTTGTTTTTTGGGCAATTAGAGCATCTTCTTGAAAAAATAACTTGTAGGATTCTAAGTGCAATTTTTACAATTTAAAAAAAGAAGTTCCACATGGTTTAGTTTACTTGCTAGAACAATCTCACCATCAGAATTAGTGTGTTTTAATTCCATCTCAGAGAATTAATGATTTAAATTCTCTTTCTATCTTGTACCTACTTCTACTTAATACTTGGGGGGTGCACTCCCTCTTATAATTTGCATACACCTGCGATAATGACCTATTTAAAGGGGGGCTATTTACCTTGTGAAATAGAATATAAGGCATGGTATTTTTCAAAATAAAGGTAAATCCTTGTATTTTAGGGTACCCTACTGGTATTTATAATTTGTTCATGGAGTCATTTTAAAATACCCTATATTACTTACACCCCATTTTTTTTCTTTGGCCCTTGTTTTTTTCTTTATTCCCCATTTTTTTCCTTATCCCCCATTTTTATCTTTATTCTCCATTTTTTTTCCCTATCCCCCATTTTTATCTTTATTCCCCATTTTTTTTCCTTATCCCCCATTTTCTTCTTTATTCCCCATTTTTTTCCTTATCCCCCATTTTTTTTTTATTCCCCATTTTTTTTCCTTATCCCCCATTTTTTTCTTTATTCCCCATTTTTTTCCTTATCCCCCATTGTTTTCCATTATTCCCCATTTTTTTCCTTATCCCCCATTGTTTCTTTATTCCCCATTTTTTTTCCTTATCCCCCATTGTTTTCATTATACTCCATTTTTTTCCTTGTATCCCTTAGTTGTAGAAGTGTGCAATACTAATAGACATGCTAAAATCCCATGAAGAATAAAAGAGTAAACCCAACTCAAACAAAGGGCAACATAAGCATGAATTGTACTGCGTGACAATATAAACAAAAACAAACAAATATAGTGTTTGTGTTGAAGAACACAATGGAATATGACAAAGTCATTGGAAGTTCTATTTACATATGAAGTTCTAAGGTTTAGGAACAGATTCAACACTTCCGTATACTATACGAAATTGCATAAAAAACTGCAACTTCCTAACATCCCAGACATGCAAAAACAAAACACAGGGACAGTCTAGAAATCTGCAGCTGGCAGTACTCAGATCCACCGCAATGTAATAGTCATTGTAAAATCTGCGATTACAAAGAATGGAGTCAGATAGTATAGTAATCCTCATCATTTGGGACTGAAGCACAAGAAGCACAAAACAAGTGGGAAGAATACACTTTGAAGACAAATTCCAGCAACTTGTAAGCAAAGTAGGGTCAGCATTTGTGCATGGACTCACCACTGCCCAACACGGTTTATCGGAGAGATCCACCTGTTTGGAGCTGCCTCCAAGTGCCCATGCTATGTCCCAGTGAGCTGCACATTTTCAAAGTCTTCAAGGATGGCACGTAAATCGGCCAACTGCACGTCTGAAAGCATCTCCAGTGGCTGCAGACGGAGGTCATCATCTAGTGTCGAAGTTGGCAGCTCCCATGAGTTGGCAAACAATAGATAGTTGCGGTCAAAACTTGTCTTCACGAGCTCTTCCTCCGAACACCATGGCCTATACAATCTTGAGAAGTCCCACCTCGCAAGCCGGTGTGCTGCTCCTTCAACGGTCTGCTCCAAGGCCTCCTCCCAACTTCGACAAACCTGCCTCACAGAATTAAAGTCGGCCATGCTTGTTGGCATTCTTCCAATTGCAGTTTCATGGTAGAAGTCAGCCCAGCCACAATGTGTGAGGTGCAACCCGTCCGCAAAGGGCATGAGCATAGCATCCCGCAAAGGAATCTCCATCGATGCTAGAGTTTGAAGCGGACTTCTTGTCAAGACAGCTTCCAAAGGTAACAACTTCAGCAACGAAACCAACTGAGACAGGAAAGAACACAGAGAAAGAAAACTAATGAAGGCGGCCAAGCACAGTAGTGGCTCAGTTTCAAGGACAAATTCATGCAACCTACACTGAGGATCCGCCCCATGACAAACTCAAAATACAGCCAGTAGACCAGAAACCGCAACAGTGAAACTACAGAGAAGAAATGACATACAACCACAAAACCCGGAACTCCATTACCAACACAAACTAGTGTCCTAAAGATGGTAGCAACAAGCAATTTTCATAGCAAAGCCAGAACATCAAGTCATGCGAATTGTATCATCGGAATTTTGGAAAGGAACAGCTTGGAATGCACATTCACCACGTCTGAGCAAAATTAAAACATCGACCTACAAGTGAGGAACAGCGCAAAGGAAATAACATACCGAAACAGGAAAAACCACGGCAGACTGAACCACAATTTTTGAACAGCTGTTTCCGCTCTCCGCTTGTCCTCTCACAACTCTGCACAATAAGCTCAAAAAACAAACCTTCAAGTGGCACTGCTTCAAGCACATCATGTAGGAACACATTGATAAATGATAATTGCAGAAATAATTTCCCCAAAAAATAATTGCAGAAATGACACAAAGTAATTTGAACCTCAGTCTCAGATCACTGTACGGTACAACCACATGTGGTTTAATTGCAGTTTCAAAAAATGAACCATACCTGAGATTTGGAAAATATTTGCACAACCACAATTTCTAATCTCCCTAATGTTCCCACATGTGTCAGAAAGTACAGTTCACAAACTCTCACTTTTGATAAGAAACAAACTCATGCAAAGAATGTGCGTCTATTGGGTCCAAGGTGTAAATCTTGCTACTTGATGAATAATCCAATGAAACTGTAGATATGATGGAATCGACGTCCACCCATATACAATCACTTTCGTCATACTTGTACTTGTTTAGGCCTGGTTGTTTTTTGAACCAGTGCAAATACACCATTGCACTTGGCAAAACGGTTCCTTTGTTTCCATTTTGCACAGCTCGTTTCATGAGGTCGATGGGTTGCCTGCACAACCCCCATTTTGTGCCAACCTTCACCCTCATCTTTTGAACCCTGCCTACACAAAACAATCCATTATCATTCCCAAAGTTCACAGAAGAAGGCCATCCACGTTTTCGTTTTTGACCTCCCCTTCCAGTGGAAGACCTGCCATTACTTCGGCAATCCTTGAAGTACACATCCACATCTGATCCCAAACCCAACAACATAGACGTGGTTGATGAAGCAGCAGCAACATAGTCATCTGAATTGTTAAAGTAGATTGAATTCTTCATCCTAGTTAGCCTATCTTTTGACAAGTGAAGATTTCCATTCAATTGACTAACGAGGGTGGATTTATAAATTGAGTGACCCTCATAAGTCACCACTGGGACGACTTTCACAGGAGTGCTACCAGTGGGCAATTGCACTTCGTGGTCATTCATGACTTCCATGATAACATTGCATGTCTCCTCTTGTAACACTTCCAAACCTGTGTCACTGTCATCCCCTATGTCGTCTTCAAGCACATCTTGCGGGTTAGAAGTACTCCCTGTCTCTGGACCACCACCTTCACAGCTTCGAAGTTTGGCTCGCTCACATTCTCCATCACCAATGTTTTCAGGTTGTGGTGTGGCTGGTGGCTGGTATGCCAAATGCGATGAGTCCTTCTTCTCAATCTTCCATGGGGTCAAAAACCACGCCTTTTTAGCTGCTGTTGTAGAGTTTGAAGGAGCCATATTCAAGACTCACAGCATACCTTGGGCCTCCTTCAAGCCTTTTTTCAAGGCCAGAATCACGTCACAATCAGTGGAAACCAGCGAGTAGTCAAACAAATTTGCTATGGTTTCATTTTCTTGCAACAGATGCAAGGCTGCCCAAATATTCTCAACCTTGTTGTGAACTCGACCAAATTGGAGTCCGTTCTCACCATATTCCACACTAGACAATCGATTCAACGTGTTAGCTATATTAACAAGCTCATGGAAATCATACAATCGCTCCATACCATTCATGCCGCCTACTTTCGGAAAAAAAATCTCACAACTATCACTTCCTGTCAGATGGAGAGGAATCGGCAAATTTGGATAATTGTCACGGAAATGTTTAACAAGAAGAACAACAAAGTGACAAGAGAGCTAGACGTCCAGAAAGCACTGTTGACTAACATAGTTCTCCTTTGGCTCAAATCGGACCGAGTTGTTTCCAACTGTGTGGTTCCCGTGAATGAACCAAAGCTTCCACAGTCTGAAAAAAAAGGAAACCTTCGCTGCAAGAACTATTCTACTGCGCACATCAAGCACAGGTGAAGCAAAAATGTCAATGTAGTCTCCACAAATACACAAATACAATTTTGTACCAAGTGTGCGCTCACAGTGTCCTTCGTTACAGTTTCTCATTGCTGCCAAACAGGTCTGTGTTTTCCGTTGACAAATGCGCTGCACAAATGCCCAATTCTGCCGGTCCTTGCGCTAGACGTCCTCCAATTTCAGGCCGTGCTCATCAACGGTGTACTTATTGTAAAGCATTCTGAGGTGAGTGAGAAATGCTCCGTCCTCCCTAAGCTGCAAAGTCTTCACATGAGAGTCAAGCGGATTCATAAGCTTCTTACCATTGTGAATCCAATCTTGATCATGGAGTCCACTGCAATTGCCACCTTTGTCCACAGAACCCGTTAGTAACCAGCCCTCCCACTCTATGCTGAAGCGGACCCCCTCACGACTCTTGTAGTCAATAAGCATCAACTATCGCCATCTACTATCTCCGTCACTTGCGTGACCAACAATGGGTCCAACAACATCTCTGCATTCTTTATTCCAGAGCTTCTCGAATCTCGATCCTGAGCCACTGCTGCCTCATCCACAAAGAGTCAAAGCAATTGCAAGTACATGTCACAACAAGCACAAGTCGCGGCAAACTTTCATGCAAAGGATTCACCATCACAATTCTAGTAAATTCTCTTCTCCGATTAGTTCGGAAAGCATCCCATTAGAGGAGATCTGGAATTCTGGAAGACCGTTTCAAGGCTGTTCCCAATGCTGGGAACCAGCCCCTGCTGTCAGAAAATAAATAAATAAATAAAAATTAAAAAAATAAATAAATTCTTAAAATGTTAAAAAAACAATAAAAATGATGTGGCAGTCACTTGACCACGTCGGACTGGCCATGCGGCAGCGTTTCAGCTATCCTGCAAAGTTCCCACAGTCCGGGTACTCGCGGGCTCTTAGAAGCCCAAATCTCCTCTAATGAAAATTTTAGCATATCCTCCGTCACCTGTGCCAACAACTTCCTGGTAGTCAGACAGACAAATATGGTCATCTTTATGGCCACAAAATCCAACCAGAGTATCAGACCGGTGATCCCAAGCAATCCGCCCCTTGACTTTGGTCTCATCTTCTGCAAGAATTATGGGAACAGGGCCACTAATTCCGTGCACAGCCTTAGCTTTTTTGTAAATCTCTGCCACAATCCTAAAGATTTCAATGTATTCTCCAGGCACAAACTGCACACCCTTGTGGTTCTCACGCTTTATAGTACTGTAATTGGGACCACTGTAATTCAAAGAAAACAAATCACAAATACGTCTACCTCTGTACATTTTCATGGCTTGGGAAAAAACTTTTGAATTGGTAGACCATCTAATCCCCTGTTTCTTTCGGTTTAAATTAGAAGCTACGTCACAGAGGAAATCCCAAAGTGCAGGTTTCCCCCCCATGGCACCAGTTTTGTGAGCAGCAATAATATCTGAACAGAACTTGAAAACATTATACTCAGAAGATGCCCGCTGAGCAGACTCTTTTAGCGTTGGTCAACTCATCTTCAGTTGCGCCACTCGGGTCTTTGCCGACCAATGCAACAATTTCTCCTTTTTCAGCTTCTTCGCTAATACTCGATTATGTGACGTCAGCTCGAAAATAGACAGGTAACCAACTCTACGACCAGGTGTGGTACCCCTGGATCCACGTTTTTCTAGAGAACGTTCCTCGCAAACCACGCGCAGTCTAAAATCTATTTCTCCCACAATGCTAGAGCACATCGAGCAAGTGAAGCCTGGAAATGGTTCTGCAGAGTAAGAGAAACGTTTGCACTGATGATGCCTAAACGCCCCTTTGACAATGACAACACTTTCTCCACAAAGCTTGTACATGAGGTTTAGGGTACCAAACTTTTCCAGGGTGAGGATTGAATAGAAGTTCATCAACAGCGTAAGACTTACCCCCGTACACACAAGTTGGGCCTCTTAAACCCCAGCACGTCCTAAGAGAAATTCCATTTTTGTCGCATGTTATAAACTCACCTTGGGCATGCTTGAAGAAAGAATGCAGTCCTGATTGGCTTGTCTCACTGCCAGATGCTGAAGGTCTTGCTAGTCTACCTCTTTTGCCAGTAGATAGTGGCGTGCCTTTCGAATTGGACAGCTTCAAGTCTTCAATTGCCTTTGCATGAACCACGCCGTGGATATGGTTCATCAAGTTTGCCTCCAGATTTCGCTTCAAAGGGCACAGCTGGAATATCTCCTTTGGACATACGAGGCATTTGACTTTGAACCAAAATGACCTCATCACAGGCTCTTCAGGGTCTCCAATAACTTCGAAGGTCAGCTTCTGTGAATCCAGGGATTGATTCACAATGGACACAATTTCAACACCCTCGTCCACCATCTTCTTGTGGTCAGCTGAAGTGATGATTACGGGATTGCTCCTCGTAGTGCCAGTTTGTGGGTGATTTGCCAAGTCCACTCCTTTCTTCCGATAGTAATTTCTTACGTGACCCGCACTGTTCAAGTGACTCTTTCGGAAATTGGAGAATAAGTTTGTCACCGTGTTCTTTGTGTGTTTGCCAGTATTTCCACCAATCAGGGCACGGCACTCAAGACAGAACATTTTGACGACGCCAATACCGTCCTGGTCCCAAGAACGGAGCTCCCAGTCGTGGTCCTCCATCGAGACTTGCTTCAAATCCTCACGAAGTTTGTCCTCACCTTTTTTGTACCACTGCAAGACATCCTTTGGCACAAGGGTGGACAGCATTCCGCCAACCTCTATGTTTGAGGCCTCCTCCAAAGTTGCAACGTTGGCAGTTGAGGCGGGATCTGGAACTCCGTGCTCGGTGTTTGATGGTTCAGGTGGATGCGGTGGACCCTCGTCGGCAGTCCCTACGGATTCAATGCAAAATGTGTAGTCCCCAAGCTTTGCACATTTTCCACCATAGTCCTCCTCAGTTTGAGCTGGAATCAGGTGTACAGATTCCCGAACCGAATTGAGGGCTTCAAACTCGCAGTCAATCCAGTAGCCTTCTTCAACGTCCCAGAATTGGAAAGGGCCCAACCACTTAAAAACATTCAGTTGCTCCAATCTGTTCCGCAAAGTGAGCAGGGAGGCATCCTCTTCGGTGTCCATGGGACTGAGGAGCTTTGGCGGGTCACCTTCTTGCTTCCGGAAGTATATCTTAATCCTCATCTTCCTAGACGGTGGATGAGTGTCGTCTCTTGCCCTGAACCCTAGACCGAAGTTCAACACTGCACAACAAGCATGAATTAATCCTTCTACCGTTTTACCCTAAACACTAATGTGAAGTCCGCTTCGGAAACAACTTAGCAAGGCGAACCCTCAGGCTTGAGTGGTGGTGGACAACCCCAACGAGGCCGAAAAAAATAACAATATGACAAATTCGGCAGCAACGTCGACTAACAACAAAACCCTAAACCCTAGAAAGCAAGATTTGAAATGGTAGTGGAGTGCGGAGTTCCAAGCCAAAGAAGTTGTTAAATACTTACCTGTAGCATGCAAAACTCTAAGAGAACTGGCAGTAACCCACGATTGAGGAAGACACGTTCACAATCCACGTTGAAAACCAAGATTTCCTCCGCCGTCTGAAACCTCTTCCACTATGTGAATACCACCGATGTTTGAACTCAAATGTCTTCTTCTACCACAAATAGGGCACTAGAAATCAGAAACATTCCTGAAACGCCGAAATGAATCATCACCGGTGCGGATCACTCCAGAGCAGCGACAATGCAGCAACAATCCTAGACCAGTTTCGAACGAGCCAGCGACCTCGGTGCATTTTCCCACCCCCGCCTTGTCAACGGAATTTCAAACGTGTACATTCAATAATGCACTTGGGATACCTTACTTTGGATACTGCATTGGATAAGTAACCCACGCTGAAATTCAGGCCATTTGGTAAAGTATTGGATCCACAATACATCCATAATTTAATAGAAATCAAATTTCTCATCCCCAGTCCCTATTTTAGAGCCCATATACCCTACTATCCCATTTAGTATATGCTATTTTATATGTACTATTTACATAATTTTATGGTATTATACCCAACCCTATATTACATATAAACATGTTTTACACTTTTGAAGCACCCTATAATACATATAATTTGTTTACAAATTTTACCTCCACTGAATATATTAGACCCTATATTTTATTGCACATAGTTCCTACGTTTTTCGCCAATGCCCCCTCCGAGACTTAATAATTTTCTTAAGAATAAAAATTAAGTTTTTTTGAATTTTTTTTCCTAGATTCTCAATTCAATTCTCTACCATAAAGACTTAAATCTCAAAACTCTGTAGTGCAAAAATTAAAGTTAAGAAGGTTTTGAAAGTCAAATAATCTAGTCCCACAATGTACTGAAAAACTTGTTTTTTTTACTTTAAACCCAAAAATCTTGCAATCTATGTGGTCAAAAATTCTGAAATTTTTTCTACACATTTTCATACTAGTAAGGTGTAAGATACTATGGTTAGATGGGAAAAAAAATTCAATTTTTTTTACTCTTTGCTAAAGAAATGGCAATTTTGAGTGTTTTTTGCAGAAAAAAGGCCTTGGTCTTTTAGGGGTTAAAGGCCTTGAGGCCAAGAAGTCGGGTTGAGTGGTTGTTAGGGATGCTTGATTTAATTATTCATTATTGTTTTGGTGGCACAAGTAGGCCAAGCCCCTATCAACGTCAAGGGATTCTTTAGAATTATCTATTTATAGTAGTCTATTGTAAAGGCACTCACCGTAAGTTCTTCAAATGGATCCTATATTTGGGTGTTAAATGGACCTCAACTGCTCCTAAAATGGATATGCCACAAACTTTTGATAGGCTAAAGATAAAGTGGGAGCAACTTAAAGTGTGTCAACACTGTAAGAAAACATTGTTTTAGGTGACGTTAGGAAAAAACATGGACTAATGTTTTCTTGTACCCCCGGGTTGTCAATTGTTATGTCCACAAAAATGCGTCAGAGTTGACAAGCAAAAAACGTGCCCAAATCGTTGGAAACATGATGAAATTTATGCTTGTTTTTTGAAAACATCCCATGAAACATAGCATTCTAGGCCAAAATTATTGTGTGCTGACCAGTCCACGTCGATGCCACGTCAACAATTTTGACATATTTTTTTTTTTTTCGAAATTTTTTTTCGAAATTTTTTTTAATGACTGCCCGATCTCTGTGTACCAAGCTGACGTGGTGACTCCGTCTGAACAGGCACGCTTTTTTGTTGCCGTAGAGGACGTTTTCTTTGACAAATACATATTTGTGAAAACATCAACAGCGACGTATTTTCAGAACGTTTTGTTGCTGTAGTAGGCCCGCTTTGCCTTCACTCTGTGTTATCTGGTAACATCACAATCTCGTCCTGAACGTTGTGCTGGATAGGTTATACGTTTTAAAATGTGCCGCAATTATATACTCTGACTTGTCACGTGACGTCCGGAAGTAACACAGTGGGCATGTTTCTTGGTTTCTCTTGTGCACTCCGGTGTTGTATGAAACATTGGTTGAGGGTGAGAAATTTCTACACAAAACAGCGTCTGACGTCTACAAGCACACTGCTGTGCAAAGGGTCTCACTTCATTGATTGTTCTTGGAAACATCCTGGCAACTTTTAATGTTTTGAATAACGTATGCTGCGACGTATTTGCTTTCGAATGAAATGGTCAAAATGACATCATTCTGTAATTGTTAAGGACATTGGGTAAAAAGTATACCCTTCACTTCACCATCTCAACACTGTTTGCAGCAGCCTCCTGTTCCTCACAGGGCTAACATTCTGCACTCGAAGATGGTACCCTGCAGATTTCGCTAGAACATGAACGAATTAGTTTGTCTATATTCCCTTTCACATTAACCATTCTTGTATGCTGCATAGTACAAATGATAACGTGCAACACATGGTCACCAAAATAAATTTGACGTTGTTACAGACAACCGGAACTTCAGAATTCCTAGAAATCATGCAACTTTGACTGCTTGCAAATGGTCTGAAGATGATGGTCACTCACAGATTCTGCTTCATAGAACATGACCCATACAGTAACCGTCCTGTGACAGCAAATACATTTCTGTCTCCTACTTTCACTCTTACACTGAGGGTACTCGAATTACCTTCAATGATGACAACAAAGCCGTAATACCAGTCCACTCCTACCTTCATGTTGTATTGGCACAAGTACAACAAATTCTGTTGGTTCTCTGTCCGGGTCAGCTGTAGCTTTTGTGCACAGTCTTACTGCCAATCCTCCCCAACTTGAGGATTGAGGTGCATCCTTCCTAAATCCTACAAATAACGTTTCCACATATGCTAACGTCAGTATCCTATGAAAAGGTACAAAATATTTTAAAGTGTCTTCAATGTGTCGCAACTAGTACCCACCCTCTAGGAAACGAGAATTGGCCTGCGGACATGGAAACATACAACTTGTGCAAAGGAGCGAAGTTAGCCATATAGTTCAATTGCTTTGGAAACGTCAAATGGAAATCCACATGAGCTCAGGAATGGAAGAGTATTCAAAATATCCTCCATCATTTGTTAGCCTTCTCCAAACACGCCAATGAAAACCAGTTGTGACGCACTATACATGTACATCAGTCATGTGACGACTTCCATGTCGTCCACTAAGATCTTATTGCTTTCAGTTTTACACGTGAGATTTGGAAGTACTGACAAGTTTTAGAAGAGAGTAGTACAATGGTATTTGAGGAAGAGTTCTATAGATTTACAAGCACTACACTATGTCATTTACGTCAGAAAAGCATAAAAGAATGGACAAAATTACAAGCTCCGCAGGTAACCGCTTTCAATGGCATTCTTACATTAGCAATTGCAATGGACGAAGCAACATGGCTAACGGGAATACATAGGAGAAACAGTTGGATATGGAAACATCAGCTCTTCCACACCGTGCGAAAACTCGCATCAGCAGGATGTTGTTGTCATACGTAATTCCTGAATCTGTGGATGGAGCACTGAAGGGTGATCTGTGATCACTGGCAGACAAACTGAAATTCTTACCTCATGACTTTGCTTAGTACTTGAACTTTGTTGATGGTCCGTATGCTTGTTTTCTGCCATGCGCTTCGTAGAGGTCGTTAGACACCAACCTCCTTTTTCAACATCTTCAACTTCTTGTTGTGTTTACTTGCAGAGAAGCCAATAGCCTCCTCCGACCGCTGACGAGGTGTACAAAGTGCCTCACCTCCGTCACTAACACAGTGCATAATTCACAAGTGTCACCGTTCAACACTGCGCGGCTCTGAGACGGTAATCCCTTGTACACCTTCAAAACATACACTTGCAATTCCACTCCGAGATAAAGAAAAACCTTATACATGTTCACATCTCCTTATTCCCAATTTCAAAGTATTATACCACCTTTACATACCTTCACTGTGAATGAGTGAAGAATTCAAGAAGAGGGCCAAATTTCGTTGATCTCTTCTTTGTACACTCAGAACACATGGTCCTCCTCACTTCACCATTACCGTCCCCCACCTATACAAGCAGACCGAGCATTTCCAGTTACTAAATTCAGAAATCATCTAACATTGCATGGTCAAAAGGAAATGACTACAATGAAGCTACTATAATGACCAGCGCTACTCGTAGTGAGCACTGAATGAATTCGATATTCAGCACCCCTTGAATATGACATACAAAATTTTTAACAACTTTGTAGGCTCCCTCGCTTACACATCCTGTAACTGAAGTGCCGTAGAAAAACTTTATCACAATTATGAATGCTAGAAGACACCTCTATCAATTTTGCTTTGTCTCTTCTTACACTTTCAGTGCATCGTAGTACTCTGAGCAGTCTGTTGTGACGAAATTATAGTTTCAAAAAGTTTGTAAATGATTGTATTTCAGATTTTGTGGACTCTTCTATGTACTGGAAACGCTAAGTACTTGTTTCTTGCCGTTCCTGCACTATCGCAGACCCTGTCGGAGTCCTTTAAGAAAATGGAGCACAAGCACGAAGAAGAAGCATCCGCCTTCACAATTTCTATTACTTAAACTTCTATACCCGACATCCTAGGCCACTAGGACCCTGTGATTGCAGGTTTCCTTTTTGTCAGGATCAGCACTCTCATACTCATAACGCTTGCTTCTTCTTGACAGTTATTTATTCCAGGAAAAGTCCTCTCTAATGATTCAAGCTATGGCAGAAAATCATGCACAAATTGATAGAGCAAAGTCGTTATACCAATTAATGCCAGAGCTATAGCACAAGTCTATGAATACTAAAGTGAGTGAGACACCACTTACAAAAGTGCAGGATGTAGGGCTCGTCCTGAAAGGGACACCTTTTTCGATGAATTCTCATTACCGTGCACCAACCAGAGAGAGTAGAATATCTCACACTTGGTGCTTTCAGTGTGAAGGCCTTAGGCATCATCGGGACCCTACAAAAATCAACAATTTTATTCTTATCTTAAGTTGAAGTCTATACGACGATCACCTGCAACAGGAATGAGGAAATATATAAATAGAGAACCAAACTTGTATAGGGTGAGATATCTGATAATAGCGGACCTTGCATCATTGTTCAATCTGCACATGTGACAAGCAACACACTAAGCATGCACGCCACACAAAAATGATAGTGCAAGGAGCAAGAATCTGGGATCATGTTGCATTCATAGAGAGATTTGATTAAACCCTTTACCTCCGTGCTCACAAATCACACATCCAATAGTGGACTCCATGACGGCCACTATAAACTTATAGAAGATGCTCGAATCCAAAGTCCTGTGCCAAAGAAAAATAGAATTTGAACTTCTACATTAAAAACCAGTTCAACATTCACTTCGCAGCCCACAAAGAAATAAGAGACACGGGACAGTTACTAAATTGAGATGATAAAAAAAGCAAGAATTCAATATCATAGTTCAACTCGGACGACATTGTGGCACTAATGCTTACGCGGTACTAAAGACCAACATTGCAAGAATTGGAACTAGATAGCAATATAAAAGGTAGGAAACAACGCAAAAATATCTTGCTAAGTTCTGCATACATCAATGGAAAAACAAAGACATTGGGTTAAAGTATACCCTTCATTCCACAAACATAATGCGTCTTTCCACTCCTAATAGATACTCTCCAACTATCTTCATGAATAATGAACACATGGCCGTCCAAATCTCCTCCAGTACAATACCATTCGTTACACTTCAATTAGGAAATGAAAATTTGACCACGTATTTGCTCATTCTTCATAGAACCCTCAGTAAGCTATGCCATCTCTAATGGTAGTCTGAGAAGTCATGAATTCATATAACCCTCGACCTGTATGTGTTGCACATTGACACGTCCAAGCAACACTGGAAATTAGTGCAAAGAATAATTGCATAGCGAAGCATACAAATTAAATAGAGGATCATACGCACTTACTATGATCTCGTCAATTTGAATGGAGTAAGCAGAAGTGATGTCCTGCGGTTTTCTTTTCATGACACATTCAATAATTTCATCAAGTTACGTAACCATGCCTGAAGCATCCTCCTCTTTGGCATTGTACATGTAGCATCTCTGTGCCGACGAGATTCATCCCTTCCGGACTCCTTCTGGCTCTTACATAAACACATACAAATTGTCAAAATCAAGTGACATGAAGCAATAAAGTGAGCACATCCTTACACAGCCGCAAAAATACACAGTCACTACCAGTAGAGATGTGAGCTACCGTCTCAAACTTCAATGCATCGTCCAAACAAAATTTTCTCTCCCTTCGTGGTGTGTAAGATCACAAGTATCTGCTATGGCCACAAGCCAAAAAAAATCAGTCATGACATACTGAAATGGCAAATGGTATGACAACCGGGAAAATGGTGACCAGGTTCACTTGCAACTTTGATTCTGGACCATGCCTGAGAAATAACTAAGACTTGGTTGAATTGAAGCCATTGTTAGCACGTATGTGACGACTTCCATTAGATTTTTCAGTAGTCTATGTTTCAGTGTGGTTAGTAAGGTGACATATGTGATGGTGCGTATGATGAGTATGATGAATATCCTGACTACGGATGGTAAGTGACATACTGACATTGATGTTGTATTGATGCTGTAGTTGTGCAACATCTGAAAGGTTTGGTACCATAGCAACCAATAACCCATTCATGCAAGTGCGGAGGCCACTGAAGAGCCTGAGCAAGTGCATCCACAATTGCACTGAGAACATCTAGAGAAAACGCCTCTGCACCGCCGGGCTACCATCCCCATTGCCTCATAAACCGCATCCATTTGCACTTCCACTCTGGTTATGAGAAGGTGTTCACATATCCTTCTGTTATAACTGCACACATACTACAAGTGTTACACACCATCAGATTGAATAAATTGAACAAGTGTTGCTTGGGGAAATGAGGAAAAATTTATTAGATGTACCCTTAAAATACATCCTCCTGAATTTACATTTCTAAACTCCACGGTATTCCTCAATTACCGTTATATGGCTTAGAATGCTCAAATACAATAGAAATGGTAGATTCTAGATGCAATGTGGAACATCCGATGTTGACCATCTATTGCTCTTGGATTCAACGAAACTTCTAGATCTGTGTGCTGAGAAACTTGATGTTTCGAGCGCCTGTCTGAAACGCCATAACTTGAACAAATGCCCCAAGCAAAATTTCGGGCCCGCAATTAATTTTGAGGCAAAGCTCGTATATGGTAAGCATTACGCTTATACAGCAGTTCCTCGGATCAAAGAGCGTTATACATCCAGCCAACCGATAAAATCACCTTAAGCTAAATAACAATCCAGCCGAAGCTGAGAAACTGAACTACAGGATCCCACAAATCCAAGTCCACGTAAATTGATTTCACTCTATCATGTACTTGTCACGATCACCTAAACCCCTTTGATTATGCCAAAACAACTCATCCAACACGAATCCAACATCTCAAACTGAAAAACAGAAACCCTAATTGACACAAAACAGGGCAATCCATTGATTATCACTGAAACTCGATTGAACCTCGGACATTGATGTCCACATTTCTGAAACCCTAAAAACTTTGATTGTATTCCAAATCTCGATTCTCAAGCAATCAATCCGCCACCCAATAAAACTAATTTGCAGCAGCTGACCTCTGGGTGACACACCTCAATTCCACCAGGTCCTGTCCATGAAACTTGCCACCGATTTGCACGAGATTTGGCTCCTGAGATGCGGAATTGCGACGAGGTAGTGAAGAATGGGAGCAACGCGATGTGAGATGGAGTGACCGCGGGAGATTTGTGCGGGGAGTGGATGCAGACCACGTTGGGCAGATGTGATTACGAGATTTGGCAGAGTAGCGCTGTCACGGACACTGCGTATTTTCTGTTTGCAATGCAATAAGGTAGCCATCTCGGAAGCTCCGTGAAATCGTGCCACACTTAATAAGACTAGTGAATAGTAACATCATACAGGTACAGTAGACTAGTTGTAATAGCAATACCTGAATTGTTTTTCAAAGAGCTGAAGAAGTTGCAGTAAGGTACCCCCCCATAACCGACCGAATAAGGAATTCCGACATAATCTGGAGTAGTGAAGGCAAAACAAATATTTTTCAAAGGTAAGGTAATCCCCCCATAACCAACCAAATAAGGAATTCTGACATGATCTGGAGTAGTGATGGCAAAACAAATATTTTTTAAAGGTACGTCGATAGAAATGACATGGATTGCAAAAAATTTGGTAATTTTATTGCTTGAATTGAAATTACTATGAATTTTGGGAGGCAAAAAGTGCGCCGGATCCATAGCCAATGTGTAGACTCTTCCAATTTCGATCATTCAATAACTTTTAACCTAATTATTATTTCCTATTTTTTTTTCCACAACTTGGGACGTGTGTCATGTATTTATTAGTTCCAACCTTGAAAAGGAAAAAAAAAACATTCTAAGCTTGGTCAGAAATACGTGCACCTATAGGTCGGGAATGGGTTAGTGGGAGGGAGTGGGAGGGTTTACCTTATACAACGGTCATGGATGGGAAAAAGGCCATTGGGCAACAAGACTTTATCCGTAAAAGTACGAGCCAAGTGTAAAAACAGATGTGTGGAAGGCTCAAGATTGGCACATCTAAAGAGAAAGAACAGATGTGTGGAAGAAACTAGCAGGCCAATGATTTCCAATTTTTTTGGAAGACAGAGAAAAAAAAATTGCTATTTATATTGTAATTTTTTGACTTAGAATGAATTAGATACAATTTTCCAAAGTGAAGAGTCTTTAGGTTGCTATTGATAATCGTAGACTTTAGTAGTAATGAATTAACATGTGCTTATGAAAAGAACAAAATAGTCCCAAAGAAGATGAATAGGGTATATTCAAGAAAGTTCCATAATGTGTGAATGCAATGCCTTAAATTGAGCAAGAGAATTATGTACCCAAAATTTAATATTTACCGCTTCTTTCTTACTATCATTTGAATTTTGTATTTACAATTAAATGATGCATTCATGATTCATACATGACAGGTAAAAGTGGTACAAAATCACTACTCACTACCCTAAAATCACTCACTTGTTGTCACATTTTCCTACTTCAAAAAATGATTTCCATTTGAGCAACCACATGCACTCACTATGGACCTATTCTAGGGTTGATTGTAAATGCCGACACTGTTCAACCTCTAAAGGACCAAGGCCTTTTTTGCCAAAAAACACTCAAAATTGCCATTTCTATAGCAAAGAGTAAAAAAAACTTTAATTTTTTTTTCATATCTAACCGTAGGATCTTACACCTGACTAGTATAAAAAAGTATGGAAAAAATTTCAGAATTATTGACCACACAGATTGCAAGATATTTGTGTTTAAAGTGAAAAAAACAAGTTTTTCAGCACATTCCGGGACTAGATTTTTGGACTTTAAACATTTTTAACTTAATATTTTTGCACTACAGAGTTTTGAGCTTTAAATCTTGATAGTGAAGAATTGAGTTGAGAGTCTAGGAAAAAAAATTCAAACAAACTTGCTATGTTGCTAAAAATAGCAAGCTAGTCTTTAGGGGTTAAAGACTTGAAATCAATGGTACACTTTTAACAAATTCTTGATGGGAAAAAAAATCAATATTTTGATATGTCATGTACTCGTGTTTTCTTTTTCCACGTGCTATGTAACATGTCTACATGAAATGGTGAAATTATATTGTCTTAACAATGGGGTTGCCTTATTCCAACAATATTTTTAAGAAAGTCCGAAAACTCTGTCTACAAGTGAACTAATATTTCCATTTGTACACATGGAGCTTCATTTCTAAAGGACCATCATCTTTGGAGGCCCAAAATTGCTTCCAAATACTCATCTCCTAAGCAAGGTCAAAATTGTTATGAATAATTTATTTATTTTAAATATATACAATCCTTCAATTTGTAGATTTGTTGTTTTAATGAATGTTCTAATAATATAGAGCAAACACCCCCTCCAATTCCAAGCTCTATGTGCCAGAACTTCAAAATTGAGGCTTCTCTACCCTCTTCCAAAAGGTGAAGTTTTGTCTTTCAACAATAGAAAAAACACTCATACAGTATATATTGAATAACTTATGCATTTTGTCAATATGTTGGAGAATGGATTGAAAACATGTGAGGAAATATGGAATCCAGAAAACTTTCATATCCATCTTCAAGCAAATGGTGAAGTACAAAGTTGTACAGAATGAAAGATGAAATTGATATACTCATAACAAATTGAATGACTCAAAATTGAATATTCTTAATCACAATGGTAGAATGTCCAAGTATAGCATTTTGATGTTTTTCATTTTTTATTTATTTTTTTCATTTTCAAAATTCAAGGCAGAAAACAAGTTTGTATGTTCTTTCTACTATTGTTGCCCGCAAAGTAAAACTCCTCATAACTTTTACTTCATTTTTCAAAATAGAATGGTTTAATTTTTTTTAAGGAGCACTCAATCTACAGTATACAATCCTACACAATCCTTTTTTAGCTCCTTATTTAACATTTTTCATCTGTCCTTGCTAATTAGGGGCCTTAAATTGCAAATATGAATTCAAAATTTCCAAATTTTATCATGCATAGTAAATAAGAAATTACAGCGTTTTTGTGAGGGGCCGAGTGAGGGTTTAAGTTTACCCCGGCCTTGTATATTCTAAACTTCAATAAACAATAATTGCAGCCACTTCAGGTCCTTCGAAGTTTTCACGAAAAAAGAAACTTCAGTGAAGATTCCAGTGAGGATGACAGTCACGGTCAGTCTCTTTGCTGCAAAGAAGGGAATGACCTGCCGGCTCCACATTTGCCTCTGCCCGCAACACGTTCAAAAAAAAAGTAAAGCCCACATCAAACCCCCAACCACTTTAAGGGAACTCTACTATCAATTATGGGTACACTAACGGTTATGGGTGTTGCTACCTTACACATGGCAGACCCGTGCTCTTCATGACGTTGCAGAAAATGCTGCACTGTTTTCGGAATTGCCTTACGCAGCATGCATGTCCACAGTGACATTACTTACAGTAGTTTTCACTCTGGCACCCAAACGTTTCAAGGAACATCACCCAAAATTCTAAGTTCCAGGGCCAAAGCTTCTTTGACTTGGTCTTGTTTCATAAAACATTAATGTTTTCTTCTACCGTCACAAAAAACTAGGTTTTCTTATAGTGCAAAGATCGCTTTAAGGTTTAAATGTGAATGGTTAGAGCATGTGGTTGGGTTCATTTTTAAATGTGGTCACACTCACACTCTCTCGGTCACACTCACACTCTCACACACACACGCGCGCACACACACACACACACACAAGAAGTTGGCAAGCCAACTACTTTATTTGGAGAATGCAAAATCTAAAATTGATTGATACAAATATGCCGGTTGCTTTAAGGACCCTTCTCGGGACCCTTGCTTGTTACTTATTGCAAATTCCCATGCTTATTCTTGGTTTCCCTATCTCCCTTTATAGGTCGCATGTGTGCTAATTTTGTCAAACCTATTGTCATAAATAGGTGCCTAGGACTAAAAACTTTGAAAATCATAATTAATTCAATATTGTTTGAAAAATTATGAAACCACTTGTATTAAATGCCGCATCCATTTATCTCTTTCTGAAAAATAGAAAAAACTCTTATGGTCTACAAAAGCCTACGAAAAAGGCCAAACAACCCAGAATTGTTCCCTTTTAAAGCATACTACCTTATCTTGCTTCTAATGTTCAAAAAATCCTGCTATAACACTTCGTAGCTTTCATGCCCATTGCCTTTGCTTCTTGCAGGTGGTTCATCACATTAAGCCTCCACATGTCCATTTAGCTACAATACAATACTGATGAAGTATTGTTGGATGTGGAATATTCTACACCATCTATTGTAGCCAAGGCACTACTTAACAATGCATGCTATTGACTATTATGGTGGCTAGTTGAAGGCCAATAGAATTGGAAAAAAAACTAGTTATAATTTGAAAGCATTGACAAAAATTATAGAAAAAATCTATAAAGTTTCTATTTAGCATAAAACATAGAGAAAATAACTAGACACAGTACTTGAAAAAACAGTTCAATTTGGGAGTCAAAGGAAAATATTGTAGTAAAAAACATCCCAAACATTGTGCAGGACACATAGTGACACAACCCTTTTGGAAATAATGTATTTTTCTATTGCCACATTGTCTCTAATTCTGCTTCTACTCAAAAAGGTTCCATTGTTTATAAAGCACCTACACTTGGCCACAATGGCTTGTGGCAAGAACCTAACTTGCCTTGGCTTCTTTTCAAGACTTACAATAGATGTGCCAAGAAACAAAATCTGACCAGATTCTTCACAAAACATTCAATAGCACTCAATTGGATTGCCTTTCCCCCAATGGAATGATGTGGAATATTCTATATCTATCAACAGCTATGAGAATAGGTGACATTCAACAAGAAACTTGTCAATGTCGTACTCGAATAGCATCTTCAGTGTTTCTCTGTCAAATATATAATTGAAGCATTAAAATTAGTTTTTGTACTCCCAAAATCAATCTTTAAGAAATCCAACATTCTCAATTCATTAAGAATAACAAATTCAGCAACCACCTCACTTTGCTTCAAGAGCTAATTATTTTTTGTGATCAAAATTGAGAAGACAAGATCTTTATATACATATGGGGTGGTAGGAGGTAAAACAACTGATGTGGGATATGTAAATTAGAATTAGTAGGAGTCAAACGCGTATAGTTAAGTTAAAAGCAAGAATTGTGTTTGAAGTAGAATTTCAAACTTCATTTAAGCGTAGTAGAATAACTTCTTTTAAAAAAATTTGAACTAAGAGAAGTTGGTGAATTAATTTAAATTTCATATCCAAAAATTTGTCTGAGCTTTTGAGCCTCCAATAAAAAATTATGGAAAAATCTCATAGAGAAGTTGGAATAGACATTTTCAAACATCCTCTCTAAATTTTGTCCATAACTCTTGATTGGAGACTCAAAATCACAAATGGATATTTGAAGATGAAAGTTATATTGGTTTAACAACTTTTCTTAGTTCAAATTTTTTTGGAAAAAACTATTCTACCATGCTTGAATGAAGTCTTAGATTCTACTTCAAACACAGTTCTTACATTTTGACAATGATTGGTCAAGCATCTTCAAATTATCCTATACCCTTTGAGGATTCATGATGGACAATGGATTTCATCACAAAATGATCTCTCCACCCTTTATTTGTGCAAAGTTCAATGAAGCAATTCTTTCATTTTGCCATCAAAAAATTTCTTGATGGCAAATGGTCAAATGACATAGGTATTTGACTCAATAAATTCTTTGGATTTTTGGAAAACCATCTTTATATTTATTTATAGATTTTTTTTGTCTAGTCCCAGAATTACTAGAAAAATGGGGCACACCACAAATGTTCTGCCACTATCTTGGTATTAAAGCTTACTTTAATTTTTCATAATATGTGGATGAATATCGTGGATGAAGACTCAAGAGAGAAAGGGCAACCTCTCTGAAGGCTTTTGAATTTTATGCAAATATGGTGTTTGAAATGCTATGCTTGTCAACTCTTGCCTCTTCACAATGCGTCAAAACATGGGATATTTCCTCTTTGAATTAGCCTCTTAATCGAATTAGATGTGGTCGGGGCAAGCATAACTTGTTACTCCAAGCATCATTTCTAACCAATTATGTTTTTTTTGCCTATCCAACCATAGGATCTTATACTAAACTAGTATAAGAATGTGTCGAAGAAATTTAAGAAACTTTGACTATGTAGACTGCAAGATGTTTGCATTTAAAGAGAAGGAAACAAGTTTTTTTAATTTGCACCTTGCTCAATTACATTTTTTTTGCTTTGAACCTTCTTAACTTAAATTTTTGCTCCACCAATTTTGAATTTCTGATTTTATATGATGAAGAAATGATTTGAGAGTCTAGGAAAAAAAAATTCAAAAAACACAAACTCAGTTTTCACTCATTAAAAATTGTTAAGTAGAAGTAGGTTCAAGATTGAAGGGAAAACTAAATTGTTAGTAGCTCTAAGCTGGAATTACGACACACCAATCTCAATGGTGAGATTGTTCTAGCAAGAGATCTTCACCTTGTAATACTTTTTTTTTTAAATTGTGAAAATTGAGTTCAAAAATGAATCCTACAAGTTATTCATTAGAAGAAATCTCAGGTCTTCGGAGGGCCTCTTTGGAGTGACAAACTAAGCTATTTAATAGTGGATAAGGAGGCTATGAAAAGGGTCCGAAGTACATTATCAGTTGGTCTGACTTTTGCGAAAATAATCAAGCTATGAGTATTTTTGCAACTATAAAATGTGTCCGAAGTATTTAACTGTACAACCGGTGTTTAATTAACAATTGTTTCAATTAAATCAATTAAAATCCAAATAAGGCACTTAATTTGGCTTAATTGGATTTAATTTGACTTAATTGAAACAAATTAAGTCCAATTAAGCCAAATTAAATGGCTATTGAAGTTGTTTGTCTTTGGCTACTAACTTCAAAAGCCACTCATTTCAACTTAATTGAAACAAAATAAGTCCAATCATACCAAACTTACTTAATTTTTTGAGATAGAAGATGAAAAGAAGAGTTTTTTATGCAAGTAGGGTAGTGGTAGGGTTAACTATGTAATGAACAAGGTAATGAAAAGATGCAAACACCTTCTAGTTTTGCAATTAACCACCCCTCCATTTTGAAAAATCCAGAGCCATTGATGTCGGTAAAAAAAATCCCTCCCTCTCCACTGCCGTTGATTTCTAATTTAACCCCTAAAGGACCAAGGCCTTTTTTTTGCCAAAAAACACTCAAAACTGCCATATCTATAGCAAAGAGTAAAAAAAATTGAAAATTGTTCTTTTTCCACATCTAATCGTAGGATCTTACACCTAACTAGTATGAGAGTGTGTGGAAAAAATTTCAGAATTTTTGACCGCACAGATTGCAAGATATTTGCGTTTAAAGTGGAAAAAACAAGTTTTTCAGCACATTGCGGGACTAGATTTTTTTACTTTGAACATTTTTAACTTAAAATTTTTGCACTACAGAGTTTTGAGCTTTAAGTCTTTCTTGTGGAGAATTGAGTTGAGAGTCTAGGAAACAAAAAAAATATTCAAAAAAACTTAATTATCATTCTTAAAAGAATTATTAAGTAGAAGTAGGTATGAGATAGAAGGAAAATCTAAAATATTCATATATTTTAGATGGAATTAAAATGCACTAATCCCAATGGTGAGATTGTTCTAACAAGTAAATCAGACCATGCAAAAAAAAATTTGAAAAATTTGAAAAATTGCATTTAGAAATGAATCCTACAAATTATTTTTTTCATGAAGATGCTCTAACTGCCTGAAAAACAAGAATGTCCATAACTCTCTCATAACATATCCAAATGAAATGAATCAAAGCTTTCCAGATAGACAAAAATATAATCTATGAGAAAAAAAATATTAAAAAAAAAAATTCAAATTTTTGTCCATTTTTTTTGGCTGCCCAGGCTGCCCGCCGTCCCCTCGTTTGAGCTTATTTGGTCATAACTTTTTTTCCCGGGCACCGATTGTGAAAAAAATTATATTCCCACGAAGCTAATCAGATTTTCTACCTCCAAAAAAAGTTTTAAAAAATCAGGAGAAAATTTCAGCCCGTAGGTACCTGCCCGAAAACGCATTTGTCCCCCGAAGGGACAATGGTCCTTTAGGGGTTAAAAAGTAAATTGATCGCCGTTGATTGCCATCGTGAGAAGCAATCTTGATCGTCACTATTGGATACGGATATGGATACATAATATGGATGTAGGATACGAATATACTATATGAATAGAGATATGGGATACAGATACATATCCGGAATACATACATATCCATATAGAAATCCACTAATATATCCCATATTGATTGGTGTCCAAACTACTCATGAAAAATACAAATATGTGTGAGGGGTTACTTAACAAGCAATAAAAATTATGAATTAACTATGTCAATATGAATTAAATATCACTTTTGTCACTATATACTCAGAAGATGTTAACTTATTATTATTAACATTGTCCCAACAATAGTGGTAGTGGTAGGATTAACAATGGGATATGTACCTTCACTCATTTGATAATGAATGAACTATCTTCACATTATCCCATAGCCATTGTGGATTCATGGTGGACAATCCATTTCTCTATAAAAGCAACCTCTTCACCCTTTACACTCACCAAATGTCAATGAAAGTAATATATTCTTATTGCCATCAAAAAAAAATTGGGGGTGGTAGATTGTCATTGAATATTTTTGGACATTTTTGGACATTTGCTTTTGGGGGCACAATTTGGTTTGAGTGTAAGGTGCATCTGAATACAAAGTGTTAAATAATTAGGATTAAGGTGCATTAGAGTATCTTAATCCTAATTATTTAACACTTTGTATTCAGATTTTGAGAATATTTGATATTTGATATTCCCTCTGTAAAATGATTGTCCACTTTGAATGTCAGGTTTTTTTAAGGTTTTTTTGAATAGATCATATGGAGACTTATATAGGTTGCAATGAACACATGCAATGTTCTTCATTGATTCTAGTGATATTAAATTTGTGACCTTTCTTAATTATGTTTTTCATAATACGACCAATGAAATTGGCTCAAAAACTTTGTGTCTTGGTGTGGCTCTTGCTTTGTTGTGTTGGTTAGGTTGTTAGGTGCTTATCAAAGTTTAGTTGTAAATGAATTGTTGAAAAGCTAAAAATTTCCACCAAGGACTTCTCTTCTAGTTCTATGTACTGTTTCCTTTGTCCATTTGTTAAAAAAAAAAAATTGGGGCTCAAAAAATTACCAACAAAATTGTGGACAATCATTTCAAGACGGAGGGAGTATGAATTTTCTTCATTTTTTTTCTCGAAAAGTTCACAATAATTTCAAATTTTCCCAAAAAATTTATGACTCGTAGTACACATATGATTTCATCCCTGAAAAATACTGTAAATATAAAATTCTTCATTCATATCTAGTTGCAAAATGGTAGCAAACAGAGTGATGGACAGTGAACTCAATTCAAATCAGTGGTCATGGGCCAGAACTTCCAGGGTTAACAGGTACTCATGTCATTAGCAAACTACAACAACAAACCAGCCTGGAAACACTACAAATTATTCCTTAGCTCTACCTGGCGCACCTAAATCAAAACAGCTACAATGCAACAGCAGCAACTGAATAGACAACTAAATCCCAGTCCGAAAAAATGGATGAACAAATAAGAAGTACTTGGGTCTCTTTCATAATGACATCAGAGCAAAGATCCAGTGCACACCCAAGGCCACGCTTTACAGTCTTTTTACACTACTTTGTGAGGAGAGGGTCCCTGACAGACAGACCTTCCTCAGAGATAATGAAATGTCTCCCTACTCTTTGAAATGTGAACCAATACAAAACGGCAGAAACCATCACCACTGCTTCCATGCTCACTGCGATGCCTTGTCAAGAAAGGCTTCCTTGAAAGCACCGCCAAAATAGCCATCGAAGAACCCTGGAGGCTCGGACACAAAGCAAGCAATAATATCTCGCAGGGTTATCACTCCCATCAATCGAGTCGTCTCATCGACGACGTAAATGCGGTAAATCTTCTTGCTTGCCAAAGTTTCGATCACCTTGCCTAGCGAATCCGTCTTGGCACATGTCACCGGAGGTGATGTGCCAGTTTGTCCCTCCACCTCTGCAATTGTTTGCATGAACTCCAGCACGGTCAAGTGGCTGCCAAACAAATTTAATGCAGTCAGTCACTGCAAAATGTTGGTTTTCTGACGAACGCAAGAAACGCAAGAAACGAATCCCAGTTGATCAATTACATGTAACTGGAATCGATTCCACCCCCCTAAAGAAACAAGGATTCATGGTTTGAAAATGGTGTATTCGATTGATCATACTGTTAAAAAGATAGGGTCAGATTATACATCACCGGAATCAGCGACGAATATTGCATGTGATGGTCAATAAACTAAAAAAATGGGACAGAAAAAAGTTCCCATGTAACCCACTCCAAACTGCTAAAAAAAAGTGAGGTCAAATTTGGGTCGTTCAGGAGCTAGGCACTCACCTGCGTCTTGCAAAAAGATGAGACTTCAGTAATAGGAACCGAACATCGCGAACACTGATGCTTCCTACAAGGTGATTATCCGGACCAGCCACGACTGGAAGGCCTCCAATACCTTTCTCCTTCATCAATTTAAAGGCCTCCAACACCAACTTGCTTGCGTCTACAGACACCACCTACATGTCCCCCAGTAAAATAACTTAGCACCCTAAGACATCCCAAGAATCTTTTCTAAGCATACAGTGCTTAAATTTCAATTATCACAAAGAAAAATGATCCAACCAATGCTTGCTTGCTTGCAATACCTGATCAGGCAGCATCACAGGAAGACCGACTTGATGTACAGATTTGGTTGCAACAGTATCGAACCAATCGCGACCTTGACATTGAGCGAGCCCTTTGACAACTGATGACTGCGAGATCATATTTTGAACAACGCCCTTGTCAATGTCTACAACTGGGATGCTCCGCAGGCGGAATTTAGTGAGCAACAGGAGCACAGTAAGCATAGAATCATCGTGCTGAACTGGCAGAAACGGAGCCCATCTATAAAACCTGGTGATCTCTTCCACCTGCGCAAATTCAATCGTGTAAGTCTTCGATATCATAAATGTCCTTGATCATCTTGGCAAAAAAGCATAAAAAGCTCAAAGAACAGGTAGTTAGACACAAAGTATTCACTTACTTTAGTGGACTTAAAAGGTTCATTCTCAAGAATAAGCTTGTAAAAGTCTTCACCGAGGCTATCCACAGCAGAGGATGCATCCTTGGCTCCTCTCTCAGCTGCTACACCACCTACAGTCAGACACACAGTGACCTACTCAGGACAATGAACAAAAGACTGAAAGAACCATCATAAGAAACAAGGTACGGTAGGCAGAATAGAACACAAGAGAGAGAGCATATATACCTGCAAGGGCAGCCCCAACGGCAACAGTGGCAACACCAGCCATTGCAACAGGACCAGTTAACCCAAGCACAAGGGCTCCCAGTGCACCCAACGCTCCAGCTCCCATGCCCGCAACTGTGGCCGATCCAGTGGTAATCGCAGCTGCAGCCAGCTCCGCCTGCTCAAGCACCCACAGAATAATAGAAGCATAATCCACAATGCCAATGTATTGCACAGACCATGGATCGCTAGAACTTGCACGCGGGTCCTTCACGGGAGCAGAAAAAATGTTGTTCTCTGCAAGCAGATGTACAGCATCTGACACCGATGCATCGCCTGAAATCTCCAACACTGCAAGAAAAAAAATCATTTCACTGGTTGTAAGTAAGACTGAGAAAGATCAAAAGAACACAGCGTGTCCTCATATATTGTCAGTATCAGGTAGAGATACTAAGACCGTTAATGACCTGATCCTACCTCCTATGCTGACCAATATTACCGACAGCAATTTATATCTTCCTATACACTTGGTTGACCTTCACTTGGTTGGTGTAAGCATGACTTGGCTGGAAGGATGACTTAGCCATTGATCAAAGTCACTCTATCAATCTATCAAATCCGTCCAGCTCCTGGTATTTGATAGAGTGGTGACTTAGCCACTGAACTTAGAATGGACACGGGATTGTCTACTGTCCCTTTAACAGTGGCCTGCAACCTTCCACTGCATAAGAAATTCTTACATTGAGTGGGAAGAATTAGAACTCAAGAAATTTTGGCTCTTGTACCCAAAGTGAGCTCTACAGTGAGCTCCAAGTGAAAGCACAGTCCTCCATACTGGTTGAAATGCTTCCAAGTGACGCAAATAGATCCTCTACGTATTGAATGTACATACCTTTGCCGCAAGGAAGCTTGGGAAAGGACGACACCGGCACTTTCTTAAACGCTGAATTGAGGAGCCTTCGCACGTTCTGCGGCACCCCTACATTCTCCCCTTCCTCTGCCCACAACCTTTTCAATTGCTCCTCCATTGAAGTATCATTGTGCCCCATTCTGATTTCAGCTAACTAGATTAAACTTGCGTCTTCAAAAAAAGATGAATTCCTCCTGTTCAATCACAAAATCAAAAATCAAAACGTCACTCTAACAAATCGTTTCCACCACACCTAATAGTGTAAGAAATGCTACCCTAAAACCTGTGATCTCCTTGTTTCTGGATATAGATTAATAAGAATGCATTCAGAAGTGAAGGTACCTCCTAAACCCTTAACATTTCAAACTTGTACACAAAGCAACACTATCAGCGGATTCTAAAAATCCCTACAATATTCAGAAACAAGGAGATCACAGGTTGTAGGGCTACTTCTGAATATTGTAGGGCTACTCTATTATTCCAAAAAACTCCGCTCTCCTTGCGTCTAAACATTTACTTCTACACGAAAAAGGGAAGGCAAAAAGGAGAAGGCATACACAAAGGGATCCCCAATGTACCCTGCAAAAAGTTAGTGTGGCCTTTCAGGTTTACGCAAATGCACTCAAAAAGATGACGTGCTTGACCTCCCAACTCAAAAACGCATTCAGAAGTGAAAAATTGGATTGGTATCTGTTAACCCCAATCCATTTCAAACTTGCACACAACGCAACACTTACTAATAAGGTAACGAATGCTACTCTAAAAATCCCTAAAATCTCCGATCTCCTTGCTTCTGAACATTTATTTCTACACGAAGAAGGGGATGCAAAAAGAAGAGGTCATACACAAAGCGACCCCCAATGTACCCTGGAAAAAGTCATTGTGGCCATTAAGGGTTCAGCAAAACCACGCATAGATTTGACGAGCTTGACCTCCGACCTCGATTGGTATCAGCTAAACCCTAACCATTTCAAACTTGTACACAAAAACAACACTCTAAACGGATTACTTATATAAAATACGAAAATCTAATCTAAAAATGCGTAAAACCCCTGATCTCCTTGTATCTGAACATTTATTTTCTACACGAAGCAGGGATGCAAAACGAAGTGATCGGCAATGTACTCTGAAAAAGTTATTGTGGACTTGAAGGGTTAAGCAAAATCACGCGAAAAGCTTGACGTGCTTGAAATCCGAAACACACAAACAAGTTCAAATTGCAAGAACTTCAGAATGCAGGTCACCCGATCTGGTGCGAGATCACAAACCCACCTTCGCAAAGCGGATCGACAAGAGCTGGAGCTTCGCAAACGCAGTGGAGAACAATTGGCTTCGTTGCGATGCGGAGGGTTTGCTTGGAGAGGCAGACAAGGAGTGCCACGTTGAGATTGATTGGGCAAGACGGAGGGCGGCACGTGTCGTGATGGATGGTGTGCTCTGTTCACATTGACAGGATTGAGTGGTTTGAGAGGGGCCATTTCGTTTCCTTTTCACGGTTGTTGGAAGTAGGGTTTTGTTTTTTGTTTTTCATTTTTTATGAATTGCCAAAGTGGCGATATAAATTGTTATATTGGTGCTCTAAATTGCAACATTCATTCATATATGGGATAGAAAATATCACATTGGCACATATCACATATCTATAATTCTATTTTCATCCACAATTTGGCGATTTCATCCAAGATTTTTTTAGAATTTGAAGTTTTTTGGCAAAAAAATTCACGATTTGTCGTCATTTTTTAGCCAAATTATTTTTCTCTAATGCAATTTGACATTAGAAAGCCAAAAAAAAAAAATTGGTTTGAAATGCCCTAAAAAAGATCCCAAATCATTAAGTTTATTACTTTACAATCATAAAGTGCCATTTGTAAAGTAGGAGCCATTCAAAGCAAACATTTTGAGGTCATATTGGTGACACACTTCAATAAACAAATATTTGACAAAAATAGAAGATTGCAAGTGAACATAATCAAATAGTTCTACTTTAGCTCATCACTATTTAAATCAAGCTCTTTGTCCTCATGCCTAGCTGCATAGGCCTTGATGGCAATTATCGTTGAGTGATCTAATTTCCACCCTCGAAGATATTTTGTCCAAAATTTTAAATTGAAGGGGATTGGGAAGTGAGAAATGGTTAACTTTTTTTCCAAAAAATCATATTAAATTTTTTTTTTTAGTATACATACAACAAACTTGAATGGATACCTATAGTATAATGGACTTTTTCAACTAATCTTGTTGGGCGCTAAAGATAAAATCAAAATCAAAAATTTGATCAGTCAATATATTTAGATTTTGGATTTAAAAAGAATTTTGAAAGGAAATTTTAGGTGCAATTTTTAGTAATTAGAAATGGGATTGATAATAAAATCAAGTCTACCTCCTATCTTAATCCATAACAAGTCCCGAAGGCCTTTTTTGGCTATATATTTTTACTTGTATAGTAGTGTTTTGTAATTGGGCTTTAACAGATTAGACTACATTGTCATATTTAAGTCTATATTTCTGTTGTGCACATCCAGTGCTTAACCCTTTAACCCCTAAAGGACCATTAATCCTTCGGGGGACAAATGGAATTTCCAGCAAGTACCTACGGGCTGAATTTTTGTCGTGATTTTTTGAAACTTTTTTTGGAGATAGAAAAACTAATAACCTTTGTGGGAATATAATTTTTTCACTATCGGTGCCCGGGAACAACAATTATGACCAAATAAGCTCAAAATAGGGGACATGGGGCATTCCGGGCAGTTGAAAAAAAATTACAAAAACTTGAATTTTTTTTTATATTTTTTTTCTCATAGATTATATTTTTGTCTATTTGGAAAGCTTTGATTCATTTCATTTGGATTTGTTATGAAAAAGTTATGAACATTCTTGGTTTTTGGACACAGTTAGAGCATCTTCTTGAAAAAAATAACTTGTAGGATTCATTTCTGAATGCAATTTTTCAAATTTTTCAAAAAAAAATTTCATGGTTTAGTTTACTTGCTAAAACAATCTCACCATTGGAATTAGTGCATTTTAATTCCATCTAAAATATATGAATAATTTAGATTTTCCTTCTATCTTGTACCTACTTCTACTTAACAATTTTTTTAAGAATGATAATTAAGTCAAAAAATCTAGTCCTGCAATGTGCTGAAAAAATTGTTTTTTTCACTTTAAATGCAGATATCTTGCAATCTGTGCAGTCAAAAATTCTAAAAAAAATTCCAAACATTTTTATACTAGTTAGGTGTAAGATCCTACGGTTAGATGTAAAAAAAAAACATTTTTCAGTTTTTTTTATTTTTTGCTATAGAAATGGTAGATTTGAGTGTTTTGAGGCAGAAAAAAGGCCTTGGTACTTAGGGGTTCTGTTCTTTGACTATGATTTCCCAAAAAATGCTCAAAAATTGCCATTTTGAGCACAAGTATCAAATTCTAAAAAAAACATTTTTGACACATGTAAACATAATATCTTTTAGTACATTGGTATGAAAAGATGTGGGAAAAAATTCAGAATTTTCCACTGTGTCGATTGCAAGATATTAGCTTTTGAATTGACAAAAATCTTTTTTTTGGCCTTGCAAAAAAACGGGTAGTTGCACTTCACAAGGTCACATCTGTATGAAAAAACATCCAAAATGGTAGTTACTTTTTAGATTCATTCTTCAAGGCAAGTTGGCTACATGTATGAAAAATTTCAGATCATTTGGAATTGTACGACACTAGGAAAAAAATAGTAAGTTGAAAGAAGTAGAGAATTATTCAAAACACTAAATTGTTAAAAAGTTAATTATGAAATTGAAAAATGCCAATCCCAATGGTTTTTGTGTTGTAATAAACAATCTACCGGTATATCCTATAGTTTTATTTTTTTCCAAAAATATTGAAAATTGAGTGAATAAACAATTTCAAAGTTTATTTTAGAATAGAAAATCCATAACTACGCTCAAACTGAAATTCCTCATAACTTTTGACTCATTAATCAAAATGGAATGATTCGAAGCTTTCTAGGTATATATAAATTTAGAAAACCAATTTCAAATTTTTGTTTCTAAAAAAAGTGATTTTTTTAATCTACCCAGACTAACTGCCTAAGAAAAAAAGTAACAAATTAAAACATAACTTTTGACTCATATTTCCAAATGTCATGAAATTTAGTGCACATGAAAGATATTCTTTGTTTACAACTTCTACATTGAATAGGGATTTTAAGGGGACCCATACTAATCAATTGACATTTCACACTATATAAATATCTTCCTTTGTTGTGCATCAATAGTTATTGAAGTGTTTGGGGATTGTACATCATGTTTCAAACATCTAGAGTTTTCCACAATAAGTCCCTTTAATTTTTGGTCCCCTTACTATCCCTATTCAGTGTATTAAAGTTTGGGCCTAAAATATGCAAATGTCTAGTCGCATGTACTTGCCCAAAATTGCTATATTGTTGAAAATAGCAAGCTGGTCCTTTAGGGGTTAATTGAATTGAATTTTTGAGCTTGCATGGGTGTAATTATCCTAGAATGACTTGACTTACTCCATTGAATTTTCAATTGCATATATTTTTATCATGAGGTGGAAGTGAAAAAATATGTTGAAATTAGGAATGACCTTTGTTTTCATCTTCCAGACTCTAAACCATTTGACTTGTATGACTAATGCTTGGTTTAATTGAAATTTTAAATTTATATGGATACAATAAGTCTATGAATATACAATTTAATGTAATTGGTCATATAAATCCAATTCTATGATACAAAATTGAGGCAACAAGGCTTGTAACAATGCAAAATCTTTAGCAAAACCTATTGGATTAAACTAACAATTGTAGTTGTTTTACTAATCCTTAACCCCTTAAGGACCAAGGAGTCATTAGAAGAGATTTGGGGGCATTGGACGGCCGTTTTGGGCCTGTTCCCCAATCTATTCACAATGCAGTAAAAGAACGTCGGGCTGCTGTCAGGCCCTAATTACAAAAAAAATAAAAATAAAAAAATAAAAAAATAGCTTCTGAAATTTAAAAGAAAGGGAAAAAAATCGAAAAAATGACGTGGCACTCTCTTGACCACGTCGGACAGCGCGTGTGGCAGAGTTTCCAGGCCCGGAACGGCCTGGGAACTCGCAGTCTTCTACACCCCTCAAATCTCTTCTAATGTAGTCCAAATTCCTAAAAGTGTAAAGATGTATAATAAAATGTAACTTATAAGAGTAATTTAGTCAAACAATAGTTATAAAATATGATTGATTGATCATATCCATATGATCATATTAACTATCACACTAACCAATATTATATTTTTTAATAAAATTTGAATTCAAAAATTAAAAATTCTTTCTAAAATTGATTGTAGATTGGATAATTGTAGTTTTTACAAGAATTTTTTTCCTTGAAGTTCAAAATGTTAAATTCTAATCATAGTGATCTTTCAAAATTTTAATTTTATTTTTTATTCAAGTTGTTTTTTAAAAGTCATTTTTTGAGGTCAAATCTACCAATATCTATTGAATATTAGAATATTTGCAAAGCAAAATTTTCAAAAATTGTATTGTATAAAGGTTAAAAAATTGATACAAAAATCATCAAAAAAATTGATATATGACTAAAAATGCATTTTTATGTGCTCGGAATTTGCTTGCTTTCATCCATTACAAGAAATTTCAGCTCGAAAAGATCGCGAGTTTTGACCCCCCCAGGTGCAATTGCAGAAAAAATTCAAATAAAAAATTATTTGATTTTGGGTGTTGATGTGGCACTACTTGTGTCTCGTTAGCGCCATGTCAGACTTTTTATTTTTTAATATTTTTTTGTTTTTTAAATTTTTTAAATTTAAATTTTTTAAATTTTTTTTAAAAAATTTAATAAATAAATGTTTTTTAATGTTCTTGTAATTGCACCACAGGGGTGCCAAAAATCATCTATTAACGGCCCCTTTGAAGGCTGAAACTTCTTCTAATGCATTGTTCAAAATTTGAACGCCTGGTTCTATAGGGGTAGAATGACTTAGTAGTCATTTCCAAGTCAAAGATATGCTTTTGATAATGTATTTGAACCAAGAAGGGGATTTTTCAGGATTTTAACTTTTGAATGAAAATAATATTGGGTTGCTTTCTGTTGATATAATCCAAATTACAATAGTCAATTCAAGCGTCAATTTGAAACTTTTTTATTCTATTAAACCACAAAAAATAATAAATAATAAAAAAAATAAAAAATTCTATAAAACCACAAAAAAATAAATAAGAACATTTGAAATTTTACCTTTTTCAAAATGGAGGTTGATTGGCGATCTAAAGCATCTTTGTTGAAATTAATGAAGTTCAAACGGCTAGCTACCTAACACTTTATAGATGAACTAACACACTAAAAAGTGGGCAAAACTCAAAATAATCATGTAGCTTTGAAATTATGGAGCTTGAAAGGATAACTTCACTATTCTATAGTTTTGGTTATCACACTTTACAAAATGTCTAATAGCATGTGTGAGTGAAAACTTGACAAGAGATCCAATTGAAATCAATAAAAGAACTAGTTCTACCTAAAGGCTGCAACAATAGTATTTTAATTATTAATTATTATCTTTTTATCAAATAATGAAGAATTAAATTGTAGTGAATCACAATAAAATTCAATTTCTGTAATGGAAATCAGATACATATTAATCAACTTTATATAACTAAATACTTCTAAATTGATTTTGTGAAGATCTATATAACATATAATACTTTATTGAAATTTAATTTCTGAACATTATTCTTAACATCTTTGTTTTTCAAGGCAAACTACAATTAAATTGAAGAATCCACTGTAATTTATTACACACTCAAGTTTTGTCCCATGTCCTTTAAGCATTTATTAACCCCTCAATAAAGAGATGTTTAATTTTGAACAATAAATTAATGCAAACACATTTTATATACATAATTTCTTCATTCTTACAAATCTTTTTAAGATTCTTGTGCTAATTCTCTTACTTTATAAGGTTTAGATATTCAAATTTCTATTTTTAAAGTTCATTAATTACATTCTTCTTCAAAGTTTCATTTAATAATTCATATTTCACATTTTTGAAAATTTGGATTAATTTTGGTATTCAAGGGGAGAAGTTTTATGAAATTAATTGTTGCATTTATAACTAAAGTCCTATTGAATTTCATATTTTTTTTAGTTCAATCTTCCTCTTTTGTCTTCAAGATGGACTATAAAAGACTCCAATCCTGAAAGAGGATTGATATTGAATGTAATTTTAAAGTTGCAAAGTTGCAAAACTGATCTAATGGAATACTTTTCAATTGGAATCACAACCCTCCAACTTTTGAAAAAATCCTCAAAAATTAACATTCAAAATCTTCTTTAGCAGACCTTATCCAAAGTTTTCAAAATCTCTTTAGGACCTTAAAAAAACTTAGGGGTTAAAGTGACTTTGTTTTTTAATAAGGTACTCAAACCTCCTCACAATAGCTTTTGTCAATTCAAACTCTCCTTTCCTTGGGTTTAGAGCCTCCAAAGAAAAAACTTCACCTCTAAAAAGGCTTGTAGGACTGACTACTTGATCATTATCTGCTTCTAAGATTAAGGTATGCACACCTAATTTCCATTGCTTTCCAAAACTGCACACTCTAGATTCTTGCCTAAAATGTATTCTCATTATTCATAAAAAAATTGTTAGTTTTAGAAACACCCATTTTCAATGCTTTGAAAATTTGTAGTTTATTAATTCATACGGTGTCCAAAAAATGCATTCTAAACAAATCTAGCATCAGAGAGAATTTGGGCCCTTTAAAGGGCCACAAGTTCTCCTGCAAGTTTTGCTGAGTTCTCGATTGCTGGAATTGCGCCATTGCAGCAGGGTGACATGGCCGAACAACGGCCACATCAGATTTTCAAAAATTCAATTTATATATATGATTTAAATATATTTTTTTGACAGCCCATACCGTGGTTTATACCATGGGGACAAATTGGGGAACAGGCTTGAAACATCCCTTTCTTGGCCCCAAATCCCCTCTAATGGATCCCCTTTTGACTACCAACAAGACCCCACAAAACGTTTCGCAACATAATAATGAAAGCCACATTAAATTGTTTATAGCCTATAAGCCTTGAACCTAGTTGTAGGTATATACTTGCAACCATTTGAAAGTATTTATAACATAGGTGTCTATGGTAAACTTACCAACCACCACACAAACAATATTCAAATCCTTTTCCACAATATTATAGAAACTCGCAAGCTTTGAAACTTGGCACGATTACTAAATGCCATGTTCAGATTCATTTCCAAAAAACAGAACGCAGAAAGGTTTCCTCTTGCAAATTTTTGTTGCAGTTCATAGGTGACATGCCTAAAGTCTTGTAAAAAAAATTGTGCAGGGCTCCCTTCCCCTCGCAGTGTGTGTTGACTGTGCAATGGTATTAAATCAAGCACAAATTAAAGTAATGAACCCATAAAGTTCCATGACTATGTTTTCATCAAAAATACTCAAAAATTGCCATTTTTAGTACAAGTACCAAATTTTTGAAAAAAAAACACTTTTTGACACATGTAATTGTAGGATCTTATAGTAAACTAGTTTTAGAAGATATGGAAAAAATTTCAGAATTTCCACCATGCAGATTGGAAGATATTAGCATTTGAATTGGCAAAAATCCTTTTTTTGTCCCTGCGAAAAACAGGGCAGCTGCACTTCACAAGGTCACATTTGTATGAAAAAATGTCCAAAATGGTGGTGCTTCTTTGAATTCTTTTTTCTAAACAAGTTGGCTGCATGTTTAAAATTTTTCAAATCATTTGGAATTGTGCAACATATACAAAAAAATAATAAGTAGAAAGAAGTAGAGAATGATCCGAAATACTAAATTGTTAAGAATTTAATTATGGAATTAAAAAATGTCAATCCCAATGGTTGTAATGCTGTAATAAACAACCTATATTCTATGTGTGTTTTTTCAAAAAATATTAAAAATTGAGTTAAATAAACAACTTCAAAGTTTATTTCAGAGTAGCGAATCCATAAATGCCCGCAAACTAAAAACCCTCATAACTTTTGACTCATTGGTCGAAATGGAATGATTCAAAGCTTTCCATGTGTATATGACTCTAGAAAACCAATTTCAAATTTTTATTTTTGAAAAAAGTGATTTTTTCTGATCTGCCCGAACTGCCTAGTTACAAAAAAAAGTAACACATTTGGCCATAACTTTTGATTCCTATTTTCAAATGTCATGAAATTTAGTGCATATGAGAGATATTCCTTGTGCCCACCTTCTATTAAAATTTCAGCTTAAAATATGTAAATCTCTAGTCACACATACCTGCCCAAATTTTTTATAAAGCCAAAAAATGCATGCCAGTCCTTTAGGGGTTAACTCATTCGTTCCCAGAGTTTGCTTACTATGTGGTTCTTGAAAATGACTATTCAGTGATTGAATGTGTGTGGTCAATGGCATGTTTATTCTATAATATAGGTATACTATAATATGAAAAAAGTCTATAACACAAGTATATTATAACATTGATATCTATAACCTAAACACCTACAACCACAGAAGAGGATTGTAACAAAGACTTCTACACTGAATAGTGAAATTAGATTGCCCCACACTAATTTTTCGACATTCTACACTATATCAATACATACAATTACTTTACAAGGATGCAGTAATGTAAGAACTATGTGTGTGGCATAGGTTGGTGTATTAGTTCATGACTCGGGATTAGAAATTGGCATGTGCCTCCATCTGAACAAGCATTAGCCATGAGGTAACTTCTTTGGGATAAGGCAACCTAATTGTCAAAGTAGCCCAATTTCACTATTCAGTGTAGACTCGTGGGCTCATAGATTTCATACTCACATGCTAGCTCTCCCCACTTGAAACTCAATCCAGTGAGCAGAATGCCATGTGAACCATCCCTCCAACTCAGCTACTATTCCTATGATTGTCATGACACGTCATTAAAACAAAAAGCTACTGATCAAGACGCAACGACACGGCTCGCCACCTGGAGCTTCCAGCCTGGTAGCCACCAAGACTAAATAAGCTACCGGTAATATTCACCGAATAATTTTTTAAAACTTTTTAAAACTTTTACTCAAATAAAGGGAGAATAAAATATTATACGCATACGCACATGAACTCCTTATTATTCCGTATCCATACGCACAGTAGAATAGAATAATAATAAGTGCAATTACAGTCCGCTTCGAAGCACCTATACTTTCCTTTTCAAGCCGTTGGAATGCGACACGTGCTGACTCATTATTCCTCAATAGGCTAGGCCCACCAATAATAATAAGGCCCACGAAGGTTTACGAGTACTTTCGTTCTAATAAGAAGATTCCATTCTGGAAGCAAACATGCACTTAAAATAAGGCGTGCTCTTTGGTTCTGTGTACTGTTTCCTTTTATCAATGGAAATTGTCCATGTGTTTTAAAATAAATAAATAAAAAATAAGGCGTACTCTACATAAGCTCCAATGAGGTAGTTTGCAGGGCTTTTTTTAATTACTTTTTCAGAAAATGCGCCTTAAAATTTGGTAAAGCATTGTATTTCTACATTCATCCATATTTCAGAACAGAAAAACTAGACTTTTCAATTGTTTCTATGAAATTTTTCATCCAAATTCAGCAACTTCATCCATATTTTAAATAGAAATGAAAGTGTTTGGGTGAAAAAAGACTACTTTTATTTGGTAAAAAGTAGAGATTTATTTTGAAATGGTGCAAATGTAGCCCCATGGTGCCCCTCCCCCAGCTAAAAGTTTGCTCTTAAATATATCCTTCAAGAGCATCACCACCCAAGTGCCAAAATGCAAGCTGGGTGACAAGCCACCCATCTAGTTTGCAAATTGATGCAAGGCTGGTCGCCCCACCTACAGCCTGCTAACAAGCCAAAATCTTTTGTAAAAAATAGAAGTTCATCCAATCAACTACGTCTCCGTTTACAAATCAAGTCCATGCTTGTTAAAAAAGTGCAAAAAGTGGTTGTCTCATGTGGTTTGCAAGTTGTGCCCTACCTTGCAGAAGATTTTGTTTCACCTTGTAAACCATTGGAAGCTTTTGTCCCAACCTTATAACACGTTCATCCATTATGCAAGCCACGTGGAGCAATTTTGCAAGCCGATGGCAACAAGCCACCTGTTTTACAAAACGGGTGGGGATGCTCTAAGAAGTCAACTGCATTTGGAAGGGAACGACTAAACTCTAGTTGAAACAATTCCCAATAAATTTCTGTAGGAAAAAATAAATGGAACTACACAAAATAGTGAAATTAGGTTGTCCCATACTAATTTCTCGACATTTTACACTATATGAATATTTACCGTTTCTCTACAAGAATGCACTACTTGTGAATTAAGTATTGTTGTAGTTAGGACTCATGAACCTCCATATGTAAAAATGGAAATATTTTTAGAAATATTTGTTGACTTTGATGACTTGTAAACTAACTTTCTTGATGGAAGGCAACCTAATTGTTAGGGCAACCTAATTTCACTATTTTTGTGTAGTGTCGAATCCAAGTCATACTTTCATATTTTTTTTTGAACCTTCATAGTATTTAATTACTAATTTTCAAATTGAAACGCAGGGTCATGAAAAGCGAAAAGCGACCCCCTCCTAATTTAAAAAAAGGGCAAAATGCACCTCTCTGTATTCTAAGTGGTCCCTTCCTTTTGGAGCCCCCTCCCTCCCTCCCTGTCCCTGTACCGTATCCCCTGTATTGGTTGCGAGCCACGTCGTCCCGCTTCCCGAATGATCCATGCCACCTGGATCCTCCGTCTTGTCCTGGCCTGGGCCTCCGTGGCACCCCCACTACGTCATCAATCGGCCGCCGTCCCTTTTCCTTTTTTTTTCTGCTGACGGAAGAAAAGCCCGGGTTCAGACCCCCAGGCAGGCGCGTCGGTATACAGTGCCCCCAGGCCAGAACCCACTTGGTGCGCCAACTGGCGGAGGGGGCGGGAGGGTGGTCAGTCCTGCGCTTGGCTCCCTCCCAAAATTCACCTTTTGGTGGGAGGGCACGCAGGGCTTTACTGTAGAGTTTGTCGCCAGAAAAAAAAACGTTGGCTGGACAGCGACACTCCTTGGTCGTCAGGAAGCTGCTGTGCCTTGGGAGGAGGAGGAGGAGGTTGGGCTTTTTCCTGCGAAGGAGCGGTACGGACACTGCTCACACCATAAAGTGGACTTTTGGAAGGACACTGAAACAGGGAAAAAAAAACTGCAACTGGCTTTTCCAGCATGTGGGAGACAGGGCAGGGTGGGGTGGTTTTTGGGCCAATTTATTATTTCTGGGCAGTGCAGAAACGGATGCTGCACTGGAGGGAGGGATGGAAGCTACAGTATTTACTTCCGTGGAAATGGATGAAATATCTGCAATGTGTGGATGAATTTTTGTTTATTCATCCAATTGAGTATTTATTCACGTACAACAGAGCAATACCATTCCAAGATTAGGTAGCCATATATTGATTTCATCCATTGAAAAGGAAGAAGATCTCGTCCAATAGTTCCTAAAAAAAACACTGCATCGTTTTTGTAGCGAAAAAATTGCTCACCCCCACCTCCAAGACAGTACGTAGAGTGAAATTGATAAAAAAAAAAAAACTTGATAAATTTTTTCTAGTGATAAGTAATCTTCAACTATTTCTTGCAATTTTACTTAAAAGTATAATTTTTTAAATGAAAAATAATAACTCCTAATTTGCGTGAAGTTTTGATTTCAACCGGCAAGTTGGGAAATTGATTGCGCTCAGCGGATGAAAGGTTTTCCATTTTCAATGGATGAAATCATTGAATTGCAAGACATTGTCAGGACAATGTGGATGGATGTACATTCTTTGGGATGAATAATTCAAGTTCCATCTGCATTTCGCACATTTATATACAACTGGATCCCTCCAGCGAAGATTGCGTCGTGAATTGCCCAGGCAAACTAAAGTAAAAGGAAAGAAAAAGCCCCTGGGAACGCTCGCAGCACTTCCCGTGGAGGCATCCCAGCTTCTGGAATCTGGATTGCCCGCAAAGGGCCCGAACGTGCAGGGTCAACCCTATCCACCCGATGCCCCGCGACCCCGCCCACGTCATGCGTGGAACGGCGGAATGTGACAAACGGACAACCCATAACCCGCACGTGATGGTCCTCAGCCCCCTCCCCTGCCCTCGCCCCCACGCGCTCCTCCCTCCGCGTCCGCCACGTGGAAGCCAGGCCTCTCGCCTCCACCCCCACTGTCGCCTGGCATGGCCCCCCCACCTTCATAACTTAATACCCCGCTGCCCCTCGCCACTTGAGTCCACAAACCAACCCGCCCTCTCTCGCACTTCAACAACAGCAGCAGCAATCGTGCGCTCGGCCCTGGAAGGCGTAGCCGTGCAGTAGTAGAATGCACATTGCAACAAATGCGAAACTCTCCGAGATTATTAGACAGTGAGAGCGCTCGGGTGATGCATTTGGGTTGCGCTATGAAGCTCGTTTGAGCTGGAAAAAAGGAACGAAGTCGAAAAGATCGTTGCTTGGGGGGGTTGTGAGGTTTGCTGGATTCGAGTTTGGTGTTGAATGTCTTGGAGGAGATTGGTAGCGATTGAAGGGATTTGGGTTTTGGAGTGGTGCATTTGAGACTGGCTCTGTTTTTCAAGAGGAGATTGGAGTGTGGAGATTGGAGGAGCGTGGCATTTGAGGTGGTTAGTAGCGATCCGGTTTGTTGTTGGCATTGCATTGGCATTTCGGGAGGTGGTAGTGGAGCGTTGTGAGAGTTTCGTAGGGAGAAGTAGATTGGGAATTCGAGTTCAGGCGTTTTGCGGGAATGGTGGAGAAAGTTCACGCGCAGTCTCTCAATGCGAAGAGAGGCGGGAATTTGCTGGCGCCTCTGAAGCATGCCTCCGTGGGCTCCATTTCCAAGAAGTCTTCGCCGTCGCCGCGCGTGAATCCCAGCGGGAATGGGTCGACGCTGAGCACGAAGGTGTACAAAGGCGTGCGCATGCGGACTTGGGGGAAATGGGTGTCCGAGATTCGAGAGCCCAACAAGCGGTCGCGCATTTGGCTCGGCTCCTTCCCGACTGCGGAGATGGCGGCGAAAGCGTACGACGCCGCAGTCGTGTGCCTGCGGGGTCCCGCGGCTCCTCTCAACTTCCCCAATTGCCCGCCCGCGGGTCTCCCGAGGTGCAATACGCCCCGCGACGTGCAAGCCGCGGCGGCCGCGGCCGCCGCCGCCTGCGCACCCCCGCCCGTCGCTGAAGAACCCAAATCCCCAGAGCATCACACCGGAGAGTCGCAGCAAAACTCTGACGACGACATTGCACATTCGGCGACATTGGATTCTTTGGACGACATTGCATCCACAATCGAGGAGCCGCAGAGCAGGGCCTCGGCTATGGAGGATTGGATCAACGCCGAATTCGGGGTCTTGGAGCCGCTGGACGAGGTGCGCGAGTTCCCTGAATTTATGCAGCAGTTGGAATTCTCCTGTTTCTCCGAACTGCCGCTGAATTTCCACGACGAGCTGCCGCATTCCAGCGTGAACTCGCCGCCTAGTGATGCGGAGGATCAGGCTCTTTACGATCATAACCTCTGGTGCTTTACGTAAATTTTACTAGCAATTGGATTGGGAACAAATTGCACTCACTAGGCCTGAAGAAGAAACGATCCCTTCTTCAGAGCTTTATGTACAGTACATTAGTTTTGATAGCTGTATCTGCGATGATGACGATCCTTTTACTTAGAAGCTTTCGTTTTGAACCACACGCGGATCATGCGCACGGCGAGGAATTCTTGAGTTGCGAGTGAATGATGCTCTTGCAAACCAGCGAGCACATTGCTCTTCCATTTTTGCAGAAAAGAGTAGGGGTTGGCAGAATTCTCCGAGAATGAAGGCCATTGGGAATCTCTGCAAGTGGGCGATTATATCTATTTTTAGACGAGATCCTGGGCTTAGAATCGTGCGGGGCCAAATTTGGAATTAAACAATCGAATTCCTCGGCTGAAGTTGCGAACATTGACAACCCCTAATATACTCTGAGAAACTAGTCAGAATACTCTTCTTTGGAATGTAATGGTTTTATATTTAAAAGAAAATTACTCTTTCTCGTGACACCACCTTATTGTGATGCTGATCTCTTTTTGAAAATGATTTCAGACTTGTGTGCAATTTCTTGCTTGAGGAATCTCCTCCCGGGGGATAATTTGTTTTGAATATTTCTCGCACGGTTGCGAGGGGTTTAGGGTTTAAGGTTTGTCTTGAGACGCCCAACAAATTCTCATATCTGAAGTGACTGAGTTACTTCTAGGCTATTGCATTTACCACCATACTCAAACTGGAAAGTCTTATGCCAAATCCAATCAGCACGATTGTGAGTCTCCCGCCAAGTGTAAATATTAAACATTTCTAATCGCCTAGTTCCAGTAGCTGGAGCTCACTTATTATGTTTTCGTCATTTACAAAGTATTAAATGCACTTATGTGAGCATCTTCCTGACAAATCTGTTAAATATTATTGCGTTAGTGAGAATAGTGGACACCCGAATTTGGGCGTCCTCTTTGTACTTTGGAGATCAGAGATGCAAATTTTTCGGAATCTAAGTGGTTCAGGTGTTACTATCTGCGATTGGATTGAAAATGTCAATAATGCTTGGTTCTGTTGTTGCTTGTATCCTTGTTTGTTCTTCTCGCCAGGCCACCTGTGGCTGGCCGGCCTTGTACTATTTCCTTGCAATGAAATTCCGTTTCATTTGTTTCAAAAAAAAGAAAAAGAAAAGGCCTGTAATTGTATGATCATTCTCCGAACCTCTTCAATAATGAAAATAAGTCCTATTGGTCAGTATCCAAAACAATCCCTTTCAATTCCAAAACAAAAGTACAAATTTCCAAAAATGACCTGTCAGTGCAGATGTGTCGAGTTCTATCTGGTTGAGAGCACTGTAACCCATAAAGTTATGTTCACTGTGAGCCTTTTGAATCACCAGAAAGCACTTTTCAAACATTCTTGATTCACGAGTACAACTTTGCATTATGTCCAGAAATCATCTCAACCCTCCCGACACTCAAAGGTAATCTGCTCCATCAGAGAAGACATTAAGAATGTGCAAAGCAAACAGCAGCTATAGAAATGTGCTCAGGAAGACTCAGTAATAAGAAATTGTCACCCCCGATGCTGCAATGGCATCTAGTTCTTCATTATCAAGTCACCAGATAGGTGTGGTACATGGTCCTTCGGACCCAGAGAGCGAACATCCCTAGTACAACCAAGTAAAGGATGACCCTAAAAATGCGGGATCCTTGCAAGAGTCATAAAAATCGTCTTCATTTATTGTCTTTGAGTATGACAACAAATTCACCAGATACTGTTGCATCTTCAACACCCCCATCAGAGTTTACGTTCTGAACCAGTCGAAGCCTTGGAATGTTTCTCATCACTACGAAAACTTGGAAATGCATGCTTGCTTGCTTCAAGGGAAAGACCAAAGCTGCACATCCTGATGAATCATTGAACTTTCGGCAGCATCCTCGAACCCCTCCAAAATTGGCCACTGAAACAATGATTGCTCCTCTAATTCCGAAAATTCGATCAAAGGATCCACCATATCTTCTTCAAGAGTACCCACCTCATCGAACTCTTTGTGGATCCAATTCTCCACATTGCTGGACCTGGAGCATTCGGGCTCCGACACAACGCAATTGGAAGTGCCATCGCCACTCTCATAATTACCGTCACCACCATCACGGTAAAATTCGCGATCAGTGGTGACTTCCAGAGGAGCCTCGTGAGATTCCTCGCGAGGAGGAGGAGGATTGGGGAGCTCGGGTGTAACAGCCATGGCCAGCGGCGCAGCCGCTGGGACCGACGCCGTGGCCGCGGCGAGCGCCACGGCTTGGATTTCCTTGGGCGAGGAGTTGCTTTGCGGAATGACGAACGAGGGAATGGAGTCCGGGAAGTTCACTTCGGGAGCGGAGGCGCCCTTCAAGCACACCACGGCGGCGTCGTAGGCGCGCGCGGCCATTTCCGCCGTGGCGAACGAGCCCAGCCAGATGCGCGTCTTGGTCACGGGGTCACGAATCTCCGTCACCCACTTCCCCCAAACCCGCATTCGCACGCCGTTGTAAGACACAGCACTCGAAGGCGACTGCAACCCACATGACGCCGATTTTCGCTTGGCGATCGAGGACGACGAGCGTTTGAGCTGCAGATAGCGTCCTCCTCGTCGCACTTGAAGCGGAGTCACTCGCGTCTTATCCACCATAGCCAGAGAGTCCTTCGACAAATTCAGTTGGGGCAAATTCTTCGGGTAAATTCTCCGATACCGAATTTGGTAAATCCTCCTTCACACAAACAGAAGCCCAAATGGCTTGAGGATGTCTCACTGTGGCTTGGAAATTGGAATGACGGAGCTGGGGTTTATAAAGGGCGGTAAGGGATCGCAGGTGCCTTCCATGGAAAGGGGGAGAGACGAGTACACGTGGAGGGCTTTCGTGGGGGTACTCGGCGGCAGCTGGGCCATACGCGCCCAGAGAATGTTTCCGTGGGGGCAGATATAAACTTTAACTAAACTACAGCAGGTAAAGAGCACATGTTTTTTTTTCAAGCTCATTTTCGACACCTGTGAGTTTCTCTACTGGAGTTTATATTAGCAACCACGTTAGCGACAACAGCGTTGGGAGAGTTAACTGAGCTCGCTGGCAACTTCGCTACTTCTACGGTATAACATGTGAAGGTCACATTCGGCATAAATTAATGTAAGTAATCTTCTTATTTTTTATAATTTATAATTTTTGTACAAATGAAAGGATTTCATTGCAAGATTCAAGTATGGGAACATTCGATAGCATTCTTGTGCATTGCCTTGACTCTACAGTGTTGGGTATGGAATATCCCACACCCAACAGCCTCTAAGGTAAGTGGCTCCAATTCCGCCCCTCTTCTTCAGACTGTCCTATAGGGACTTGTAGAATGGATGCAAGGTGATCCTTAAATGGACTGCTTTTGTCCTTTAATGAATTCAAGAAAATTTGCTTTTTTAATTGCAAGAGCCAATCATTGTCTTTGGTTTCTGCACATTTCTTTACAAGTCACAAGAGGACAAATTTTGGGACACCTATGGTCACAAATAGGTGCCTATGACCTGAATCTTTGAAAATTCATAAGTAATTCAAAAATGCTTAGAAAAATATGAAACCACTTGTGTTGTGTTCCAAATCTATTTTTCTTTCTCTGAAAAATGAGCTAAAAATCATTTTGTCCATGGAAACCTGCAAAAAAGGCTGATCAGCCCTTAAAGGGTCGCTTTCTGCACCTCTTACCTTATATCCTCCACTTGTTAGTAGTTACTGATAAATGACTGTTGGGTGTGAAATATTGCATTCTCAATACTATAGAGCCAAAGCAGTGCACAAGAATGCTACTACATATTATGATAAAGCGAGGGCACACTAATGTTCCAGAAAAAACGGCGGCTAGTTTGAAGGTAGCCAGTGGAGTTGGGGAAAAAAAATAGATTCAATTTGAAAACCTTGAAAAAAAACCCAGTGAAAAAATTATAAAATTTCTTCTAAGAAATAAAAAGTAGGGACAATAGCTAGACTCGATATTTGAGAAAATAGTTCAATATGGAAATTAAAGGAAAACAGTTGGTAAAACTCAAAATATATCCTAAACATTGGGACATGCCAGGAAGCATTTTGCATAGAAGTTAACCCATGTAATAACTCCAACAAGGCTAAAGACAGACATCACAATATATATAACTACCAACAATTAGGTAGCACACTCCACATCTTGAGCACCCAAAAAACCTTTTAATCACTTGTAGAGCAAGTTATCTTGTTTCTGCTTCACTTAGAATTAAAATAGTGGAGTATATTCCAAGTATTGTGGAATTTTTTTGTTTTCACCAACTCCTACAAGGTTTTGGATTAGAATGTTGTGAACCTTTCAAATTTGATGTAAAAATTCAATTCCAAGATGCCTTTATTGAAATTGGTAGTTTAGGTCTCCTTCATTTTTTAAAAATAACCAATTTTTTTTATACCTATTCTATTTATTCTACAATTAGACAATTTATTTGAAGTTTGGGTTAGTTTTAGTTATCCATTAGTTTCAAAGTTCAACCATTTTTTTTATTTGGTCATTTTCAACGAATTTTTTTTATTAAATGTTCTTTTTCTTTTTCATTGGGTTATAAGACACTAATTGCTAGATTTTCCCAATTATTGTTGTAAGGTTCCAAACAATAATTGGACTAAACCAGTAGTTAGTGTATTATGAACTAATAATCTTGTAGAACCCATGAATAATGTATTGTGAACTATTAAAAACAAAAAAATAATTATATTTTAAAATTATTGCATAATAAATACAAATCAAATTTTCTTGATTATTTGTAATTAGAGTATAATGAAGGCAATAACCAAAGTAGGTATATGAGAATTTGGTTCTATATGTGAAATGAAGGACAATTGTTGTTAAAGCGCAAATGAATACTATTGTCAACCATATAATAAATATAGAAAAAAAGGATTGAATTTTGAAACTCTTGGATAAAAACAAATTGTTTTCTAAACATCTAATTATAATATAAATGGAGACACTATTCAAAAAGGTCCTAAACAACAAATGTTTGTGAAAAATGAAAACTAATTACCAATGAAATTTATGAAATTTGATTTTAGACCATGTGTGGAAAAAATATTAGCATTATTTTTAGAATTTTTGACTCTTTTGGAAATTATTTCAAAAAAATCCTTTAATTTTTGCTGGAAAATTTTTAGAATCTTTAGAAGAAGAATTATTTAACACCCATGTATCAAACTTCATTTGGAACTATGATATCCAAATTACAATTAGTTAATTAGATTTTAAGTTGCAATCTATGAATGTCATAGAATTTTCGAGAATATACATCTTTTCTATAACCTTGAAAAATCCATTGTCTTGCTCTTTGCTCATTTATATCTTACACATACATTACTTTTAGACCCCATTTTTTAGGTTAGCTCCTTGTACTAGTAAAGAATAAGATCTTTTGATTTTAAATTCTAAAAAGTGGATAATCTTTGACCTATATGACTATTTTCAGAAGGTGCTATTTTTTGTCAATTTGAGAAGTATTTTCTCATTTTTGACCCAACTTTAGAGGTTAACATCATTCTTTTTCTACCAATAAAAATTTCAAAAAAATTGAATTAATCATATGTTGCAATATATCTAGGTTTGTTTAAACCTTTAGGCATCAAGGGGGCAAGAACTCAAGATTGTTTCCATTGAGGATTGTATGTAAACATGAATAAATAAGATGAGATTTTAAGGATTTGTAAAGAATTTAGAGCATATCCACTCAGTGACTTTAGATTTGGATTGGAAGGCTATAACTTTAAAAGAATCAAAGTGGTATAAAATGAAAGAAAAATTTCTAATTACGTGTGATTAATCCCTTAAAGACCATGAGTGCAGATTTTAAACAATGAATGAACGGAAACACATCCCAAACTCACCAAAATGTTTTTTATCATCCATCAATTTTATTGAAGATTCTTCTATTAGTTCTTTAACATTTGTATGTTACAGATTATGAAGATTTTGCATTGCAAATATCCTATAATTCAAAGGGCATTTGTAGGTTTAGCCTCAAAAAGTAACTTTTTCAATTCAAAAAATGACCCTTCAAAAACGACTTGAATCAAATATAAAAGAATTAAAATCTTCAAAAGTGACTATGATTAGAATGTAGCATTTTGAACTTATAGAAAAAGAAATCTTGAAAAAATCATAAATATTCTATCTTATATTGATTTTAGAAGGAATTTTCAATTTTTGGTTTCAAATTTTATTGTAAAATATTGGTTTGTGTAATTGTTGATCTAACCATATGGATGTGATCTATAAATCATATTTTACAACTATTGTTTGAGGCTCATCATTAAATATTGTTCTAAGTTGCATTATATAATAGATCTTCACAATTTTGGAAATTTGGATAACCTCCCAGTCCTTTAGGGGTTAAAGTACCAAAAAAAATTTATACACTATGTAGACATGATGAATGGTAGAGATTTTGTATACAAATACTTGCCCTCCATTTCATTCAAACTAGGATACAACACTAGATTGAATCTTTAATTTTTATGCTAGGAATATCCAAGATAAAAATTTACAATAGATTTAATCATAAAGTGTGAGCAATGAGCAATCACAAGCTAGAGTTTGAGAAAAAAACCCTAATGAAACTCCTTGAAGCACTAAAATTAGAGTGTGATAGAGATTGGCTTTTTTTTTGTTTGGAGTACTATTCTTAGATAAACCTTTTTCTAACACCCCTTCTACAAAGTGGGGGTCCCTTTATGATTAACTCTATTAACCCCTAACTGCCTAACAAACCATATATGGTCGATTGGAAATTTTGGATTCTCTTTGTTGTGGGCAATTAAATTCCTTTGACCATTTCAAAAAAATTTACAGGCAGTAGTCAAGGTTAACTATTAAAAGCTTTTATTTTTCACTGAAAAAAGTAAATATTTGATTTTTAAAAGGTCCTCAAAGGCATATATGTACTATTAGTGAAAGAGTAAAGCTTACAAATTTTACTTGATTTCTTGGCTTTAAGCAAAGCTTGCCAGTTTGACTTAAATTGAGATCTAAAAAATTGTATTTATTCATTTGCTTTGAAAATGGTCCCAATGGAAAGAGTAAAGTGCTTTCTTGCTTTTCATGGTTGAAAATTAAACATTCAATTTGTTGATTGGAAGTTACTTGCAATTTCTACTTATTAAAAAAAATTGCATTTCAAAAATTCAAAGGTGGATTGTGTGATGAGTTTGATAGCTCTTCATTTGAAAAGATTTTTGGAAATACATTTTAGTGTGCTAATATGATTTTGAGTTGTTCATGTCACCTCCAATCTCAAAAAATTCTTATATGCAATTTTTCAAAAATTGTAGGGATGAACATTATATTAAGAATAGAATATGGACATTTTTTTGTTATAATCTCACAACTCCTATGCAATTTCGCCCTCAGAATTGGTAAATGTACTAATAAACAAGCTCTGTAAACCCTACATGTCCAAGGTCTTTCCTGAGCTTCTAGGAAGTTGCTCTAAACTGAACAAAAAGCCAACATTTTGATAAGTTGAATCATTTTTTAAAATTATAACCATACAAATTCAAATTAGACATGTTAGAGATCACATAGGAAAAGAAAATACAAAAACATCACTTATAGATTGAAAGATTATAATGCATGATCATGAGGGTATTAAAACTGCGAAAGTGGTTTGAAGTCTTTCAATCCTCTTTCCACATGTCAAATCCAAAAGGTTGGTCACCAAACAAGTATTAAGGTAGGAGCACCCAATGGCGTCAGTGTACCTAATGGCGTCAGTTTCTACGTATGATAGTCATTTTAGAATTTAAATGTAGGTAGACCGTAGATAGCTTATTTTTTTGGACCTAAAGGATAAGTTATCTACAAGCTACCTACATTTACGTTCTAGACTCAATGCCTTACATAGAAACTGACGCGATTAGGTCCATTGACACCATTGGGTGCTCCTACCTTAGGTTAAAGGGCCAAACCCTCAAAATCTACGCTACAATTTTTTTTTAATGAATTTTTAATGTGATTACTCTCCAAGATCCAGTGTATTTGAGGCTCATTTTCAAGAGCCTTCAACACTACAGAAAGTCAAGATTGCAATGGACACCCTTGCACAAAATCATGAATTAAAAAATCATAATCAATCATTTTCAAAATAATCTTTTTGATGCTAGAACTAGATTGCAAGAAAAAAAATTCAAAACATAAACTACTAAAAATAGCAACTTGATTAGGTTTTATTTAATTTCAAAGTATTTTTCGTCACCAAAATTTGGTTTCTCGGACATTTAGGGGTTAAATATCTATATAATTAGATTCTTAAAAAATCAATTTGCTTCATTGGGATAACTATAAGCCTGTGCTCTTTTTTCATAGGAAAAACACAATTATAAAGGCTCAGGCATTTAGGGTTTGTAATTTGATATTTAAATATAAATTCCCCCAAAACTCCAAATTAGAAATTCCCAAAAATGAACTGAAAACTCCCCTTGCCATCTGGGACGAGTGGGCAAGCCAACCCGACCGTGTGAACGGGGAAGTGGGACCCGGGGTGAGAAACCCTAAGTTAGGGTTTGGCGCTCGCAGCTCTGTCGGGGGTACATACGAGCGCGGTCTGCTCATCGAAGCTCTCTTTTGGAAGTCTGTGTGCAGCGCCGCCTGCCTCAGCACTTGGACTCTCGTTTTCTTCTCTCTCTTTGCGTTTCTTTTTCTTCCCATTTTCTTTGAGCCTTTCCAGGTTCTTCTCATTTCCAATCAGCAATGGCGGAAACTTTGGTGCCGCGCGGGACTCTCAAGGGTCACGCCAACTGGGTGACGGCCATCGCGTGCCCGTTGGACAACCCCGACCTCATCCTGTCTTCGTCTCGCGACAAGAGCATCATCGTCTGGAAGCTCAGCCGCGAGGAGGGCAACTACGGTTTCGCTCGCCGCAGGTTGACGGGGCACGCGCACTTCGTGCAGGACGTGGTGATCTCTTCCGATGGCCAGTTCGCGCTTTCGGGTTCGTGGGACGGCACTCTGCGTCTGTGGGACCTGAACACCGGCACCACGACCCGGCGTTTCATCGGCCACACCAAGGACGTGCTGAGCGTGGCGTTCTCCGTGGACAACCGGCAGATCGTGTCGGGGTCGCGCGACAAGACCATCAAGCTGTGGAACACTCTGGGCGAGTGCAAGTACACCATCCAGGACGTGGACGCGCACACCGGGTGGGTGAGCTGCGTGCGGTTCTCTCCGGTGACGGCGAACCCCATCATCGTATCCGGAGGGTGGGACAAGGTGGTGAAGGTGTGGAACCTGACGAACTGCAAGATTCGCACCAACTTGGTGGGTCACACGGGGTACGTGAACACCGTGACGGTGTCGCCTGACGGTTCTTTGTGCGCCAGCGGCGGTAAGGACGGCGTGGCGATGCTTTGGGACTTGGCGGAGGGCAAGCGTCTGTACTCTCTGGACGCCGGCGACATCATCCACTCGCTGTGCTTCAGCCCTAACAGATACTGGTTGTGTGCCGCGACGCAGACGTGCATCAAGATCTGGGACTTGGAGAGCAAGAGCGTCGTTGACGAGCTTCGTCCGGAGTTCACGATCATGAGCAAGAAGGCTCAGATTCCCTACTGCGTGAGCTTGAACTGGAGCGCGGACGGCAGCACTCTGTACAGCGGTTACACGGATGGTCACATTAGGGTTTGGGCTGTGGGTCGCGCTTAAGTGCTTTGAACCCCTCGTCGCGGTTTTGACATGGACGAGGATGGCAGGTAATCCGTAGGAAGGGTGGTCTTATGGGTGGATGTGAGGTTGATTGGATTCAACATTTTGCTTGATGTGCTGAATCAGAGAAACGGAAATTTATTATTACATCTCGAGTATCTGTTCGCACGCATGTTTGTTGTGTCTCACCGACGATTGTATCTTACACTGAAATTTCTCTGATGCAAACTCTACCATTTTCCTTGATTTTTATGGTGTTTTGGCCCCGACCATCTGTTTGTTGTGAGGTGAATTTGTTGAACTAGTAATGTATTGTAGTTGTTTCTGCTTAAACCCTAGCAGTTTACTCTTTTCAAAATGTAGTGTTCAACTGTAGTTAAACCTGAGTAATTTTTAAGTCTTTAAGGTATTCGATTTATGAACCTGGCATCTGCTAATCTTGCGCGGTCCTGGAGCAGTTCCTTGTCCGATTACTGAAGTTCAAGAGCGGGTCCTCGTTCTGTTGCAGATGGCAGTTCAACTGCCTTCGGGTTTTCTTGATAGGGTTGTCACTTGTTTGGAATTGACGGAGAATAATTCATGAGTCCGATACTTGGGTGATGACTAGTGAGGAATTTACATTGGGCACATGCTTGAAAGTAAAATCAGTGAGATCCTCAACTTAATTGCTTAGATCTTTAACCCTGTAAGGACGCGGGGGGTGACCCTGGAAATCATGCATTGTATAACCGTGAGAGTCATTGGAATAAAAAAATCCAAAAGTACTCATTGGAAGTCAAGCTACTGTAGATGTTCTCCACTTTCCACAAAAAACTCCAAGGATGAATAGTTGTAGTTCTGTCCTACATTGGAGAATCCCTTGTCATTCGTCGGACACTTATGGTCCGCGGCGTCCTTACTGGGTTAAGGTATTGTGAAGTGACTCCGTTCTAGAGATCAATGCAAGTATTACCCGTAGATGGCAGAAGAATGGTCAATTTAAGCGGAATAGTCCGGCTGGACATTGTCTCCTGTCCAAATGAACATTTTTTGGGTGTAACTATGATGAAACTGCACTTGGGGTGTCAAGCTGTTAGCTTTCATTGATACCTCAGAAGGTTGTGGACTCCTAACCAAATGGGCGGATGCCTTGACGAAAATGCTTCCAAATGAATGTGAAGTTGAGATGAAATTGCGAAATTTGATTAAGGGAGACGACCCATTTCCGATGACTTAAGCAATTCAGCATATCTGGTGTATGGGTATGATGGGAAATTTTTTCCCGTTTCAGAAGGATTTATGAAGGATTCCATATTTTTGTACACTTTTTCCCCCCCAAAAAAATTACTATGAGTTTTTTTTGTGAAGATTCCGTTCAACCTATTCTTGTTATATAGGTCATCATATTTCCAACCATAGGCTGGTTACATAATCGACAATGTTTCAATGCAAGTGATAATTGCAACCTCCAATGTACTCCTTCCGTTCCAAAATAAATCTGGGGTTTCTTGGAAATGGCTAGATTAGTGCGTGAGTAGCTTGTATCCTCACGTGATTGGGTAGTAAGTGTAGCTTCTAGTCAACCCCACTAGGCAAGAAAAAGTGAAAGTCAACTATGAAGTGGTGCACGTTGAAAATAAATGGTGAAATTAACAAATTGCACTTCTTTTTGGAACTGCTCCAATACTGTGAATTTCAATCAACCTTCTCGCACCGATGGTGTAGTGATGTCTGATAACACCCTCTCTATTCCATTCCGATGATGTCCCGGCTATCAACTCCACAAAACTCTTGTCAGTCTACTTTGATCAGGGACTCCTCTGAGCTAACTTTGGTCCGTTTTTGTTCAATGAAGTCTCCGCAACAACACAAGTCCAAAACGTATGATTGCTTGCCATCTTCATTTTTTCAACGTTCTCTCAGAAGCTCGTAATATTAAAGCACGATTACATCAACCAATTAATCCTAAGCCCATATTCATAGGAAGAACAAGGAGGCGTTACCCTCCCCGGTATTTTTCCGTAGGGTGTATCTTCACTACCCCTCGACTTTCTGTTTTCAGAAAGTCAAGGGGGGGGGGAAGATACACCCTACGGAAAAATACCGGGGAAGGTAACGCCTCCCTGTGATTGCCCTCTCAACAAGAGATTTGTTATCCTCTTGACTAGCTGAATCCGGACCGTTCGTTCCTATCTGTTCAAAAGCGACTGTTCAATGCAAGCTCGACGTCCATTTGATTCAATTCATGACTTTTTCACGTAGGGATTTTGTTGAAGCATCTTTTTGTGTGTTCCTGTGACTGTCTGGATCCTTGATTGGGAGCGAGAAACTTTTATATTGGAGCAAAAGTTCCCGAAGCTTTGGAGTTGGTGATTGGTAATGTGGGGATATGTAATTTGAGGATTGGAATTGAAATTTAGATGAAGTTGAAGTTGTTCTATTCGTTTCTTGCTACTCAACAGTGCCATGGTTTGATTGTTGCATGACATTGTATCCATAATTGCATTTTCAGCCCAAGTTTTAATTAGAGCTGGTCTATTCCATGACAGTCCGTAACATGGGATTTCGACCATCAAGGGCTTCGTTCGAGATTTATTGTTTGTGGTAATTTTGTTGTCCCTCCATCTCTTCTCCTTGCAACTCATCTTCCGGAGATCAGTGATGGTGTGTTTCGCTTCATTTTATGGATTATTTTTTGTTTGTTTTCCCATGTAAGGATCCTCTGAGTGAGCACTTTGTAACACATGTCCAATGTATGCTCACCTTAGTTTGACATTTACAGATTCTATGAAGCGTGTCCAGAGTTTCATTTCCATGAACCAATGAAACACCGAATTTAATTTGGGACAAGTATATTTGGAAATCCTGAATTTATTTTGGGACGGAGGGAATACATCTTGTGGTCATTCTATGGTTTCAATGTACACCTCCCCAATATTTGTGCTTACCCTTCTCACAAATATCTGCATGAGCTGTCACCTAAACCACCAATTGATCATAAACAAAGCAGTTTAACTAACGGAAATGGGTGGCTGAACAGAAATAGGTCGGCTCCCTTACCGGTATGATAGTTTGCTACAGTTGAAAAGGTCCGGTGAACTGGCCCTCTCACTTGAACTCCATTCCAAGGGTGCATTTTAAAAAAAAGCCCCCCTATTTTGAGCTTGATTTATTTATCTTCTACACCTCTCCAAGCTAATTTGGGGCCTTTGATTGCAAATGTGAATTCATAATTTGCAAATTTTATCATGCCGTGGAAAATAAAAAATTTCAGCCTTTTCCCGGGGGGCTGAGCCAAACCATGGTCACTTGTTTGATTTTTGATAATTTGAAGCATCCTCAATGCGACTGGCAACTTGGTTTTGGAGATTATTAACTCTTGGATTAGTAGGGAGTTAAACTTGAAGGACATGCTTATCCTACATGAGGGTTAGATTTGGCATAAATTAAGTCATTTGTATAAAAAAAAAGTGCCTAATTTCATCTTGGAGTTGGTGCAAGGTGATGTGGACCTTTCAAAATCTAATGTGGAAATTCCATTTTTGATTTTCACAGTGTCTCTTCAAATATGATACAATAGGACTTCTAATAAGCCAAAGGCTTGGGACTAGCTTGACACATTACATGAGAGAAATTATTACAATTAGGGAGGGTCATTGCATTAATAAAGTTTCCAGTCATTGCATTAATAATTAATTTGAGACACATAACAATACCTTCCTTGCTCTTGCACATACACATTCTACGATTGCATGCAGTCACTCATTACATTCTATATGTGGCTTAGGTTGGGACCAACTATCAATATTACATTAGAGAAGTTTATTACTTCAGAGAGTGAGGTTTATTAAAATTTCTATTGTATGCAGTGGACAAAACTTAAACAACCCAATTCAAATGCAGTCCTTACTCCTTTTCCAATTGCAATCCTTGCATCCCATTGAGTGAAAATTGAAATATTTCTACAATATGATAGTGTAGTAGGACTTAGGTAGGACCATTCACATCGATTAGCTTCGTTTATATCCTAATAGGAAGTTATTAGGGCTTTTGACTAACTGTTAGGTATCTTTTTTTTTTCAAAACTATGTTGATTGAAGATACATGTGGAATGTTCCATAATCTACTATTAGTATGCCTTATGTCATTGCCAACAACCATTAGTAAGTCATTTACAATTGCCATAGAAGTGATGGCCAATCCCTTCTTAAATTTCTTTTTACACCTATTTTTAATTCTTTGAATCCAACAAACTATTTGTAGCACTCACCTTTTATATCATGTGTGCCATCATTTTTTATTCTCAAGATTTTATCTAAAGTTTATTTGAAAAGCTGAGTGTATACGTATATATGTCAATGTCAATGTCAATGTCAATGTGTATGTAAGCTGTTTTATAGATTTAAACTAGAATATAGCCAAAAAATCAAGTATTTAAATGCATGTATGTTCTCTAGATTTTCTCTAGAATTTATTCAAAAAGTTGAGTATGAATGTGTCTCAAGAATGTGTGTATATGTGTATGTATTGTATGTAAAAAAAAAAAATAGAAAATATTGAAATCAATAAAATAAAAGTATAATTTTAAAATGAAAAAAAATGAAAAATGAAAAAAAATTCACGAATAGTAATCAAAATACAATGAAATAAAAAAATTATTGAAGAAACAAGTTTAGGACATCTACTAAAAAAACTTTAACCTTCACTAATAGCTACCTTCTATTCTTTCATATTTTCATAAGGATTTAACCCCTTAGCGCTTTGACGTTCAATTTTTGGACAATGAATAGATTGATACTCTTGTTTCCTTATTATTATTGCTTAGATGAAAGTCACCTTAATTTGTAGAGATACTTTATTAAGTTGTCCTAATTTGGATTTGGTGCTACTAGAGTATATATTTTCTTACATTACAAATGTGGAAGTATGTCAATTGTTGACCAATCCAAAATTGCATTGACTCTAGTTCAAAACTAAATTTGCAAAAACAAGGTCACAAATGTAAAGAACAAAAATTTCAAAAGGATTTCATGTTAAGAGAAGCTCATTTCAAATCCATTCCAATAAATTTTACTCAAAAAATGATAATATTTTGCTTGTAATTGAACTTAGAAGGAATTTTGAAATCTCCCTCTCAAAATTTATAAAAAAATATTACTGACAACATTGGTGAATCTAACCATATGGATGGAATCTAAAACTCAAAAATTACAATTTTTATTCATATATCAATTCCAAAATATTCTTCCAAATAATACTTTATGATAATTTTTTTCAAATCATCAATTTTGGAGAACACTCTGCACTTTTAGAAGTTAATAAAGAACCACCCATAGACAATCACTTAAGTGTTTTTCAAACAAATCATAAGCAATATGAGGCAAGTAAAAAACTTTCCATGTAGGAAGATAGGAAATTTTCCGGAATTTTATTCTCAAAATTGACATTATTGTGATTTTGGAAGCCAAAAAGTTATCCATTCTAATAGTCAATATTTAGACTCTTCCAATTTCGATCATACATTAACAACTTTCCCACTTTCTACTTCCTATTTTCTTGCTCCCTACTTTGGGACATGTGTGATAACTTTATTAGTCCCAACCTTGAAAAAGAAAAAGAAATGCATTCTAAGCTTTGGTTGAAAATAGTTACACCCTCTAAGTTGGGTATGGCTCCCTAGTCGGGAATGGGTGGTTCTACCTTAAGAATAAGCCCAATGCTCACTCTACATAGTGCGTCGGGAATTGGTAGGCCGAGGCCCCATGTAGAGTGAATGGGCGCGCTAGCCTACAGCAACCCCAATGTAGGGTTTGGTTGAGGCATGGCAAGCCTCCCCAGCACTTGTTTTTTTTTTCTATTTTGAATCGAGATTCTCTACACTTTTCCTGCGCATGCAATTTCAAGTGGTTTAGCTTTTGTGGGTGTCACAAAATTTGAGCTTCTGTGTGATGTTTCGGACTCTGCAAATTGCCTCAAAATGACGAGCAAGGCTTCTCAATTGCCAAGCTCTGAAAAATACAATTGACTAGAGCGGCCGCATTTGGGACCGATTATTTCAAGAAGGATGTTACAAGTAGGGTTTTTTTTTCATTTAATTTAGGTAGTACAGAAAGCAATAATCTCTAGAAGGATGAAGCTACTTATATCCTTAGAAATGGATGAAACTTGCAATTTGTGGATGAAATTTCATTTATTCATCCAAAATGACGTACATTCATCCAAATTTAAGCGATCTTGTTCCAAGATGTAGTAGCAAACACGTGATTTCCGGATTCTCAAACTATGCCATTTCTTTATACAAGAATTGAGCGGATTATTTTTCATTGCTTTTGAGTGATTTTTAGCTAAAAACCCCCCTGCTCGTTACCAGTCCTGTTGCCGCTGTTCCTGTGCTTACTCCAGTGTTGCATTGAAGCTGCTCTAACAAATGTTATGTACGAGTAAAGCTTGCATTGATGAAACTGAGTTAACTTTAATCCTTAAAGGACAAAAGAGTGACCCTTGAAATCATCCTTTTGCATTACCGTGTGAATCATTGGCTTAAAAAATTGCAAAAGCGCTCATTGGAAGTCAAGATACTGTAGAAGATCTTTCCTTTTCACAACAAATTTCAAGGATGAATAGTTGCATTTCTGTTCTACATAGTTTGATTCCTTCTCATCCATCGGCCATAGAATGGGTGCGTCAACGTTCAAGGGTTAAGTTATTTTTAGGGATGAGCGTTTCGTCCATGCGAGCCAAATGGCAATCACTGTAAAGGTGGGTCCAATGTCCAGAGTCCAGACGCGCCAGGGTCCAAGCCCAAGGGGGGTGGAGGTCCGTAGGTTTGGAGAAGAAGAGAAAAGAACACATGTCTCGTCAGGACGACTCCATCTCCGTCCCAACAGACCCAATTGAGGGAACTTACGAGGTCCACATTTTGCTTTCTTCAACCCATTAGAAAAAAACGCAGCCCTCCGGAGGGCTGCTCCACAGTGACATGCCAAGCTATTAAAATGCTTGGCCTGTCACTGCAGAACTGGCCCTCGGTGAGCAGTCAGCTCGCCAAAACGGTCAAAAATCGGATTTTTTTTTAATATTATTTTTAAATTAATTTTTAAATATTTTTTTAAGCCTAAAATTTTATTTATTTATTTATTTATTTATTTAAAGACTAAATTTATTTTTATTTTTTATTTTTTATTTTTTTCAAAAAAACAATAAATTTCAGGGGCCTCCGGAGGGCTGCTCCGCAGCCCTCCGGAGGCCCCAGATTTTCTCTAATGCCGCAAGGTCCAACTTCCAAGCCTCGTTGACTATCTTTTTTTCCTTGTGGATGTGTCTCTAGTTTTGTTCAATTTTAGTGTCACCTAATGCAAGATTTGATTTCTATAAAAATTGGTACAATTTACAAATTAATTTTAGCCTACACTCTTCTAAGCAATTTATAAATAAGGTAGAATAGTCCATTGCAGTCAGAAGATCCCATATTAGACACTTAGGGAATGGCTCCATTACGGGCTTTTTCAAAAAATTAGATTTGGACCACAATCAATGTCTTTCTTGATAGTAGTGGAGTCATTAGTGACCTCATTAGGAACTTCCAGCTTTTCAAAGTAAATTCATCGTAGGAAGTGACTTTTTTAGACCTTCCAGGTTAGAAAATATTGTGACCGCTTAACCCCTGAAGGACTTGATCCATTGTGAAATGGTCAAATATCATGTTTGAGCTAAATTTTTTCTTTTAAATTGTGTTCAAACAACAATTTTATATTTTCATTACTTAAAACTATGAATGGTATATCATTGAGAAAAATTTCAATTTGTTTCATGAAAAATTGTAATTGTTATCATTTTTTGGCAAAAGTTGAACATAAATAAGTTAAAATAGAAAAAGAAATCCAAATTACTTGAAATTTTTACAAGAGGTGTAGGTAGCATTGGAAATTAGTGTGAAAATTTTTCAATTGGTTATTTTCTTTTTTACACCCAAAACGGCTACAACAAAGACCTTGAAGTCAAATTTGATTATCAAAGCAAGTTTACCCTTTTATTTAATTGATGTATAAAATTTTGAATTTTTTTATTGGTAGACACATTCATTTTCTATAGATGCTGTTTTTTTCAGTAAATTTTGTTGGAAAAATCAAATTATTGTGATTTTTTTAAGTTAAAGGTGGAAATAAAATTATATCAATTAGAATATATATTAAAATAATCTGTAACTTTTACCATAAATGAAGAGGAGAATGAGAATCATAATTTTGTAATCTACAGTTAAAATACATTTTAAGAATAAAAAATATGAATGAAAAACACACCATTCTATGTTATTTGGATTTTAACACTTGGAGCTTTCAATTGCAATAACTCTTTCAATTTTTGACATTTTTCAAAATTTTCAAATGGAGTAGAAATGAAACTTGTCAAGCTTCATTTTCTTAGTGTAAAAGACATACCAAAAATGGATATTTTGAAAGTTACAATCAGGGTTGACTAAGGCGCATCCACTTTTGGGATGCATGGACCTTAAAGGGTTAAAGTTGAGTAAGATGAACATTATGGATGCAACTTTCGTTGGTTCTGGAGTGGTCCAGATACTCTTTTGGGCCACAATGGGCATAACACTTCAAAAATTCATAGCAAATTCATAGCAAATTCATACTTTGTCCAAAAATATAATTTCAATTGCTCTTACTGGCTGTTTCTCACACTTGTGTTTATGTGGGGAAAAAAATTAAAAAAATTCAGAAATGGCATGAGGGCAAACTCCTAACTCTGACTACAAGGCGGCTGGTGTGACTTTCGTGCCTCTGCACTCTACTGCTCCTCACTCTACTGCCCAAGGCTCACTAGCTCAAGTTCTATGCGAACGCCTCTGCACCTGAAGCTTCAGTCAGTGCTTTCTTAAGTAATGCAGCTAATTGGAATTTGAAGGTGTCATGGTAGACTCATTTACATGTGTTGGACCAGGATCGTATGATCGATACATGTGCAAGCTCCAGCCAAAGACTGAACTATGTTCTTTGATTAACTTTCCCTTCCGAAGTCTGTCTCTGTTGCTAGCTTCGGCCGTTCTTCTGATTCAGGTGATATGGAATTTGAGGAAATGTATAGGACTGGGTCATAGCTAGCTGTGTCTAGCTAAAATCACTATAAGTATCATCAAATGTCCTTTGTATGATCTAGATTGATAAGTACATACAACCAAAAGCATTAGGCGTCACAGTGCGTTGCAGATCGATAGACCTAACAATTGCTATTGATTGTATATGTTCAAGAGTGATTACAAATCGAATGAGGGTGTGCTTTCCGCGTGTGGTCCTAAACAGATAAGGTGGCTGTGAAAATGCAGGTCTGGATCGTTGTTTCGGTCAGGATGTTCAGTGAATACTCAAGGTGGTGGTGGAACGAAATCAGCATCTCTGATCTTCAGTGATTCAGGAGGTGTTCCCTGTCGACCCAGTATGGTGTTCTCTGTGTGGTTCACCTTTGTTTGGAGTCGCCATATACGTACAAAATATTTGTCGAGACCGATATATGCACCCTGTGATGGCTACGCAGCGAGCAATGTCAGGCATGCCTGAGCAACTTGTTTCCGGTAGAGAATGATGCATCCGCCACTCGCTCGTTGTCTGCACAGAGAGAGCAAAAACCGCAAAAGTCCAAGCAACTATAGTTTTGATGTCTGACCACGTCAATATAATCCAGTAGGTGCACTTACGGTCACATATTTTCGCACGCTCCACACTGAACGGATATTTCGTTAAAATGGCAATATTCTGGACACAAACTTGGCACTTTCAGGTTTAGACCATGTGGTCTGAAATCTATACCAGTCCTAGAAAATGAATGGAAAAATGGCGGAAAAATATTGCCATTTTAACAAAGTATCCGTTACTGACCTGCCTTGATCAGTAGTTCTAGAAAACATGACAATTGCACTGTCTAGTTGATGCTGAAATATTGAAGCTCTGTAGTGATGGACAACGGCATTCTTCTGGGTCTGCGTCTCCATCCCTGGGTATCACTTTAAAAGTGAGATTCGTTGAACCACCGCAATAGCCAAAGTAATGCTTGAATGCTTGTCCTGTGCAGAGAATCAATCTGAACTTGAAACATTAACGTGGAGAGCCCTGTGATGGCACCAACAATCAGTGGCAAAATGGGATGCTTGGAAAAATCTTAATTTTTTTTCACATGCAGGCAAATGACAGATTGGTCGATAGCAGTTGAGATTATATTCTTGCAACAATGTTGGAAATTTTATGAATTTTGAAGTGTGCTAGTGTGCTACGTAATAGTTATAAGTGTCACTGGTTAAAGTCCAGTACTGCAAATCTAATAACGGTCATCTCACTCATCACTAGTGACCACAATAGTTACTATTACCCAACATAATGTGAGGATCCTAATGTTCTTGTCATTCCATTACTGTCACTCGAAACTTTAACTTGTTCCATATTCTCGCCGCTGTGAACTAAAATATCATTTATTCAAGAGTAAAAATTTTACACCAAACTGCATCCCAATCAATTCATGAGTTCTGACTCTTGAATAATTGGGAGAGAATACAATAGATTAGATGACTACAATAGAAACGTGGCCACAATAGGGCCTTGTACATTACTGTTGTGCTACAGAGTTCCAACATGGAGGGGAGTCAATGTTGACATTCCAGCAATCAGACGTGCTTTGAATGTGAGCAATTCCGGTGTTTTGCCTGCAGCTTGTCACTTCTGGGATCATTCTCATGGGCAGACTCCTGAGAATCTTCTTTCGGATATTGCACACTAAACCCCAGTTCTTAAGGACTTACGGGTTATCACTGTAGTTACTTTTCGGCACGTTGTCTACCGTTTCCTGCAACACTATGCACTCTTGCACAAGAGCTTACATACTCTAGCAGTAGAGCTTAGAGCTCTGATTCTTTTGTATATAGAAGAGCCTTCACCCTCTTTTGAAATTTTAGTTTCCATATTAGAGTATATTCCTACAAATCCAGATGCGATTCGAACTTGTCAAGGATGCCATTGGAAAAGAAACACACGCGGGGTCTTGAATGAACAGGATTTAATTAATGCCCAAGGGTCTCTCTTACTTGTTTATTTACATATAAAAATCAGCTTGTACCACTGAAGATTGTCACAAGTACATACGGGCACTGCGAGGAACCTCCTTTGGAAACCGTCCCTGTCAATCTACAGAAGCTCTTTCTCTACTCAGGAAGCAATGTGCTCCCAAACTCTGTCTCTCTAACGAATCAAGTTGAGGGTCCTCAATGGGGGAGCCTCAGCGAGTTGCCGTCTTTTGTACAATCGAAGCCTTCCACTACCGTTTGAGTCTGTCTCGGCGAATGAACACGATGCAGTTGAGGAATGCATTTACATAGATTTCAAGCGCGCTTGCTTGCTTCAGGGAAAAGACCAAAGCTGAACATCCTGATGAATCATTGAACTTTCGGCAGCATCCTCGAAATCCTCCAAAATTGGCCATTGAAACAATGATTGCTCCTCTAATTCCGAAAATTCGATCAACGAATCCTCTTCAAGAGTATCCACCTCATCGAACACTTTGTGGATCCAATTCTCCACATTGCTGGACCTGGAGCAATCCGGCTCTGACACAGCGCAATTGGCAGTGCCATCGCCATTCTCATAATTAGCGTCACCGCCATCACGGTAAAATTCGCGATCAGTGGTGACACCCAGAAGATCCTCGTGAGATTCCTCGCGTGGAGGAGGATTTGGGAGCTCGGGTGTGGCAGCCATGGCCAGCGGCGCAGCCGCGGGGACCGACGCCGTGGCCGCGGCGAGCGCCACGGCTTGGATTTCCTTGGGCGAGGAGTTGCTTTGCGGAATGACGAACGAGGGGATGGAGTCCGGGAAGTTCACTTCGGGAGCGGAGGCGCCCTTCAAGCACACCACGGCAGCGTCATAGGCGCGCGCGGCCATTTCCGCCGTGGCGAAAGAGCCCAGCCAGATGCGCGTCTTGGTCACGGGGTCTCGAACTTCCGTCACCCACTTCCCCCAAACCCGCATTCGCACGCCGTTGTAAGACACAGCACTCGAAGGCGAAGCCAATCCACACGACGCCGATTTTCGCTTGGCGATCGAGGACGAGTGGTTGAGCTCCAGATAGCGCCCCCCTCGTTGCACTTGCAGCGAAGCGGATTTTCTCTTGTCCACCATGGCGACCTCGCCCAAGATACACAATTTTGTGCAATTCCCAATCCAAACCAAACCCCAACACCACAAGCTGGCCCACAGATACACAATTCTGTGCAATTTTGTACAATTTCGTACAATTTTGTACAATTTGGCGTGCAATTGCGCAATGGAGAGTTCCGGGCTCCATGGCTTGGACTGGTGAAGTGAGGATTTGCTTATAAGGGGGCGGCAGATTCCATGGTCCGAGGGAAACAGTTCTCGAGCGAGCGAGTCGTGAGTTGCGGAAAAGGATGGAAGCCGTGGTGTCAGACGCGCGCGCAGTGACGTACAGTAGGTAGAGCTTCATTTGCGCACATGTTGTTCTTCACCAGTGTGAACACAAACGGAGTCCAACCCAACGGATGAAGGGTTGCACTGGGCGCAGCATCCGGAATGACTGAGTACCGCAGGTAACCTTCGACCTGCCGCGAGAAGCGGCGAGTGGGTCACAGGCGTACCCAGCTCTGTCCCCGGATGAAAACTCATGTAATTGTTGCCTTCGTGGATGAATTATCTTGTGGTTATGAACGAACTATCCTACTCGTGGATGAATTATCTTGTGGTTACGAACAAACTATCCTACTTGTGGATGAATTATCTTGTGGTTAAGAACGAACTATCCTACTTGTGGATGAATTATTTTGTGGTTAAGAACGAACTATACTGCTTGTGTATGAAAGGCAGTTCAACATACAGATGCACACAATTAGAGCTAGTAACAAGGGGTGGAGAGGGTCATCCTTGGACCTTGAATTGCCTTGCGAGCATCCGCACTCATGTTCCAAATAGGAGGCCTTGACGATTGTCCGAGGGCCTTCACAAGAAAAGGTCCCCCTACCCAAGCACTTGCAATAAGTAGAGTTTCAGCAAGCTCCATAAAAACAAGTGAGGGCTCGTAACAGTTGAGGGCTTGCACAATCACCTACTCATGAGCATAGATTTGGCGTTTGTTTGACATTGTTTAATCTTAGAAAAGGTTGGTACCCTGCTTCAGAGCATTGTGAACTGCTAGCGAGGCGCTACGTGGTTGTCGGCAGCCTAACACCTGCCTCACTAAAGTAAAGGCCCTACCATTTCACAACTTGTTGCCATTTGGAGGTGATTTTACGAGCTTGCCAAACCTATGCAACTAAGAAAATATTCTAGCTTTTTCCTATTCTAGAGCATGTTTGAATTCCATTGTAGTTTCATAGCAATTATCACGCCTGCGAGTTGTCTTGATCCATTGGTTTGAGTTAGGGGTTACCAAGAGCTACAGTTTGCCACACAGCTTGGAAGCTTAACAAAACATGTATCGTGGTTGTCAATATGTGGCATGTTGTAGGGAATGCTCTTAAAGGCCACATAATTTTGCTTGAATAATAAGAGCAAACTTCTATGCTATTTAGAGCATTTGCATTAGCAGTCATCAAATTTGACACGCTCAAAGTTTAAATCTATTTTTGAGGAGCCCTCAAAATTCTTGTCCCCCACCCATGTTCATCAAATGTGTCCCAAAATCAATCGATCAATCACCAACTCTAATGTAGGATAAAGCTCACTAAACTTGGTATTTATAGTGATTTCAAGGGCCATGGCTTCACTTGCTAGGATTGAGTGCCGTGCAAATCTTTTGATGGGCCCAGAGCACTTGTCATTTAAGTTTGGCATGTGTTAGATCTTTGATGAGTGTCATCGCAGATGCCCTCATGCTTAAATAACAAGAGTGGACTTCCATACTACTTATGTTTGAATACTATACCTAGCTATTAAGGTTGGTAAAGAATAATTTTAAAAATAAATGCCAAGATTTTAGGGAATATTTTTAATATAGCAAAAATATAAAATTTGAGGGAATGTTCCTATTTTGGCATTTGTCAAATTTGATTTCTTAACTTTAATTAGATATATGGCATGATATGCTGACCCTAATACAATTAGCTAGATTCAATAATCAGAGCAAACTTCCATATTGTGTTGGAATTAAAAAAAAAACTCAATATTTTCTAATTGCCTTTGCTAAGTTTCATGATGCTTTCACTTCTATGTGAGTATTAACCCCTAAAGGACCATTGTCCCTACGGGGGACAAATGCGTTTTCGGGCAGGTACCTACGGGCTGAAATTTTCTCCTAATTTTTTGAAACTTTTTTTGGAGGTAGAAAAACTGATTAGCTTCAAGGGAATATAATTTTTTTCACAATCGGTGCCCGGGAAAAAAAGTTATGACCATATAAGCTCAAAACAGGCTACGGGGGGCAGCTCGGGCAGCAAAAAAAAAAGGGACAAAAATTTGAATTTTTTTTTTAATATTTTTTTTCTCATAGATTATATTTTTGGCTTTCCGGAAAGCTTTGATTCATTTCATTTGGATATGTTATGAGAAAGTTATGGACATTCTTGTTTTTCGGGCAGTTAAAGCATCTTCTTGAAAAAAATAACTTTGGGATTCATTTCTGAATGCAATTTTTCAAATTTTTCAAAATTTTTTTTTGGATGGTCTGATTTACTTATTAGAACAATCTCACCATTGGGATTAGTGCATTTTAATTCCATCTAAAATATATGAATGTTTTAGATTTTCCTTCTATCTTGTACCTACATCTACTTAACAATTTTTTTAAGAATGATAATTAAGTTTTTTTTGAATATCATTTTTTTTCTAGACTCTCAACTCAATTCTCCACTATAAAAAATAAAAGCTCAAAACTCTGTAGTGCAAAAATTTTAAGTTAAAAATGTTTAAAGTCAAAAAATCTAGTCCCGCAATGTGCTGAAAAACTTGTTTTTTTCACTTTAAATGCAAATATCTTGCAATCTGTGTGGTCAAAAATTCTAAAAAAAATTCCACACATTCTTATACTAGTTAGGTGTAAGATCCTACGGTTGGATGTGAAAAAAAAACATTTTTCAATTTTTTTTATTCTTTGCTATAGAAATGGCAGTTTTCAGTGTTTTTTGGCAGAAAAAAGGCCTCGGTCCTTTAGGGGTTAAAAGACTACTTTTTAAGAAAAGCTTTTCTTTTTTGTCAAACTAAAAGCATCCAAAAAGTTCAAGTCCATTGTTTTAAAAAAGTTTCTCGAAAAGTTTTTAGGAAGTCAAAAAGTGGCCTCCTCCACTTTTTATAAGCCTCTTGATCAAATATTGCAAGCAAACAATTCTAATTCTTCTCTTATAAATGTTGTTCACTTCTATAGAATTCTAGAATTTTTTTGTCTTTTCTCATTAAAAGAGATTTGGAGGGCAAAGAAGACCGCGAGTTTCCGGGCTGTAAGAACCCTAGGACCCCTACCACATCCACAATCTCGGATGTGGTACAAAGAGTGCCACATCAGATATTAATATTTTTTTATTTTTTTAAAATAGTTTTTTTTAAAGATTTTTTTTAAAGATTTGAAATATATATATTTTTTATTATTATTAAAATCATTTGACACTATTCCACTAAGGAGATCAAGCTTGAAACAGCCCTCCCTTGCCCTCAAATCTCTCCTAGTGCAAAGTTGGACCAATTTTTGTACTTAAAGTCCACTCTATATTTGTATTTTGACAACATTTGTTGACATTATTACATTTAAGCACTATATACCATAGTATTCCATATGTATTAAATATTATTTGACCGGAGCCATTGCAATGCAACAACACCATTGAAATGGTTTCATCAAGTTGCAAGGTTTGATTGTGAAGATAGATATCATTATGGTTTCGCAAGAAACATACAAATGAAAAATTGTATGAATTAAAACTAGATAAAGAAATCATGATTCAATTTGTATTTGATACGAGAGATGTACTAGTCATAGCTTGGCTGAGTTATGCAACAATGAGTTTGTTATAGGATATAACCTCTCTTTCAAACGATTTAGAATACTTTCAAAAAGGTGAATGGAAGATGGGGTTATGAGTAGCCACCCCCTCTCTTCATGGTTGCCCTATTCTATATATCCTATTATATATAAAAGTGAGAAGGTGAAGAAAAGATTGTGCATATAAAATTATATTTTATTAATTAGTAAATAATGGAGACTTTATGTACCTTTATTTCCCTCAAAGTTTAAATTATAGTTTGCAACTAATCATAGACATAAGATCTCCATTTGGGTCGGAGTTTGCCTTTCTTTTCATTTCTACATGAATGGATTCAAACCTAGCACGAAAAATCATAAAGCACCTAATGACTATGCTAGTTACATCGCTAAAGATTAGATTGCCAAATTCTTTTTATCAACATAGTTGGATTTACTTCATTTATTTTTTGTAGCTCCTACAATAAGCTTATGAAGACATTCACAACCCAACCAGTACATGCCATGATTCTAAGGAATTGTATAGAACTCCATATCAATAAAACATGTATACAAAATTGTATTTTTTTACATAGTGGGGATTTTATAGGAATAAAAAAGATACATATACATGTACATGCCTTACATAACTTTTAATCATAAAAAAGTACGATAAATTTTGGATAGAAATTGCCTGAAAATTGTCACTTCTGAGTGCATTGAGTGAAAATACATTGGAACACAAAGGATTTTCTTAAAATTCAACTTTACAAAATTGTACTTGACCACTATGGGAATGTATGTACATAGTCTAGTAGAGGAGGTATATTTTAGTCCTTAGTATCAAAAAGTTCAATGTATTCCATGGTAACAAGGCAACTATTGTGCCTAGCTACATAATGGACTTGGTAATGGAAAAGTAAAGTTTCATTATAAAAAATAGCATGCCAATTACAAGAGTGGCAAGGGATGTTGTTTTTTTATAATAAGTCTCTACTTTTGCATTATTGAACATAACCTCAATATTGTCTAGTTGAATTTTAGTCAACCATACTCAATCAAGGGTCTAGAAAGAAGTTCATGATCATTCTAGAAAACCCCCACTTCATAACAAAATTAACCAATGTGGAAAGAAGCCCCTTTCGCTCCCTCGTAGAGCAAGAGCCCCTAATCTTGCAACTTTCCAACCACCGATGACTCTCTTCAACTTTCCAATTAGCCAATGATACTAGCATTGCAACTTCACAAACAACCAATGACTCTCTATAGATTAAACTAAATTCACTCCAACGGATCTAGGGAGAGATTAGCCCAATTTCCAGAGGAAAAATGGTTTAGGTTGATTAATAATGTTATCTTCAGTATAGATTATTTAACATCCACTTTGGTGCTTGCTTGTATTTATATGGAAGTTACATAATCAAAATTAAAAGGAAGAACATGCTATCAATTCCATGACATTATTAGCCAACTTTGGGGGGTCCCATTTACTCCCCTAGTTAGCCATGGATATTAAGGTTGCAACTTCCCAACTAGCCAGTGACTTTCTGCAAATTAAACTAAATTCACTCCTATAAATCCAAGGAAGGATTATCCCAATCTCCAAGGGGGAATGGTTTAGTCTAGTTAACAATGTTATGCTAATGGAAAAGATCAAACGTGCTTCTCCTCATGCAATGAAAGACCTCTCCCTATCATGACATGGGGTCTATTGTAGTTACACTCGCCCTCACGTACAACTTCAAGTACTTACCTACTAGAACTTCTCAAGGTCATTAGCAACATCATGACTTATACAAGATATGCATCAATGTTGGGGGAAAAGTGCCTGCTAGCTCAAAGTTAGCGGATGAATTGGGAAAAAGACCAATTGCAATTTGAAAACATTGGCAAAAAAATGGTGAACAAATCTATAAAATTTCTATTTAGAGTAAAAAATAGAGAAAATAACCGGACTCAATCCTTGAAAATCTGGTTCAATATAGGAATTAAAGAAAAATAGGTGGTAAAACTCAAAAAAAAATCCCCAAACACTGTTGCGCATAGGTTTGCCACGCACAGCTTCTCAGTCCACGCCAACTATCGGCAGTACTTGTCTCCGTGTAGAATCACTGATAACTTAGTCATAACTTATTCAGCTTGTCGACCATCTGTCAATTTCAGTTGTTGCCAACACTTGAATGCGCACTGACACGACTGCCAGTCAGTCTCTGGTCGCGGCAGTAGGAAGCTCAGTAGGGAGGACCTCACCTGGCTGCCTCGGGGACTGATGTGGCAGCTCGAATAAGAAGCTTGTGAAAGATGATGCCATAACTGATGCCAAATGAAGAATTTGCGCGATTTCAGCGTTCAAGTACAGGCCAGCTGGGGCAACCAGGTGAAGCAACGAAGCGTGTCCGTAGGGCGTAGGCTTCAAATAAAACGACCGGCTGGTGGAATCGTTGACGAAACCAATGTTCGGTAATATCGCAATTCACCATACTGGTAATGATATTAGTGTTTGTCACCCAATAGGCAGGTGCTTCCCTACGAAGTCCGAACGGAATGGCTTCTGATTTCTGGACAACACTTTTCATAAACGTACACCAGACCTCTAATTGAAAATTAATTTTTGGAGTCGGTAGCTTTTACTTGGATTCAAGAAAATTAGTGGAAGCCAGCTTTGTAATCACTGGTACCAAATATCTTTAGTAGAGCTTTGAGTATGAGGGAAAACCTGATCTAATTGGAAGAGTAAATTTAGATGGAGCAATCCCCAGGGGCATTTACATACATTTAGAAATATACTACTGTAGTAAAATTCATAATTGTTCTGAAGAGTGAAGACCCACCTGCAATTCAATGAGCGTGTGTCGGAACGCACAAGAAAGCAACAATTCATCAACGCTGAGTATTCACTTTCGGAGCAAAACAAAAGTGGAGGTCCCTTTCAATTCAATTCTTTTGCGCCGAAGACAAACAAAGAAAGAGACAAACGAAAGTTGGAGGCGCGTTTTGTCTCCGAAGTTCGCTGCGAGGCATCGACGACTGATAATAACGAAATTTTGCCTCTCTGGCCTCCGAGAATGGCGCCCTCAGCAGATCCAGGCGGTACACGGATACAGTATGCGGCCACTCGACCCAGCAAAAACCAACGATCCCGCGACGTGGCGGGCCACAAGGGGCCGGAGCGTCTGACATGGCGCTCTCACTCGGAGCTCGCTGCTCGCACTGGCTGGCTTGAGATACATGTGCGCTTTGGCCAATTTTTGTACCATAAAATTCCACTCTAAATTATCTATGTTTCGTATTCTGACACTATAGCATTTCACAGCATTATTGTACCATAATACTCCATATATGTTGAATGCGATCTGGCCGGGGCCATTGCAATGCAATGACACCAAAAAGGTTTCATCGAGGTTTGATTGTGAAGGTGGATGTCATTAGGGTTTAAATTGTGCAAGAATATCTATACCTTAAGACAGGTTGTTTGTTTTGTTTTGTTTGTTTGTTTGTCACGTCAAGATCCATTAGAGGTTTTTTGAGGCCTCCAAGAGACCGCGAGTTATCTAGCCCTGGGAACTCTGGGAACGCACTGGGAACAGTAATCTGACATGGTCACGCGAGTGCCACGTCGGAAAATAATAAAAAAATTAATTTTTCAATATTTTTTTTCAATATTTTTTTTAAAAATATTTTTTCAATTTTTTAATAATATTTTAATAATTTTAATTTTAATTTTAATTTTAATTATTTTAATTATTTTTTAATTATTTTAATATTTTGGCTGTTCCCAGCTGCGGGAACAGCCCTGAAACGGCCCTCTGCAGCCCTCAAATTTCTTCTAATGCTCCCGGACCGTGTGTCCCCCAGAGGCGGGTTTGGTACCGTTGGAAAGCCCTCGGGAAGGAGGGGTGCACGGGCTTGGTTTTGTGGCGTTTGGGCCTACGATGCGAAAGTTATGGATTTTTGAGTTATTTTTGGATCTTAAATTATGCTAAATTATGTATCTTTTGAACCGTGAGTCAAATTATTACGTTCTTGGTACCGTTGGAAAGCCCTCGGCGAAGAGGGGTGCGCGGGCTTTATTTTGTGATGTTTGGACCCACAACCGGAAAGTTATGGATTTTTTAGTTATTTTTGGTTTAAAAAATGACTTTTATTTTTGTTTTGGTTGTGACAACGACACAGGGCTACACTAGTACAAATGAAAAATAGTGTGAATAAAAACTTGATAGAAGAAATTATGATTCAATTTGTATTTGATACAAGAGATGTACAATAGAACTTCTCTAAAGCGAACTTTTCTAAGGCCATGACCTCTCTAAAGTGATGGAGTATTGTTTGCCCAGTCTTGCATTAAGCCTAATCCTAAACATACACATCAAAGATGTTCTTTGAGATTCTTGAGCATGGAGTCTTGAGCTTGGTCCAAGGGCTATTACTTTAGAAAAGTTCTATTGTACTAGATAACTTGGGTGAGTCATAGAGCAACAAGTTTGTTATAGGATATAACCCTCTCCTTCAAATGATCAAGATCATCAAATTTTGGAGATTTTATACATTTTCAAAAAAGTGAATGGAAGATGGGGCAATGGGTAGCCACCCCCACCCCTCTTTGTGATCGCCCTATATTTTCAATATACTATATTCTATACAAAAATGAAAAGGTGAAGAAAAGATTGTGAATTAAAAATCGTATTTTAGTCAATAATTTCAATGAATAATATTTTAGTGGATTTTATGCACCATTATCTCCCTCAAAGTTTAAATTATAGTTTGCAAAGAATCTAAACATAAAATCTCCATTAATTTTTGGAAGTTTTCCTTTCTTTCCAATCCTACATGAATGGATTTCAAAACCTAGCACAAAAAATCATGAGCACCAAATAACTATGCTATTCACATCACTAAAGATTAGACCAAATTTGTTTTTAAATATATTTAAATTTACTTCATTTGTTTCTTGTAGCTCCTCCTGTAAACTCGTGAAGACATTCATAACCTTTCCAAATACCAATGCATACCATGACTCTAAAGGGTTGTATACAACTGCATATCAATAATATACAATAAACATATATACAAAGTTATAATTTTGTACATAGTGGGGATTTTATGGAACTCAATAAGATACATACATATATAGGCCCTATGGCCTATAGGACCTTTGATCATTAAGAATTGGGGTACAATTCGGGTAGAAATTGTCAATATTGTCATTTTTGAGTGCATTGAGTGCAAATACACTAGAAAACAAAGGATTTCATTGAAATTCAACTTACAAAATTGTACTTAACCACTATAGAAATGTATGTATCTAATCTAATAGAGGAGGTATATTTTAGCCCTTTGTATTTAAAAAATTCAATGTATTCCATGGTAAGAAGGCAACCATTGTGCCTAGCTTCATAATGGACTTGGTAATGGGAAAAACAAAGTTTCATTATGAGAAATAACATGCCAATTATAGGAGTGGCAAAGGATGTTATTTCTCATAAGAAGGCTCTACTTTTGCATTATTGGACATGACTTCAATGTTGGATAGTTGGATCTTAGTCAACCATACTCAATCAAGGATTTAGAAAGAAGTACATGCTAACTCTAAAACAATTTCATCTCATAACATTAATAACCAATGCGAAGTGGAGAAGTCCCTTTCCCTCCTCTATAAAGTGGGCCCCTAGCATTGCAACTTTCCAGTCATCTGATGACTCTTTATAATTTTTTAGTTACAATTTTTCTTCCTCTAAAATTGTATTTTTTGCCTAAATAAAGTTGATCATCCAAAATTGTTAAAACCTAAAAAATCCAACGGTCAATATTTTCCACAATTAATTCTATGCATACTAGACAAGTATTAGTCTTTAAAGGAGATCACCCGTTTCCGATCGGGTTCCCATTCTCACAGCTTAGGTTGCTTAAATTTTGATCAGCTGAAGTGTAGGTTACAGCTTGTGCATAACAGGACCCGTAGGTGCAATAGAAATGTCCGGAAGGTATACATTGAAAGCATGCAATGATCATCTTCTTGTACATTGAAAGCCACAATGATCACTTACATTGATTTTGTAACCATCCTATGGTTGGAGATAGGTTTGCCTACATATTGAGAATGGGACAAATAGAATCTTCACAAAAAAAAATTCATAGTAATTTTGTTTTTGAGGGGAAAAATGTAAAAAAATTATGAAATCCTACTGAAATCTGTTTCTCTACATTGGGAAAACTTTTCTTGAACTTTTTTCATGCCGCAGATAGGTTGAATTGCTTAAGTGATCGAAAATGGATGATCATCTTGATACTATTGTAAGGTTAAAATTAAAATTTTCAAGCACATCTATGCAGAAAAAAAACATTGAAGAGGGACAATTCATTGAAAACCTCCATTGTCAAAAAATTGTTAGGCCTTGAGGGATTAAGGTTACAATCAACCTTCTGTTTGTTCACATACAACTTCAAACACTTGCCTAATAGAATTTGTCAAGGTCATTAGTAACATCATGAATAATATAAGATATGCATCAATGCTTAGGAAAAAGTATCGGCTAACTCAAAACTAGCTGATGGAATTTAGAAAAAATATAGTTGCAATTTGAAAACAAAAAAACGGTGAACAAATCTATACAATTTCTATTTGCAGTAAAAAAATAGAGAAAATAACCAGAATCAATCCCTGAAAACCTGGTTCAATATGTGGAATGAATAGAATATAGGTGGTAAGACTCAAAACTATCCCGGACACTGTTGCGCATAGGTTTGCCACAAACAGCTTCTCAGTCCATGCCGACTATCGGCAGTACTTGTTTCCGTGTGGAACATTGTTAGTCAAAACTTATTCAGTTTGTCGACCATCCGTCAACAATCTGTTGCAAACACTTGAACTTGAACTGACAGGTCTGCCAGTCAGCAGAACGTTTTTAGTCTCTGGTTTCAGCAGGAAGCTCGGAAGCTCGAACCTCACCTGGCTGCCTGGAGGACTGATGTGGCAACTCGAATAAGAAGCTTGTGAAAGATGATTCCATAACTGCTGCCTAATGGAGAATTTGCGCGATTCCAGCGTTCAAGTACAAGCCATCTGAGGCAACAAGGTCCAGAAGCAATGAGGCGTGTCCGTAGGCTTCAGTGTCGAATACACACGACTGACTGATGGAATCGTTGACGAGACCATCTGCAGTAGATTTAGGAGGAATATCACAATTCACCATAAGCTTACGAACGATATTCGAATAATGATATTAGTGTTTGTCACCCAATAGCCAGGTGCTTCCCTACGAACTAAGTGGCTTCTGATTTCTGGACAACACTTTTCATAAACATAAACTAGACATCTATTTGAATTTATTTATTTTGAGTCGGTAGCTTTCACTTGGATTCAAGAAAATTAATGTAAGCTGCCTTTGTAATCAATGGTACCTATACCAGAAACTTTAGTAGAGCTTTAGATATGAGGGAAAAACTGTTCTCATTCGAAGAGTAAACTTAGATGGAGCAATCTCCAGGGGCATTTTCATTAGAAATATACCAGTAAGACTCATATTTGAGTTCATAATTCATAATTGATCGAAGACCTACCTGCAATTCTGGGAGCGTGTATCGGAACACACAAGAAAGCAACAATTCATCAACGCTGAGTACTAACTTTCAGAGCAAAACAAAAGTGGAGGTCCTCTTTCGATTCTTTTGGGCCGAAGACAAACAAACAAACAAAGAGACAAACCAAAGTTGGAGGCGCGTTTTGTCTCCGAAGTTTGCTGCGAGGCATCCACGACTGATAACGAAATTATGCCACTTTGGCCTCCGAGAATGGCGCCCTCAGCAGATCCAGGCGGTATGCGGCCACCCGACCTCGCAACAATCAACGAAACCCGCGACGTGGCGGGCCACAAGGGGTCGCAGCGTCTGACATGGCTCTCGCACTCGGAGCTCGCTGCTCGCACTGGCTGGCTTGAGAAACATGTGCGCTTTCTTTGGCGCGTCCTGGCTATGGCGATGGCGGGTCCTACAGAATGTCCGACAATAGCCAACGCCGCACGTTCACTCGTCCACTCGGAGATTTCCTTGGGAATATCACTGCGCTAACTTGCTCTCCCGTTTATAACCCCCGCAGAACTCCATTCCTTGCCAATGAGCTTGAGATCTCCATCCGAAATAATAATGTCAAGTTCGCAAGCTGAAGAAGTCCGCAAATCTGGACAATTCCGCAATTCGATCGAGGCTATGCATTGAGCAAACTGAGTTTGGAATTCTTGTTCAAGTGAGTCTCGGAGGTTCTGGGGTTTCGATTCGCAAAGAAATTTCTCAGTTGAGGTAGCTATGGTGGACAAGAGAAAATCCGCGCCGCTCCAAGTGCGACGAGGGGGGCGATATCTGCAGCTCAAGCGCTCTTCCGCATCCAAGAAAAAACTGGCGTGCGGGCTCTCTTCGCCGTCGAGTGCTGTGTCTTACAACGGCGTGCGAATGCGGGTTTGGGGGAAGTGGGTGACGGAAGTCCGAGACCCCGTGACCAAGACGCGCATCTGGCTGGGCTCCTTCGCCACGGCGGAAATGGCCGCGCGCGCCTACGACGCTGCCGTGGTGTGCTTGAAGGGCACCTCCGCTCCCGAAGTGAACTTCCCGGACTCCATTCCCTCGTTCGTCATTCCGCAAAGCAACTCCTCGCCCAAGGAAATCCAAGCAGTGGCGCTCGCCGCGGCCACGGCGTCGGTCCCCGCGGCTACTCCGCTGGCCATGGCTGCCACACCCGAGCTCCCCAATTTTCCTCCTCGCGAGGAATCTCACGAGGCTCTTCCGGAAGTCACCACTGATCGCGAATTTTTCCGTGATGGTGGTGACGCTAATTATGAGAATGGCACTTCCAATTGCGATGTGCCGGAGCCCGAATGCTCCAGGTCCAGCAGTGTGGAGAATTGGATCTTCCACGAGTTTGAGGAACTGGATGCCCTGGACAACCCAGATGCTCTCATGGAGCCTCTCCAACGTCGAATCTCCGATTCCGTGGAGCAATTGTTTTGGCCATGGCCACTACTGTCCGAGGATTTCGAGGATGCTGCCAACTGTCGGATGATTCATCAAGACATGCAGCTTTGGTCTTTCGCCTGATGCTAGATCGAGAGCATGAATTTTGAGTGGAAACCCTAAACCTCGAGCATCGAGTGATTGCTCGGAGCTGAAGTCGGCCATGGCCAGTCGGGTCTGAAAGGAGTGAACTTGCATCGCTGATCTCGCAATACTCATGGGTCTTTCTCAACCCGAGCCAAGACAACCCTAAAGATTCAGATTCATTTAGATTCATTTCATATAATGGAGAGCATGTCAGATTCAGGAGGGACTAATCCTAGAGGAGGTCCCATTCACAAGAGCTCGCTCATGAAGTTGAGATCCAATGTATTCAAGCAGATGGCCGGTGTACATTACATAAAGATGACTTGGTTTGCATCACTTCTTGCAAACTCCATTTCCCTCCAGAAGCTTGATCTCACTTGTGGTGAATGTCTGCTTGCTGTGCTTGGACATCTTTGGACTTCCAGTGCCCATCCCCGGCATTTCCAACTAAATTGCTGCCATTTGCGTGTGTCTCAGTTGGGAGTGCAAGCTTGCCGAGTTTGTTCTTCTGGCTGGTCCTAAATCGGCAGGTGTGTCCAGCTATTTGGCCAGAAGAAAACACTTTGAACGGAATGGAAGACTCACTGAGTCCAGTATCGGATTTTCTGGTACTGAAACACTGAATTCATTGCAGCCGGATTGCTCCAGGATTCCACTGTAGCTGGCTGAACAGGCAATCGATATCCGTCTCAAAACATTTGTTTGACTTGCTAGGATTCAGTTCCATGCGAATGTTTTGATGGGCCCAGAGCACTTGTCAATTGTCATCTAAGTTTGGCACGTGTTAGACCATTGGTGAATGGTGAGTGTGGTTGCAGATGCTCTTATGCTTCCATGGAGTCTTTTAAAACTATAACTCCCCGCAAACTTAAACTCCTCATAACTTTTGACTCATTGATTGGAATTGAATGATTCAAAGCTTTCCACGCTTATATAAATCTAAAGAACCAATTTCAAATTTTTATTTAAAAAAAAAATTCATTTTTAAAGAAATTTTCAGAGCTGCCCGGGCTGCCCAAAGTTCAAAGAAAATCACATATCATGCAATAACTTTTTATCTATGTAGTCAAAAGTTATGAAAATTGTTGGGCCTTAAAGCTACTCCTCGGGCACATGTTGTGTAAAAATTTTCAAAGAAAAGAAATAAAAACTCCATTCGTAGTGAGCTGCACAAAATCGCTATGTTGCCAAAAAACGCAGCTTGGTCCTTTAGGGGTTAAAAAAGTTTCTTGAAAAGTCTTTAGGAAGTCGGAAAGTGGTCTTGTCCACTTTTTAGAAGCCTCTTGGCCAAATATTGCAGGCCAATGGCAATCCCAATTCTCCTTTTAGCAAATATTCATTAAAGAAAATTCCAAGCCTTGAAAATGGGCTGCTTATCCACATGAAAATGTGCAATTGCAAAAAATATCAGCCCAAACTGACTCGTAGAGAATCTTGCCAGTGAGAATTAGCTTGTTTGCCCCATCAGATTTTTTATTAGTTTTTTTTTTAATTTATTTATTTCATTGTATTTGCGCATCCACCAAAAGTCAAACAATTGTGTACATGGTCTACATTGAATAAGGGTATTAAGAGGACCAAAAAATTAGAGGGACTTGTTGTGGAAAACTGCAGATGTTGAAACATGATGTACAGCCCCCGGACACATCAATAACTATTGATGTATAACAAAGGTAGATATTTATATAGTGTGAAATGTCGATTAATTAGTATGGATCCCCCTAAAACCCCTATTCAATGTAGACTTTTGCTAATGTCTAAATTTCCATAGAATTCTAGAATTCCTTTTGTCTTTTTTTTTTACAAAGTTTGACCAATTTTTGTACATTAAAGTCCACTCTAAATTATCAATGTTTTGTACTTTGACACTATTGCATTTATTGACAATTTTGGATTTAAGCACAACTATATACCATAGTACTCCATATATATTGAATACTATCTGACCGGAGCCCATTGCAATGCAACAACACCAAAATGGTTTCATCAAGTAGGAAAGCTTGATTGGGAAATGGATGACATTAAGGTTTAGCAAGAAACATACAAATGAAAAATTGTGTGAATCAAAACTTGATAGAAGAAATTGTGATTCAATTTGCTGTATTTGATATAAGAGATGTACCAGCCATAATTTGTCTGAGTTTGTTATATAGGATATAATGGCCTTCACCTTCAAATGATCAAGATTACTTTCAAAAAGGTGATTGGAAGATGGGATTATGAGTAGTCACCCCCTCTCTTTGTAATTGCCCTATTCTATATAAATTGAAAAGGTGAAAAAAGATTGTATAGATAAAATCATATTTTATTAATGAATAATGGAGACATTATGTACCTTTATTTCCCTCAAAGTTTACATTATAGTTTGCAACTAATCTAGACATAAGATCTCCATTTGGGGGAGTTTTTTTTCTTTCCATTCCTACATGTATGGATTCAAACCTAGCACCAAAAATCATGAAGCACCTAGTGACTATGCTAGTTACATTGCTAAAGATTAGACCAAATTCTTTTTATCAACATACCTGGATTTACTTCATTAAATTCTTGTAGCTCAGGCTGTAGTAAGATTGTGAAGACGTTTACAACCCAACCAATGCATGCCATGACTCTAAGGAATTGTACACAACTCCATATCAATAATATACAATAAACATGTATACAAAACAATATTTTTGTACATAATGGAGATTTTAAAGGAATTGAAAAGATACATATACATACAAGCACTATATGACCTTTAATCATAGAAAGAATACAAATTTTGGATAGAAATTGTCAAAACTCTCACTTTTGAGTGCATTGAGTGAAAATACACTAGAATACACAGGATTTTTTTGAAATTCAACTTTACAAAATTCAACTTGACCACTATGGGAATGTGTGTACCTAATCTATTAGAGGAGGTACATTTTAGTTCTTAGTATCAAAAAAATTCAATGTATTCCATGGTAACAAGGCAACCATTGTGCCTAGCTACATAATGAAATAGGTAATGAAAAAGTAGATTTTCATTAACATGCTAATCATGGGAGTGGCAAGGGATGTTATTTCTCATAATGAGTCTCTACATTTGTATTATTGGACATAACCTCAATCATGTTGGATGGTTGGATCTAAGTCAACCATATTCAATCAAGGGCTTAGAAAGAAGTTCATGGTAATTCTAAAAAAATACCATTTCATAACAAAATCAACCAATGCGGAAGCAGGTCCCTTTCGTTCCCCATAAAGTAAGAGTCTCTATTGTTTCAACTTTCCAGCTACCAATGACTACAACTTTCCAGTTAGCCAATTTCTAGCATTGCCCTTTTCCAACAAACCAATGACTCTCTATGGATTAAATTAAATTCACTTCAACGGATCCAGGGAGGGATTAGCCCAATCTCCAACGGGGGAATGGTTTAGGTTGATTAACATTGTTATGTTTAATACAAATTAACATCCACTTTGGTGCTTGCTTGTCTTTTTTTTATGGAAGTTACATAATCAAAATTAAAAGGGAGAACATGCTGCCAATTCCATAACATTATTAGCCAACTTTGGCAGGTTCCTTTTACTCCTCCAGTTAGCCAATGATATTAGAGTTGCAACTTTCCAACTAGTTAATGATTCTTTACAGATTACACTAAATTCATTCCTAGTAGTCCAGAGAAGGATTACCCCAATCTCCAAGGGGGAATGCTTTAGTTTAGTTAACCCCTAAAGGACCGTTGTCCCTTCGGGGGACAAATGCGTTTTCGGGTAGGTACCTACGGGCTGAAATTTTCTCTTGATTTTTTAAATTTTTTTTTTGAGATTGAAAAGTTGATTAGCTTTGTGGGAATATAATTTTTTTCACAATTGGTGTCCGGGAAAAAAAGTTATGACCAAATAAGCTCAAAACATGGGACGGGGGGCAGCTCGGGCAACAAAAAAAAATGGACAAAAAATGAATTTTTTTTTCAAATTTTTTTTTTCATAGATTATATTTTTGGCTATCTGGAAAGCTTTTCATTCATTTCATTTGGATATGTTATGAGAAAGTTATGGACATTCTTGTTTTTTGGGCAGTTAGAGCATCTTCTTGAAAAAAATAACTTGTAGGATTCATTTCTGAATGCAATTTTTCAAGTTTTTCAATATTTTTTTTCCATGGTTTAGTTTATTTGCTAGAATAATCTGACCATTGGGATTAAAGCATTTTAATTCCTTCTAAAATATATGAATATTTTAGATTTTCCTTCTATCTTGTACCTACTTCTACTTAACAATTTTTTTAAGAATGATAATTAAGTTTTTTTTGAATTTTTTTTCCCCCTAGACTCTCGACTCAATTCTCCAGTATAAACATTTAAAGCTCAAAACTCTGTAGTGCAAAAATTTTAAGTTAAAAATGTTTAAAGTCTAAAAAATTAGTCCCGCAATGTGTTGAAAAACTTGTTTTTTTCACTTTAAATGCAGATATCTTGCAATCTGTGTGGTCAAAAATTCTAAAAAATTCCACACATTCTTATACTAGTTAGGTGTAATATCCTACGGTTGGATGTGCAAAAAAAACATTTTTCAAATTTTTTTACTCTTTGCTATAGAAATGGCAGTTTTCAGGGTTTTTTGGCAGAAAAAAGGCCTCAGTCCTTTAGGGTTTAACAATGTTATGCTAATGGAAAAAAAACAACGTGCCTCTCCTCATACCATGAAAGACCTCCATTTGTTCTGAAATAGGGTCCATTGAGGTAATAGTCGACCTTGTGTTTGCCCACGTACAAGTTTTGAAAGTATTTGCTTACTACAGTAGAAACTCTCTAAGTTGATCCTCTCTAAGTTGATAAACCTCTGTAAACTAATCATGTCAGACCGGTCCCAGACTGGGCCACATAACAAAGGCTCTAACTAAAAGTGACCCTCTCTAAGTCAATAAACCTCTATAAACCAATCTATCAGACCAGTCCGGGACCGATCAACTCAGAGAGGTTCTATTGTAGAACTTTTCAAGGTCATTAGCCACATCATGAATAATACAAGATATACATCAATGTTTGGAAAAAATAGTACAATTAGCCAATGAAATTTGGAAAAAGACCAGTTGCAATTTGAAAACATTGGCAAAAAAAATGTTGAACAAATCTATACAATTTCTATTTAGAGTTAAAAATAGAGAAAATAATGAGGCTCAATCCCTGAAAACCTTGTTCAATGTGGGAATCAAAGGAAAATAGCTGGTAAAACTCAAAAACTATCCCGGACACTGTTGCGCATAGGTTTGCCACAAACAGCTTCTCAGTCCATGCCAACAATCGGCAGTACTTGTCTCCGTGTGGAAGCATTGATAGTCATAACTTATTGTTCAGCTTGTCCACCATCCGTCAATAATCTGTTGCAAACACTTGAACTTTCACTGACATGTCTGCGCAGCAGAACGATTCAGTCTCTGGTTTCCGGCTTTCCGCAGTAGGAAGCTCAGCAGGGACTGAGCTGCCTGGGGGACTGATGTGGCAACTCGAATAAGAAGCTTGTAAAAGATGATTCCATAACTGATGCCAAATGGTGAATTTGCGCGATTCCAGCGTTCAAGTAAGTTTCAGGCCAGCTGGGGCAAGCAGGTGAAGCAATCAAGCGTGTCCGTACTCCGTAGGCTTCAGTTCGAATACAAACCACTGATGACTGATGGAATCGTTGACGAAACCATCAGCAGTAGAACTGTAGAACTAGGACAATTCACCATGAGCTTACTGATAATGATATTAGTGTTTGTCATTAAACAGCCAGGTGCTTGCCGACGAACTGAATGGCTTCTGATTTCTGGGCAACACTTTTCATAAACGTAAACTAGACATCTAATTGATTTTTTATTTTTGAGTCGGTAGCTTTCAATTGGATTCAAGAAAATTAATGTAAGCTGCCTTTGTAATCAATGGTACCAAATCTCTTTAGTAGCGCTTTGAATATGAGGGAAAAACTGATCTAAATTGAAGGAGTAAATTTAGATGGAGCAATCTCTAGGGGCATGTACATTTAAAAATATACTTTGTAATATAGCAAAATTCATAATTGAGTGTATAATTCATACTGATTGTTCTGAAGACCCACCTGCAATTCAGGGAGCGTGTATGGGAACACACAAGAAAGCAACAATTCATCAACGCTGACTATTCATTTTCAGAGCAAAGCAAAAGTGGAGGCCCCCCTTTCCTTTCAATCAGTCTTTTGAGCCGAAGAAAGACAAACAAGAGAACAGAACCAAAGTTGGAGGCGCGTTTTGTCTCCGAGGTTTGCTGCGAGGCATCCACGACTGATAAGTGATAACGAAATTATGCCACTTTGGCCTCCGAGAATGGCGCCCACAGGAGATCCAGGCGGTATGCGGCCACTCGACCCCGCAACAACAATCGAAGCCCGCGACGTGGCGGGTCACAAGGGGTTGCGGCGTCTGACATGGCGCTCGCACTCGGAGCTCGCTGCTCGCACTGGCTTGAGAAACATGTGCGCATTCTCTGGCGCGTCCTGGCTATGGCGATGGCAATGGCGGGTCCCACGGAATGTCCGACAATAGCCAACGCCGCACGTTCACTCGTCCACTCGGAGATATGTCACTGCGCTACTCTCTCCGTTTATAACCCCCGCAGAACTCCATTTCTTGCCATTGAGCTTGAGTACTCCATCCGAAATAATAATGTCAAGTTCGCAATTTGAACAAGTCCGCAAGCTGAAGAAGACCGCAATCTGGACAAGTCCGCAATTCGATCAAGGCTACGCATTGAGCAACTGAGTTTGGAATTCTTGTTCAAGTGAGTCTCGGAGGTTCTGGGGTTTCGATTCGCAAAGAAATTTCTCAGTTGAGGTAGCTATGGTGGACAAGAGAAAATCCGCGCCGCTCCAAGTGCGACGAGGGGGGCGATATCTGCAGCTCAAGCGCTCTTCCGCATCCAAGAAAAAATTGGCGTGCGGGTTCACTTCGCCTTCCAGTGCTGTGTCTTACAATGGCGTGCGAATGCGGGTTTGGGGGAAGTGGGTGACGGAAGTCCGAGACCCCGTGACCAAGACGCGCATCTGGCTGGGCTCCTTCGCCACGGCGGAAATGGCCGCGCGCGCCTATGACGCCGCCGTGGTGTGCTTGAAGGGCACCTCCGCTCCCGAAGTGAACTTCCCGGACTCCATTCCCTCGTTCGTCATTCCGCAAAGCAACTCCTCGCCCAAGGAAATCCAAGCAGTGGCGCTTGCCGCGGCCACGGCGTCGGTCCCCGTGGCTGCGCCGCTGGCCATGGCTGCCACACCCGAGCTCCCCAATCATCCTCCTCGCGAGGAATCTCACGAGGCTCTTCCGGAAGTCACCACTGATCGCGAATTTTTCCGTGATGGTGGTGACGCTAATTATGAGAATGGCGCTTCCAATTGCGATGCGTCGGAGCCCGAATGCTCCAGGTCCAGCAGTGTGGAGAATTGGATCTTCCACGAGTTTGAGGAACTGGATGCCCTGGACAACCCAGATGCTCTCACGGAGCCTCTCCAACGTCAAATCTCCGATTCCGTGGAGCAATTGTTTCGGCCATGGCCACTACTGTCCGAGGATTTCGAGGATGCTGCCGACTGTTGGATGATTCATCAAGACGTGCAGCTTTGGTCTTTCGCGTGATGCTAGATCGAGAGCATGAATTTTGAGTGGAAACCCTAAACCTCGAGCATCGAGTGATTGCTCGGAGCTGAAGTCGGCCATGGCCAGTCGGGTCTGAAAGGAGTGAACTTGCATCGCTGATCTCGCAATACTCATGGGTCTTTCTCAACCCGAGCCAAGACAACCCTAAAGATTCAGATTCATTTAGATTCATTTCATAATGGAGAGCATGTCAGATTCAGGAGGGACGAATCCTAGAGGAGGTCCCATTCCCAGAAGCTCGCTCATGAAGTTGATATCCAATGTATTCAAGCAGATGGCCGGTGTACATAACCTAATGATAACTTGGTTTGCATAATCTTGCAAACTCCATTTCCTTCCAGAAGCTTGATCCCACTTGTCATGAATGTCTGTGCTTGCACATCGTTGGACTTCCAGTGCCCATCCCCCGGCATTTCCAATTAACTTGCGTGTGTCTCCGTTTGGAATGCAAGCTTTCCGTGACTGTTTGTTCTTCTGGTCCTCCTCTGATCGGCAGGTGTGTCCCGCTATTTGGTAGCCAGAAGAAAGCACATTGAACGGAATGGAAGACTCACTGAGTCGAGTATCCGATTTTCTGGTACTAAAATACTGAATTCATTGCAGCCGGATTGCTCCAGGATTCCATTGTAGCTGGCTGAACAGGCAATCCATATCCGTCTCAAAACATTTGTTTGACTTGCTAGAATTGAATGCCATGCAAACAGGCCCAGAGCACTTGTCATCTAAGTTTTGCACATGTTAGATCTTTGGCGAGTGTCATTGTAGATGCTCTGATGCTTCAGTAATAAGAGTAGACTTGCATGCTACTTATGTTTGAATATTGTACCTAGCTATCAAATTTGTTTTTTTTGACTTTAATTAGATATTTGGCTTGAAATGCTGACCTTGATACAATTAGCCAGCTACAATAAACTTGCTAGATGCAAACTTCCATATTGTGTTGGAATAAAAAAAGGATTTTTGAGTTTTTTAAATTTCCTTTGCAAAAATTTCATGATGCTTTCACTTTTATGTGAGTAAAAAAAGACTACATTTTAGAAAGAGCTTTTCCTTTCTATCATACTAAAAGCATCCAAAAAGTTTAAGTCCAGTAATTTAAAAAAGTTTCTCGAAAGGTTTTTAGGAAGTGAGAAAGTGGGCTCATCCACTTTTTACAAGCCTCTTAGTCAAATGTTGCAAGCCAACAATTCTGATTCTCCTTTAGCAAATATTCATTAGAGAAAATTCAAGGCCTCGGGAGGGCCGTTTTCCTGCATGAACGTGTGCAATTGCAAAAAAATCAACCCAAACTAACTCATAGAGAATCTTGCTAGTGAAAATTAGCTTGTGTGCCCCGTCGGATTTTCAATTAAATTTTTATTCTTTATTTATTTATTTCACTGTATTTGTACATCCACCAAAAGTCAAACAGTTGTCTACATGGTCTAGACTTTCTCTAAATAATGTCTACATTTCCATAGAATTCTAGAATTTTTTTGGTCTTTCTACAAAGTTTGACCAATTTTTGTACATGATAGTTTATTCTAAATTATCAATGTTTTGTATTTTGACACTATTGCATTTATCGACAGTTTTGGATTTAAGCACAACTAGTACTTGTTTATATCAAATGCTATTGGACTAGAGTCCATTGCAATGCAAGAACACCAAAATGGTTTCATCAAGTTGCAAAGCTTGATTGGGAAGATGGACGTCATTAGAATTTAGCAAGAAACATTCAAATGAAACATTCTGTGAATTAAAACTTGATAGAAGAAATCATGACTCAATTTGCCGTATTTGATATAAGAGATGTACTAGCCATAATTTGGCTGAGTTATGGAGTAACGAGTTTGTTATATAGGATATAACCTTCACCTTTCTATTCTATAGAAAAGTGAAGTGCAGATAAAATCATATTTTATTAGTGAATAAAGGAGACTTTATGTACCTTTATTTCCCTCAAAGTTTAAATTATAGTTTGCAGCTAAACTAGACATAAGATTTCTATTTGGAGGAGTTTTTCTTTCTTTCTATTCTTATACAAATGGATTCAAACCTAGCACAAAAAATCATGAAGCACCTAATGACTATGCTAGTCACATTGCTAAAGATTAGATTGCCAATTTTTTTATCAACATACTTGAATTTACTTCATTTACTTCTTGTAGCTCCTATTGTAAACTCGTGAAGACATTCATTACCCTACCAATGCATGCCACGACCTTAAAGGGTTGTATATCAATAATTAACATTGAACATGTATACAAAATTCTATTTTTGTACATAATGGGGATTTTATAGGAATAAAAGAGATACATATACATACTGGCCCTACATGAACTTTAATCATAAAAAAGTGGAATAAATTTTAGATAGAAATTGTCAAAATTGTCATTTTTGAGTGCATTGAGTGAAAATACACTAGAAAATAAAGGATTTTCTTGAAATTCAACTTTACATTAGAGGAGATTTGAGCCTCTAGAAGACTGTTTTAGGGTTGTTCCCGATGTTGGGAACCAGTGCCTTGCTGTCAAAAAAAAAATTATTAAGAAAAAAAAAATTGTTAAAATGTTAAAAGAATACTATATATATATATAATATTATTTTATTTTTTCAAAAAAAAAAAAAAAAAATCTGACATGGCAATCGCTTGGCGACGTCAGACTGATGATTTGGCAGCATCCCAATGTTCCTGCAGAGTTTTCGCAGTCTCTTAAAGGCCCGAATCTCCTCTAATGCAAAATTGTACTTGACCACTATAGAAATGTGTGCACTCAATCTAGAATAGGAGGTATATTTTAGTCCCTAGTATGAAAAAAATTCAATGTATTCTATGGTAACAAGGCAACCATTGTGCCTAGCTACATAATGGAATAGGTAATGGAAAAACAAAGTTTCATTATAAGAAATAAATGCCAATCATGGAAGTGGCAAAGGATGTTATTTCTCATAATGAGTCTCTACTTCTGCATTTTTGGACATAACCTTAATGTTGGATGGTTGGATCTTAGTCAACCATACTCAATCAAGATTTTTGAAAGAAGTTTGTGGTAATTCTAAAAAAATCCCATTTCATAACAAAATTAACTAATGTGGGAGGAAGCCCCTTTGCTCCCCCATAAAATGAGCGCCTCTAGTGTTGCAACTTTCTAGCTACCAATGACTCTTTATAGATTAAACTGAATTCACTCTAATGGATCCAAAGAGAAATTAGTCCAATCTCCAAGGGGGGAATCATTTAGTTTGATTAACATTGTTATGTTTAACGCCTAAAGGACCAAGGCATTTTCTGGCTCTAAAACTACTGAAAACTACCATTTCTGCTGCGATCACTTCCGAAATTAAAAAAAAAAAAATTTTAAGAATCTAATTGTAGGATCTTGTACTTCACTTGTCTCAAATCATGTGGTAAGAATTTCATGAAGTTTGACCTACGGATTGGAAGCTATTAGCATTTGAAGTTGGAAAAAGAAGTTTTTTTGAATTGTGGCTTGCAATTTCAAATGACTTTGACGGCCATTTGTGGATTTTTTTTGCACTACACACCATAAAGTTAAATATTTTCATGTTGAACATTTGAATTGAGAGTTGGAGATAAAAAATTTCAGAATACCCAAACTTGATTTTCACATATAAAAAAATTGTTAAGTAGAAGTAGGTCCAAAATTGAACAAAATACTAAATTGTTAATAGCTCTTAGGTGGAATTAAAACACCATAATCCCAACGGTGGGATTGTTCTTGCAAACAAACTTAACCTTATCAAAAAATAATTGAAAAAAAATTGAAAATTGCTTTCAAAAATGAATTCTATATGTTGTTTTTTGAAGAAGATGCTTAGATTGCCTGAAAAACAAGATTGTTCGTAACTTTCTCATTCTAAGTCCAAATAGAATGAATCAAAGCTTCAAATGTTCACAAAAACATGATCTTTGAGATTTTTTTATTTTAAAAAAAATTCAATTTTTTAAAGTTTTTTTTTTCTGCCCGGCAAGCTACTTTTTTGACTTCGGGTGGCATAACTTTTGCTCCGGGTACCTATTGAAAAAAATATATATTTTTAGAAAGCTAATGTGATTTCCTATCTTCAAAAAAATTTCAAAAAATCAAGTCAAAATTTCAGGTCACACAAGCCTGCCCGAATTCCCAAGTGTCCCTTGAGGGGACTTTGGGCCTTTAGGAGTTAATATAGATTAACATCCACTTTGGTGCTTGCTTGCCTTTTTATGGGAGTTACATAATCCAAATTAGTTAAAAAGGGAGAACATGCTGTCAATTCCATGACATTATTAGCCAACTTTGTAAGGTCCCTTTTACTCCCTTGATTAGCCAATGATACTAGGCTTACAACTTCCTAACTAGCCAATGACTCTCTATAAATTAAACTAAATTCACTCCTAGGAATCCAAAGAAGGATTATTCCAATCTGCAACTGGGAATGGTTTATTCTAGTTAACAATGTTATGCTAATGGAAAAGAACGACCTCCATCTGTCTTGAAATGGGGTCCATTGAGATAATAGTCAACCTTATGTTTGCCCACATACAAACTTCTAAAAGTACTTGTGTACTAGAACTTTTCAAGGTCATTAGCAACATCATGAATAATACAAGATATGCATCAATGTTTGGAAAAAAGCCTGGTAAAGTTAGCCAGTAAAATTTGGAAAAGACCAGTTGCAATTTGAAAACATTAGCAAAAAAAATGGTGAACAAATCTATAATTTTTTTTTTATAGTTAAAAATAGTGAAAATAACGAGGCTCAATCCCTGAAAACCTGGTTCAATATGTGGAATTTATGGAATATAGGTGGTAAGACTCAAAAACTATCCCGGACACTGTTGCGCATAGGTTTGCCACAAACAGCTTCTCAGTCCACGCCGAGTATCGGCAATACTTGTCTCCGTGTGGAAGCATTGATACAGTAGTCATAGCTTATTCAGCTTGTCCACCATCCGTCAATTTCAGTTGTTGCCAACACTTGAATGCGCACTGATACGGACTGCCAGTCAGCAGAACGTTTCAGTCTCTGGTTTCCGGAGCAGGAAGCTCGGCAGGGAGGACCTCACCTGGCTGCCTGAAGAAATGATGTGGCAACTCAAATAACTAAAGTTAAAGCTGTGAAAGACTGATAATTCCATGAACGGAGCGTTTGCGCAAATCCAGCGATCAAGTACATGCGAGCTGGGGCAACAGCGGAAGCAACGAAGCGTGTCCGTAGGGCGTAGGCTTCAAATAAAACGACTGCTGTGATGGAACCATCGTTGACGCAACCATCAGGAGTAGGAGGAATATCACAGTTCACCATACTAATAATTTTATTGGTGTTTGTCACCCAATAGTCAGCAGCTTCCCTACCAACTGAATGGCTTGTGATTTCTGTACAACACTTTTCATAAACGTAAACCAAACATGTAATTGACAATTATTTTTTTGGAGTCCGTAGCTTTTACTTGAATTCAAGAAAATTAGTGGAAGCTGCCTTTGTAATCAATGGTATCTATACCAAATATCTTTAGTAGAGCTTTGAGTATGAGGGAAAAACTGATCTAACTTAATTGGAAGAGTAAATTTAGATGGAGCAATCTCCAGGCGCATTTTCATTTAGAAACATCCTAGTAGAAATCATAATTGAGTGCATAATTCATATTCATTGTTGTGAAGACCCACCTGCAGTTCAGGGAGCGTGTATCGGAACACACAAGAAAGCAACAATTCATCAACGCTGAGTACTAACTTTCAGAGCAAAACAAAACTGGTGGTCCTCTTTCGATTCTTTTGGGCCGAAGACAAACAAAGAAACAAAGAGACAAACCAAAGTTGGAGGCGCGTTTTGTCTCCGAAGTTTGCTGCGAGGCATCCACGACTGATAACGAAATTATGCCTCCTTGACCTCCGAGAATGGCGCCCTCAGCAGATCCAGGCGGTATGCGGCCACCCGACCCCGCAACAATCAACGAAACCCGCAACGTGGCGGGCCACAAGGGGTCGCGGCATCTGACATGGCGCTCGCACTCGGACTCTCGGAGCTCGCTGCTCGCGCTGGCTTGAGAAACATGTGCGCTTTCTTTGGCGCGTTGTGGCTATGGCGATGGCGATGGCGGGTCCTACAGAATGTCCGGGAACAGGCAACGCCGCACGTTTACTCGTCCACTCGGAGCTTTCCTTGGGAATATCACTGCGCTACTCTCTCCGTTTAAAACCCCCGCACAACTCCATTCCTTGCCATTGAGCTTCAGTCCTCAATCCGAAATAATAATGTGAAGTCCGCAATCTGAACTAGTCTGCAATTCGATCAAGGCTACGCATTGAGCAACTGAGTTTGGAATTCTTATTCAAGTGAGTCTCGGGGGTTCTGGGGTTGCGATTTGCAAAGAAATTTCTCAGTTGAGGTAGCTATGGTGGACAAGAGAAAATCCGCGCCGCTCCAAGTGCGACGAGGGGGGCGATATCTGCAGCTCAAGCGCTCTTCCGCATCCAAGAAAAAATTGGCGTGCGGGTTTGCTTCGCCTTCGAGTGCTGTGTCTTACAATGGCGTGAGAATGCGGGTTTGGGGGAAGTGGGTGACGGAAGTCCGAGACCCCGTGACCAAGACGCGCATCTGGCTGGGCTCCTTCGCCACGGCGGAAATGGCCGCGCGCGCCTACGACGCCGCCGTGGTGTGCTTGAAGGGCGCCTCCGCTCCCGAAGTGAACTTCCCGGACTCCATTCCCTCGTTTGTCATTCCGCAAAGCAACTCCTCGCCCAAGGAAATCCAAGCCGTGGCGCTCGCCGCGGCCACGGCGTCGGTCCCCGCGGCTGCTCCGCTGGCCATGGCTGCCACACCCGAGCTCCCCAATTTTCCTCCTCGCGAGGAATCTCACGAGGCTGTTCTGGAAGTCACCACTGATCGCGAATTTTACCGTGATGGTGGTGATGCGTCGGAGCCCGAATGCTCCAGGTCCAGCAGTGGGGAGAATTGGATCTTCAACGAGTTTGAGGAACTGGATGCCCTGGACAACCCAGACGCTCTCATGGAGCCTCTCCAACGTCGAATCTCCGATTCCTTGGAGCAATTGTTTCGGCCATGGCCACTACTGTCCGAGGATTTTGAGGATGCTGCCGACTGTTGGATGATTCATCAAGACGTGCAGCTTTGGTCTTTCGCCTGATGCTAGCTAGAGAACATGAATTTTGAATGGAAACCCTAAACCTCCAGCATCGAGTGATTGCTCGTAGCTGAAGTCGGCCATGACCAGTCGAGTCTGAAAGGAGTGAACTCACATAGCTGATATCGCAATACTCATGGTTCTTCCTCAACTCGAGCCAGGACAACTCTAAAGATTCAGATCCATTTAGATTCATTTCATATAATGGAGAGCATGTCAGATTCAGGAGGGACTAATCCTAGAGGAGGTCCCATTCACAAGAGCTCGCTCATGAAGTTGAGATCCAATGTATTCCAGCAGATGGCCGGTGTACATTACATAAAGATGACTTGGTTTGCATCATCTTGCAAACTCCATTTCCCTTCAGAAGCTTGATCCCACTTGTCATGAATGTCTGGTTGCTGTGCTTGGACGTACATCGTTGGACTTCCAGTGCCCATCCCCCGGCATGTCCAACTAAATTGCTGCATTTGCATGTGTCTGAGTTGGGAATGCAAGCAAGCTTGCCAAGTTTGTTCTTCTGGCTGGTCCTAAATCGGCAGGGGTGTCCCGCTATGAAGAAGAAAACACTTGGAACGGAATGGAAGACTCACTGAATCCAATAGTCCGATTTTCTGGTATGATCCTGAATTCACTGGAGGCGGAATACCAGAGTTGTAGCTGGCTGAACAGGCAATCGATACCCGTCTCAAAACATCCTACTCGGGTACATTCACAATATCATTCCAATGGTGATGAAAATGTGGGGAAATGGAGAGAGTGAGACAACTCCAACCACTTTCAATAGTTGGCATACATGAAGAGTCCGTTTGTTTAGTTAAGTTATGCCCCTTAGAGCATATGTATCCATGAAGGTAAAGAGAAGCTTAGAGGAATGAGTTGTGTGTTAGGAACAAATAGAGTCTACTATTGTTGTGGAGTTGAAATACCGACACTATAATTTCCTTTCAATAGTTAATTGTTTTCAAGCTTGCAATCTCATGGATGCAAGTTGTAACTCTTCTTTCCTTCAAGAATTTTTCCTTGTCATGTACTACATCGAAATTTGGTGAAAAACTTCCTCTATTTTGCTAAGTGCAAACATTTTAGTTGAGTTTGAAATCATATCTTAGGTTCTAAGTTTCACATTTCCTTTCTTTGTGTGAATATATATACCCATAGCCTTATCAAAAAAAAAATCTCCAAACTAGAATTAAAATTCTATTTCCTACAATTTTAGAAGAAAAGAATAGAAAAAGTTATAATTGGTAATTGCAATAATCTTGATAATTATCCAAAATACATTAGTTTGTACTCCATTAGAGTAGTACAAAATTTAATTCCTCAAATTCACATATTGCAATGACAAATTCTTCCCAGACTCTGTGGCACATTTGCAGGGCTTTTATTTTTGGCTTTCTGGTGCCAGATTGCACCAAAAAATATAATTTGGCTAAAAAATGCCAAAAGAAATGCTAAAAAATTTGGATGGAATCGCCAAAAAAACTTCAAATTAAAATAAATCTTGAATGAAATCCCCAAATTTTTTATGAAAACCATATTATAGACATGTGATATGTGCTAATGTGATATTTTCTATCCAATATGTGGATGAATGTTAAAATTTGGAGCACCACTATAACATTTTAAATCGCCACTTTGGCACTTCTTAAAAAATGAAAAAAAAAAAACCCTGCACATATGTTCAATAAATATCTTTTACACATTACTAACACTTGAAATTGAAGTTGTAATACACAACTACTAGTTGTAATTATGCAATTCCCCCAAAGCACAACTCACATGGTATATGTATAAATACTTCACCAACAATTTGAAATCCCCATTTTGGTTATAAAAAATACAATCATTAACAGTAAAAACACTACCATTAAGTACACCATTTACATACTATTATATAATGAAGTGCTGGAAAACAATTAAATACTTTCTAATATACACAAGTTACCTTGAAACAAACAATACTCTTTGCACCACCACTACCACGACCCTACACTCATTGCACCCTGCTTTTTCAACTCTAATGAAGTACCTAATCCTCAACCTACTCCCCTTCTATTCTCAAAATAAATTAGAGTATAAAATCTCCTTTCTCACAAAGGTATGTAGCCTAGATGTTGCTAGGATTGGCTTTTCGTTGCCCAATGTGGACCTTGAACAAATAGACTCTTCATGTATGCCAACTACTTAGAGTGGTTAAAGTTGTTTCTTTTTCTTTTACCCCACATTTTCATCACCCTTCGAATGAAATTGTGAATGTCCCCGAGTGATGTTTTGAGATGGATATCCATTTTCACCCCATATTTTCATCACCCTTGGATTGAATGTGCCCTAGTATGTTGTTTTGAGATGCTGATTGCCTATTTACTTGGTCAACCAACTACAGTGGAATTTTGGAGTAATTTGCTTGCAATGAATTCAGTACTATGTTTGGGAAGAATTGGCGGCTAGTATAAAGTTAGCTAGTGGAATTGGGAAAGAATCTGATTGCAATTTGAAAACAATGGCAAAATACTCGTGCAAAAGTCTATAAAATTTCTATTTTGAGTAAAAAATAAAGAAACCCCCCCCCCCCCTCTGTACTTGAAAACCCGGTTCAATTTAGGAATTGAAAGAAAATAGCCGTTATAAATAAAAAACTTTCCAAACGCTGATTCAGAACCAGAAAATCGGATGCTGGACTCAGTGAGTCTTCCATTCCCGGTTCAAAGTGTTTTCTTCTGGCTACCAAATAGCTGGACACACCTGCCGATTTAGGACCAGCCAGAAGAACAAACTGCATTCCCAACTGAGACACACGCAAATGGCAGCAATTTAATTGGAAATGCCGGGGACTGGCACTGGAAGTCCAACGATGTGCAAGCACAGCAAGCAGACATTCATGACAAGTGGGAGCAAGCTTCTGGAGGGAAATGGAGTTTGCAAGATGATGCAAACCAAGTCATCTTTATGTAATTTACACCGGCCATCTGCTGGAATACATTGGATCTCAACTTCATGAGCGAGCTCTTGTGAATGGGACCTCCTCTAGGATTCGTCCCTCCTGAATCTGACATGCTCTCCATTATATGAAATGAATCTAAATGAATCTGAATCTTTAGGGTTGTCTTGGCTCGGGTTGAGAAACCCATGAGTATTGCGAGATCAGCGATGTGAGTTCACTCCTTTCAGACCCGACTGGCCGTGGCCGACTTCAGCTCCTAGTAATCACTCGATGCTGGAGGTTTAGGGTTTCCATTCAAAATTCATGCTCTCGATCTAGCATCACGCGAAAGACCAAAGCTGCACGTCTTGATGAATCATCCAACAGTCGGCAGCATCCTCGAAATCCTCGGACAGTAGTGGCCATGGCCGAAACAATTGCTCCACGGAATCGGAGATTCGACGTTGGAGAGGCTCCATGAGAGCGTCTTGGTTGTCCAGGGCATCCAGTTCCTCAAACTCGTGGAAGATCCAATTCTCCACACTGCTGGGCTCCGGCACATCGCAATTGGAAGTGCCATTCTCATAATTAGCATCACCACCATCACGGTAAAAGTCGCGATCAGTGGAGACTTCCAGAAAAGCCTCGTGAGATTCCTCGCGAGAAGGAGGATTAAGGAGCTCGGGTGTGGCAGCCATGGCCAGCGGCGCAGCCGCGGGGACCGACGCCGTGGCCGCGACGAGCGCCACTGCTTGGATTTCCTTGGGCGAGGAGTTGCTTTGCGGAATGACAAACGAGGGAATGGAGTCCGGGAAGTTCACTTCGGGAGCGGAGGCGCCCTTCAAGCACACCACGGCAGCGTCGTAGGCGCGCGCGGCCATTTCCGCCGTGGCGAAGGAGCCCAGCCAGATGCGCGTCTTGGTCACGGGGTCTCGAACTTCCGTCACCCACTTCCCCCAAACCCGCATTCGCACGCCGTTGTAAGACACAGCACTCGACGGTGAAGCGAACCCGCACGCCAGTTTTTTCTTGGATGCGGAAGAGCGCTTGAGCTGCAGATATCGCCCCCCTCGTCGCACTTGGAGCGGCGCGGATTTTCTCTTGTCCACCGTAGCTAGCTCAACTGAGAAATTTCTTTGCAAATCGAAACCCCAGAACCTCCGAGACTCACTTGAACAAGACTTCCAAACTCAGTTGATGAATGCGTAGCCTTGATCGAATTGCGGACTTCTTCAGCTTGCGAACTTGTTCAAATTGCGAACTTGACATTATTATTTCGGCTGGAGTACTCAAGCTCAATGGCAAGTTATAAACGGGAGAGCAAGTTAGCGCAGTGATATTCCCAAGGGAATCTCCGAATGGACGAGTGAACGTGCGGCGTTGGCTACTGTCGGACATTCTGTAGGACCCGCATCGCCATCGCCATAGCCAGGACGCGCCCGAGAATGCGCACATTTTTCTCAAGCCAGCCAGTGCGAGCAGCGAGCTCCGAGTGCGAGCGCCATGTCAGACGCCGCAACCCCTTGTGTCCCGCCACGTCGCGGGCTTCGTTGATTGTTGCGGGGTCGAGTGGCCGCATACCGCCTGATCTGCTGCGGGCGCCATTCTCGGAGGCCAAAGTGGCATAATTTCGTTATCAGTCGTGGATGCCTCGCAGCAAACTTCGGAGACAAAACGCGCCTCCAACTTTGGTACGTTTGTTTGTTTGTCTGTCTTCGGCCCAAAAGAATTGAAAGAATTTCTCCACTTTTGTTTTGCTTCGAAAGTTATTACGCAGCGTTGATGAATTGTTGCTTTCTTGTGTGTTCCGATACACGCTCCCTGAATTGCAGGTGGGTCTTCCGAACAATCAGTATGAATTATACACTCATGTTTAATAGATACCCATCCATCACTTATTGTATGTACTTTCATCCCAAAAGGTTAGAGAAAACTAATAGTTACTCTCCATTTATTCAAAGAAGTTTGGGAAATTGCATGCTTCGGAAGATGCTTTTGGCAATTTCATCCACATTAATAGCCAATTCAAGTAGACTTTCATGCACCTAGAATTGGTCATGTGTTATATACTATACAAAAAAAAAATTCAACATTTTACATGTGAGCTAGTGTGAAATAGTTGCAAGAGGAGAATCAAAATGTTTGGCATAATTTTTAGGAGAGGCTTGTGAGAAGTGGCCAGGAGGCAAGATTCCAATTTTTTTAATACTATTTTAAATAGCAAGCTTATTTTTTTTAAGTTGATTTTAATATGACACCATGGCAAAGCTAGTCTTTGAAAATGTAGATCCTAATCCATATGGACATGAAAGCATCATAAAAGTGATAAACGATTCCAATTCTTAGAAATCTCGGAAATGAATTTTTGAGTCCTCCACAACATGGAAGTTAGTTTTTGTACCAAAATGATGTGAAGTTTTCTCTTTTTCTATATACACACACTACTAGTAGTTCAATCATTGCAACATTTGCAACAACAAACCATGTGTACAAGAAATATAATATTTTGTTTTGTTTTCTAGAATTAAATTTTAATTAAACTCAAGAGTGCTTGCAATTTTTGGATGAAAAATGTATAAGGATGATTATATGATCCTTCAAATGGATTAAATTGTGAAATTGTTTGTAACATTGTGTGCTTCATTTTATGTATGTATGTATGTATAAATATATATATATATATATATATATATATATATATATATATATATATACATATACACACACATGTATGTATGTATTGAAGTCATTTCACCACTTCAAGATTGAGAGTTGAGTCTAAATATCCACAATTGTAATAGTAGTGATTATAAAGCCATAGATTATATCCTTATAGCCCTAAATCTAACCTATCAGTTTGTGTTTGGGACGACATTTGGGTAATCCTGGAATATATGAAGCCAGTATTCAAGCCTAAACTTGAGTGGTGGGATATAAAAATATTGTAAACAATATATGTTGAAAGTTAGTGTTTTTTTGGATTTTGAATGCCTCCTTTATTAGTAGATCTCTAAAGATAAATGCCTTTAGAGATTGCTTCATCTAATTTTATTCTTCCAATTAGATGTAATTTGCAAGATGGTCTTGCTTTCCTAATTTGGCTAATTGATTTTAGCTTTATATTACTTTCATACAACCCCTTCAACACCCAAATTGGAAAAGAAGCGAATCGAGTCTTTCATTTATAGTTCCATTATAAACTCTTGGTTGAAATTGTAAGGTAATACTAATGTGACTAAGAGCCATTGATCATATCTATCACTCCCTCAGTCTCAAAATAAATCTAGGGTTTCCGAATATAGTTGTCTCAAATTAAATTTGAAATTGGCTCTGTACAACTTGATGGACAACAATTGAAGCTAGTTTGAACACCTTGAGGCAAAAGAATCTGCAAATGTAACACTCCAAAGACTATATAACAATTTGATAGTTGCAAAAGGAATCAAAACACAACCTCTAATCAACCCAAGGCGAAGAGTTCAACCCAAAACTATATAAAAACTACTGCTAACAAATCTCTTGTTGAAATTTTTTTGGAGTTGAATTACAAGACATTGTTGGAATTGAATACAGTGAAGGACATCAATGAATGTCACTGCACCAACATTGCTCAAAGAATGATCAAAATTAATACCATTGGAGCAATTCCAAAAAGGGCAAAAAATTGTCACTTTCGCCACTTGTTTTCAACATACACCGCTTCACTTCTAACTTCCATTCTTTCTCATCTAGTAGGGTTTAGTAGAAGCTACAATACCTACGCAATCCCTTGAAAATAGGAATAGCGCACGCATTAATCTAGTCATTTCTAGGAAACCCCGGAATTATTTCAAGATGGAGGGGGTATTATCTTGGTCATGTTTTTCATTGTGTTTGAACAACTTCTTTTTAACCCCTGAAAGACCAACATGCTATTTTTAGCAACATAGTGATTTTGGGCAGGTACTTGTGACTAGAAATTTTCATATTTTAGCCTGAAATTTTAATAGAAGTTGGAGAAAAGGAATATCTTTCAAATGCACTAAATTTCATGACATTTGGAAATAAGAATCAAAAGTTATGGCTTGATATGTTGTTTGTTTTTCAACTTGGGCAATCAGGGCAGATAAAAGAAATCACTTTTTTCATAAACAAAAATTTGAAATTGGTTTTCTAGATTTATATATACATGGAAAGCATCGAATCATTCCATTTTGATCAATGAGTCAAAATTTATGAGGAGTAATAGTTGCAGGCAGTTATGGATTTTTTACTCTACAATAAACTTTGAAGTTGTTTATTTCACTCCATTTTCAATATTTTTTGGAAAAAATAAAATCATAGGATGTAGATTGTTTATAACAACATTACAACCATTGGGATTGACATTTTTCAATTCCATTCTTAAATTCTTAACAATATTGAATTTTGAATCTTTCTCTACTTCTTTCTACTTACTATTTTTTCCAATATGTTGGACAATTCCAAATGATTTGATAAATTTTAAGCATGTAGCCAACTTGTCTAGGAAAAAGAATCCTAAAAAGCACCACCATTTTGGACGTTTTTTCATAGAAAAGTGAGATTGTGAAGTGTAGCTGCCCTATATTTTGCAAGACCAAAAAAACAATTTCAATGGACTTGAATACTTATATCTTGCAAACCACGTGGTACAAATGTCTGAAATTTTTACCACATGTTCTCAAGACAGCATACTACAAGATCCTATGGTTTTATGTTTCAAATTTTTTTTTTTCCAAAAACTTGGTACTTGTATTAGAAATGGCAATTTGCAAGAGTTTTGGGGGAAAACATAGTCGACAAAATTAAGGGTTTAAATTGGTATAGATATCATTGATTACAAAGCCCGTAACATTCAATAGCATATGTTGATGTTGCCTTGATTCTATGGTGATGGTGTGCCTCTACATCCTCCACCTGTCTAATTCATCAGTAGCTACTGATGAAGCACTATTGGAGTGTGGAATATACCACACCATCACTGTAGAGCTACTGAATGTTATGCCAACTTACACTAATTTTCTGGAGTCCAAAGAAAAGCTAATAATTCCAGAAAAAAAATTGTCAACTAGATGTCTGGTTTATGTTTATGAAAAGTGTTGTTCAGAAATCATAAGCCATTCACTTTGTAGGGCAATAACTGAGTGAGTGGGTGGCAAACACTAATATTTTAATATCCATAACTTAAGTTTGGCTGTTTGTTTTGTTTGTTTTGTTATATTGAAATCTCCTGGACCATGTGTCCCTTGGTCGCATGCTTGGTATCGTTGGAAAGTCCTCAGTGAGTAGGGGTGCACGGGCTTTGTCTCATAGTATCTTGACCTACAATGGAAAAGTTATTGAATTTTGAAGTTTCTATGAATGGAAAAATTAGAAAATTACTTATTACATTTTGGTTGCGGTAACGGCGCAGGACACACTAGTAGTTATTAACCCCTAAAATGCCCAAAGCACCAATTTTTTTGGTGTTGACAATAATTTGAAGTTGTATAAAACCTAACCAAGTTGTTATTTTTAGTAATTTATATTTTTGAAAAATTCTATTTGAAGTCTAGTTTTAGCGTCAAAAATTCGATTTTGAAAATGATTTATTATGATTTTTCTATTCAAGATTTTGTGCAAGGGTGTCGATTGGAATCTTGACTTTCTGTAGTGTTGAGGGCTTTTGGAAAAGAGCCTCAAATACACTACATCTTGGAGAAAAAATCACCTTAGAAATTCATTTAAAAAAAGGTTTTGAGAAGCCATAAATTGATTGGTTTTGCGCATGTTAGGTCCTTTAACCTCATATTTTTTTGGTTACCAACTTTCTAGACTTGAAATGTAAAAAGAGGATTGAAAGACTTTAAGTCACTTTTGCAATTTTAACACCCTCGAATTTAAACATTATAATCTTTCATTTCATAAGTGATATTGTTGTATTTTCTTTTCCTATGTGACTTCTAACATGTCTAGTTTGAATTTGTACGGTTACAGTTCAAAAAGAATTGATACAGCTTATCAAAATGTTTTTTTTTTTTTTTCCAACTTAGAACAAATTCCTAGAAGTTCAATAATGGCCTTGGGCATTTAGGGGTTACTGTAAGTTAGTACAGTATGGTGAATTGTGATATTCCTCCTACTCCTGATGGTTGCGTGAGCGATTCCATCACAGCAGTAACTTCGTTTTCGTTGAAGCCTACGCCCTACGGACACGCTTCATCGCTTCGCCTGGTCCCCCAGCTGGCCTGGACTTGACGGAACGCTGGATTCGCCATTTGGCACCAGTCTTTCCCAGCTGAAGTTATTCGAGTTGCCACATCAGGCGTTCAGTCCCCCAGGCAGCCAGGCAGCCAGGCAGTCAGACGAGGTCCTCCCTGCGCGGCTTCCCGCCTGCTGCAGATACCGGAGACTGAAACGTGCTGCTGACTGGCAGACGTGGCACTGCAAAATCAAAGTGTTAACCCCTAAACGTCTGGATTCATCTCCAAAATTGACGATTTGAGAAAAAACCATTATAAACTACAATTTGGAAGAATATTTTGGAATTGGTAGACAAATGAAAGCTGTAGATTTTGATTTTTAAATTCTATCCGTACGGTTAGATCTACTAATGCTATCACCAATCTTTTTCTATAAATTTTGAAAAGAAAATTTCAGAATTCCTTCTAAATTCAATTACAAGTAAAATATTATCATTTTTTGAGTAAAACTTGTTGGAATGGATTTGAATTAAGGTTCTCTTCATATGGTGATTTTTTGAAATTTTTGTGGCCTTTACATCTTTGACCTCATTTTTGCACATCTAGTTTTGAACTAAAGTCAATGCAAATTGACCACTTGACATACTTCCACATTTGTAATTTTAGAAATGTATATATATTCTAGTAACACCAAATCCAACCGATGGATAGGACAACAACTTGATAAAGTATCACCAAAAATTAGGATAACTTTCATCCAAGCAGAAATGAGACAGAAACAAGGATCTGAATCTGTTCATCATCCAGAAAATGGACGTCGGAGCGCTCCAGGGTTAAGAGTCCGTTGGACGATGGACAAACAAATCAGTTATGACTAACCCTTGAAGGACGGACTGGTGACCTTGGAAATCATCCCTTTGGATACCATGAGAATCATTGCCTTAACAAAATGAAAAAGCATTCATTGGAAATCAACCTATTGTAGAAGACCTTCCCTTTTCACAACAAAATTCCAAGGATGAATAGTTGCACTTTTGTCCACATGCAAAGATGCTCTGTCATTCATCGAACGCCAAACGTCCTCCACATCGTTCAAGGGCTAAGGTAGGAGGCTATAAAACAGAGCGGGCATTAAGAATGGACCCTATAAATGGCTGTGAAATGGACATGAGATGGTTCTGAAATTGACTAGTACATTCATAGAATGAATCAAGGAAAAAAGTCTAATTAATTGCAAGAGCCAATCATTCTCTTTGCTTTCCCCATTTTTATTTAGAATTGCAAGTGAACCGTTTATGAAAGACCTAGGGTCACAAATAGGGACCTATGACCCAACTTGTTTGAAAATTCATAAGTAACTCAAAAATGATTGGAAAAATACAAAACCACTTGGGTTAGATTCCTCATCAATTTCTCTATGTCTGAAAAATGAGCTAAAAATATTCCCGTCCAAGGAAATACATGAAAAAGGTGGACCAGCCCTTAGATGCTCCATTTCTGAGCCTCCTACCTTATCATTGATTCCACACAGAGACAAAGTACTGCCACTCAGGGCTTTTTTACTGTAGCTCTTGTGTTCTGGCAGCATGTCATTGAATTAAATTTGGAGGGATGGACGCCAAGGTATTAAGGTAACCCCCCATTCTTGACCAATGAACCACTCCTGACCTATAGGTGCACGTATTTCTAACCACGTTTAGAATGCGATTTTTTTTCATTTTCAAAGTTGGAACTAATAAATACATGATACATGTCCCAAGTTGTGAAAAAAATAGGAAATAATGATTAGGTAAAAAGTTATTGAATGATCAGAATTGGAAGAGTCTAGACATTGGCCATGGGTCCGGCGCACTTTTTGCCTCCCAAAAGTCATAGTAATTTCAATTTAAGCGATAAATTACCAATTTTTTTGCAATCCATGTCATTTCTATTGATGTACCTCTGAATTTTTTTTGTTTTGCCTTCACTACTCCAGATCATGTCGGAATTCTTTATTTGGTCATTTTTTGGGGGTGAGGGGTGGTACTTTAGCCCCTTTTTTTCCGAGTTGGTGAAATTTCACCAAAAAACACATGCGTTGTCGATAACTTAGTAGGTATAGACTGGAAGCTATATGTAGTAAACCAATGTGTACCTCATATTAATTCATGATGTCACTAAGAGCATCGCCACGGCTACTTGCCAAAGGTACTCAACACGGGCAATGGGCGGGCCGTGGCTTAGAAATTGCCCCACGGCACGTATGCCAAGTGCAAAAATATGCCCTACCACTTCAAAAAATGAAGAAGGCACCGTGGGCAAATGGATACTCTTTGAACGTGGCTCGCCAAGCTATTTTATAATCTTTTGAATTCCACCTTTTGAAAGTTTGTCTTTAAAAGTTGAAAATATTCTTCTTAAAATAATAAAATAATAAGTATGGTGCACTTTTTGACCACTTGACGAGTCTTCCTGTGGGGCTGTGACTCTTCAATCAAAATGACGGCATGCCAACCAACAACAATTCCTTGTTTGGCGCCCCAGTTCCGGGTGTTAGCTGTAGGGATGCTCTAACGACCTTGACAAATTTGAGTAGGCAAGTAAGGAGGAGCTACCCATTAACAACCAGGATCCCATTGGCATTTTATAAAGTAAACAAGCCCATTACCGCCAGTTGCTTGATTCCATCATTCTATTTTTGGCCCCAATTCCGTTCAAAAATTCATCCAAATCCTTTCATTTTTTGACTAAGTCACTGCTTTAATGTCAACAAGGAGTAATGGGTGAATGCAAGAAACACTTGCCAATTTTGTTGCATTTTTACAGTATTCATGATTTTTCTTCTAGAGTACTATAAAATTAGAAAAATAATTCTTAAAAAACAAAAAAAATATGGCTGATGTATACACCTTTAAGATGAAGGTAACCACCAAAGGAAATGCATATAAAAATTCTTTAAGCTAGAGAACTAAATAAGTGCCAAGTCTCAAGAAAATGGATACATTGATGTATAAATTAGTTAAAAATAGAAAAAAAATTAAATACATAAAATGAAAATTGGCCATTTGTAACAAATCTATGGAGATGGTCATTCACCCAAAAAAACTCCAAAATAATATTTTATACCCTCTTAAACAAACTGAAAACTTTGCCTAATTTAGCCAAACCTCGTGAATTTTTGCTATTTTAATATTCAACATCATGACTACAAATAAAAATAGAATGGCAATAGCTCCTACATAAACCGTTTCGCTCCTTATCCGAGTCAGATTGTATAACATCGCGCCACCATACAAACATAGTATATAGGATCATTCCCAAGCCTAAGCTAAGAAGTGTTCCACCTCCCATAAAAGAGTGCAGAATGTTTTAAAATGTAAGCAGAAAGAAGCGCACTTTGTGGACTTCCACACCACATACAATTAACTATTTTTAAAATTCCTTCTCTGCATAGCTACAAGTCTACTAGAAGACCATGCCCTCCAAATTTCAGCTCGAAACTTGTTTTCTTGGGTACTAAATAGTACTCCCTCTATTTCCCAAAAATACACGGATTTCATACGCGGTACTGTATTAAGGCAAATACCTGAAATTATGGAACTGAACATGCTTACAAGGAAGTGAGTACACTAATGTCACCAGTAATACGGTTTCTGGAAAGTCAACGCGCTTTCCGAAGAGGAAACACAGTTAGCAAAGGAGCATACGAAAGACTCCGCTATCACGAAAAGATTTTTGTGCGGTTATTGTGATTGGTGTTTTTGTTCCATCATGCCTCGTCAAGTGCTTGCCGATGAGAATTCTCCGTGTGTTCGTGCCGAAGCGCTTCAACCAGTGTTACTCATCAACACTTGCATTTTTGAGAATGAAGTCCACAGTGGTCCTCTATAACCCATTCCAGTGAATGTTGTCACCAACAAACGCAAGAAGCCCAACTTGACAGACTAGGAGCGGCAGGCAGTGATTGAGTTTCTTCTTGCAAGGCAGAAGAACCCTGACAAGTCTGGGACACTCAAATACGGTGCTTTGAAGGCAGCTGCTCAGAAATTTGGGATAGCAGCAGAGGCAATAAGCGTAATTTGGAGACGAGCGGTGCAGTCTTGGGCCAATGGCAATATTGTTGCAAATGTGTCCTCCCGCAAACGTGGTCGCGTTGGTCGCAAAAAGCTCATTCTAAACAACGAGGATGTGAAAGCGATTCCTTTGAACTTGTGACAGAATATGCGGTCGTTGGCTTTCCATCTTGGCGTCTCCCCTGCGACTATCCACCGCCGCACCAGACAGGGGGAATTGAAGCCCTACACAAGCGCAATCAAGCCATACTTGACAAACACAAATAAGGTTGAGCGCTTGAAATTTTGCTTGAGCATGTTGGACCCATACTCGCCAGGAACATTCAAGGACATGATGGACCGTCTTCACATAGATGAGAAGTGGTTCTATATTACAAAGACGAACACCAAGTACTACTTGGCACCTAGGGAGGAGCCGCCACACCGCACTTGTAAAAGCAAACGATTCATAACGAAAGTTATGTTCATGCCTGTGGTTGGGAGGCCACGATTCGACTCGTACCGATCTTGCCTATTCCATGGCAAGATTGGAATCTTTCCTTTCGTTTGCAAGAGCCTCCCAAGCGTAGTAGCAAGAACCGTCAAGCAGGGACATTGGAAACAAAGTCCATCAACTTGGTCTCAAAGGACGAGATGCGGAAGATGTTCATTGAGAACGTCTTGCCGGCAATCAAGGAGAAGTGGCCACGTAATTGGCCTGGCAAGAATGGCAATACGATTGTCATTCAACAAGACAATGCTAAGCCGCACGTTACGAGCGACGACCCTACTATAATGAACCACTTGGTGGAGGACAGGTTCAACATTCAATTGGTATGCCAACCACCTAACAGCCCCGACATGAACATCCTTGATTTGGGATTTTTCAGGGCGACTCAAGCCCTCCAACATCAGCTTGCACAAAATACGATTGATGACCTCATTTCTGCAATGGAGCAAGCCTTCTGGAACATGGATAGTCAGAAGTTGAACTTGGTATTCTTGTCGTGGCAGCAATGCATGGTTGAAACTATGCGCACAGGTGGTTGCAACCGCTACAAGCTGCCACACATGGGCAAAGCACCACTTCAACGGAAAGGGCAACTTCCAATAGTACTCAATTGTCCTGAAGATGTTGTAGAGCTTGCCCAGCAAGCCATTCAACGTCGATAAATTTCTGTCTTCAAGCGGCTTCTTTTTAGGATGTGAAAATTAGAGAGATATTGCAAAGCACCAACCTTGAGAGTTTCTTTTGAGAAGTTAGGGTTATTGTTGTTTCTCTTGCTCAGAGTTGTGTGATTCTAGCTTGCTGTCCATTTTTCCAAGATTAAATCCATGGATACTGAGAGCCATATCCCTGGATTTTGGAATTTTGGTATAGTATCAGGTAGTATGAGCTGGATTGAGTCAGTTCTTGAGGTTGTTCAGGTTTGTTGTCCTTATGTCAATTGGGTGTGTTGAAATAAATCTTCTTCATCTTCCTGCTTTGTGTGAGTACTTTGTTGCAAACTGTATTCGCAATTCATTTAATGACCATGCCATCATTCACTCCTCAATTCTTCATTGTATGGTTTCACATGCATATGAATGGCAGAGCCTTGTGAGATTTGGTGTTTGACAGCAGAGGTTTTAAACATAGGACCATTGATTCCATTCTTGGTTTCTTTGGTGTATTAACAGCAAAGGTTTGCTTTCCCGAGGCCACAATTTCGCAAAAACTTGTGTATGTATGTCTGTGTGGTTCATTTGCTTGTCAGCAAGGAAAACATGGAAGCCATCAATTAATCATGTCCATCTTCCAGTGCCAGGATTGCAGGAAAACCCAAATGCAGGTTTTAATTTGAAACAAAAAGAATAGCCCAAATCCCACTCTTATTCAGAAACAGAGGGAGTACTAAAAACCTCTAAATTGGCAAGTGTGACATATAATTGGGGGCTATTTTTGGACAATAAACTATTTTTAAAAATTAAAAAAAAATTAGGCAAGGTGTATAATAGTCATGAGTACCTTACCTATAAATCTTGAGTCATTTGGAGCTAGAGCGCAAAAGTTATGGCCAAAAAACTAATCAAAACGCAAGGTGTGACGCAAAATAGTACAAGTGTTTCTTGCATTCACCCTAATATGTCAATTTTTTAATGGTGAACGCTTAAGTATCATTGAATACGTGGAAAGGTGGTTATGGGTTGTTTACAAGACTTTCATGACTCCATTCTATAAGCAGTTTTGTAATTTTGAGGTAGAACGCTTCAAAAATTCATAGAGATTACAATTTTAATTGAAAAATTATAATTCCACTTAGGTTTGATTCTTGAAACAAGCACACACCTCTAAAAAATATGTGCCCGTCTTGGCTGGCTTCAAGATACTCCGATAGCTAATAGGGGTAATAATAGCTTAATATATACCTTAGTAGGATACCAAAAATTTAATAGAGGTTGCAACTTATTCCTAATCATCAATTCTTGGTCACACTTTGGAGGGTTGTTATGACACATTGTTTTCAGGAAATAGTCTCTAATTGAGTGCTTATAGAACATTTTGGACATTAATTATGGGTTTGGACCAACTTTTGCCTTCCAAATTCATATTAATTTCAATTCCAGGAATAAATTATCAAAAAGTTTGCAATCTTTATGATTTTTGTCTTTCTTCATGGGAAAATTTTGCATTACCTCATACTATTATAGATCATGAGCAAAATCGCCTAAGTGATGGATTATAAGTGGCTCCACCTTACTAGAAGTTGTATGGGGACAGACGTGAAGTCGACAGTAACATCAATGGAATCTATTGTAGGGCAAATGGAGGTTCAAATGTCATTGTATGAAGGGAGGCAAGTTCTTTTCCATAAGCATAACATTGTTCACTACACAAAATAGTGAAATTAGATTGCTTTAACAATTAGGTTGCCTCAATATGAAATTTTTAAGAAAAATGGAAATAATAGTGACAAACATCTTGGTGTAATTGATGTATTCCTTGAGCTCACACCAACATAAATTTGATAGAAAGAGTTCAAAAGTGGTGTATTTTGAGCTTCCAAGATGCTATCTTCAATGTGTCACAAAAATTATAATTTTAATAATTTTGAAGAAAAATTAAAATGGAATAAAAAGTAGATTATTATAGCTATGCTTTCTTATTAGTTAAGATTAAAAACGATTAAAATCAAGAACTATTCTGAAAATTTCATATTTTGACTTTCCAAATGCCTATAGGACTTGCAATGTCTTTTAAGGGTTAAATGTGTTTTGAGTCATTAGAGGATTTTTGAGGCCTTTGCAAGACCATGAGTTTAAGAACTGCGGGAACTCTACCACATCATCAATCTGATGTAAGCGAGAGATTGCCATACCAGATAATAATATTTAATTCATTTTGTAATAAAAAAATAAAAAATAAAAAATAATTTTTTTTTTTGTTATTTTTTAAATATTCAATATTCTGATAGCATACTCTTGGTTCACAATAAGGAAAACAAGCTTGAAATGGTCTCCTAATGCCCTAAAAAATCCTCTAATGATTTTCCTTGAATAAAGACCACAAAGCCATATTAGCAAAGGTTTGAATCTATCTTCCAAATGCGTCTTTTTCAAGCGGTTCAATACGGGGTTCCAAATGGAGTTCTTTAGCAAGAGATCCTACCTTCAAATGGCTTGGAATTTGAGTCATCTGAAGTTGGTAGTTACTTCGTGTTGGTAGTTTTGGGTGCTTGGGCTTTGCCCTTTGGTTTTTGGCTTTGCCTTGAAGCCTCCTTTCTGCCAACCTCCTTTCTGCCAATCTGTTGGCTCTTACTTTGCTTCTCTTGCCTCATGTTCAAAAAATGATAACAAATAGTGCAGAATTTTTTGTTTTAAATGTAAAAAATTACACCAAGGGTGTTCCTTTTGGTTCTGTGTACTATTTCCATTTTGTCATTGGAAATTGTCCATGTGTTTAAAATTTTAAAAAAATAAAAAAATCTATCTTCCGGATCACGGTAAACAGATGTGCGCACCTTGTGGCAGCAACATTGTACTGAACAGAGTATTCTTCCGCAAATATAAAAGCAAAGGCAATTCCGAAATAGCCCCTCGAAAGCAAGAGAAACCTCAATACCTCTTGTATCATGCCCCCAATACCGCATTATATAGAAATTATTCTAACAAAAAATTATAACCATGAATACAGTACCATGGGTTACAGTATCTGGAGAGCCTGTCTGGAATCAAGCGATTTTCCAAAATTAGGGTGATGCTTCAAAATTCGAGATTTTCATGCGCATTGCAGCTTGGAACTGGCACTCGGACAAGTGGCATGACCACGACAGAAGTATCATGTGGATCCTGAAGTGTATGCAGGTTAACTTACAACTATTGCAAACTAGGGATTGTCCCTCGTAGAAAGGTTTTGTGAAGACTTTTGATGACCTCGTAATCTGTTACTGGATTTTGATTTCTTTGCAAGCTGCGACTCATTCCAGATGCCCACGGCCATCAATCCTTTCTTCTTCAATTCACTTGCCTCAATTCCTTCATCACTATGCCTGCTCGGCTTTGAAGATCAACACCGACTGGTCGTATGTCTGGGTTGCTCTCTTCTGAGGTTTCAGTGAAGTCGATTGCAAAAATGCATTCGTAAGCCACATCAGATGTACAGCAAGTCCGACTGAACGAAGAAGCGACAAGTACCCACGACGCTCAAAACCCATGCGTGCCAAACCTGTATGAATCCAAACAAGAGGAGCTCACAGAGCACAAAACCTAAAGCAATTGAGCGAGAGCTACCAAGGAATGCCCTAAATCAATGATAGGCAAGCAAATTGAATTAGGCATGGAAGTAAACCTACTGAACATATCGACAAAGTTCCTTGCATACTCACACCAGCTTCTTCTCATATTTACTAAACATTCCATACGGAAAGAGGAGCTCACAGAGTAAATCAAACCTTATTATAGCAATGGAGCGAACAAAACCTTAAATCAATGATCGATTCGCAACCGAATTGAAGGAAGCAAATTAAGGTACATATGGGACCAGGCCGGTCTTCTCTTGCATGAAACGGAACTTCGATTTCTCCTGCTCATCCTGAACCTGCTTGCGAAGCTCCTCAAGCTTCTTCTGCTCTCCCTCGTGCTTCTACTCGACCTTCCACACTGTTTCAATGTTGCTCAAACTCTCCCTATGCAATCTCTTCTTTTTAAGAAACTTGAGATCCATCTCGCACACAAACTTCGGATACGGTAACCACCACTAAGAACAACCGCAAAACTCCCTCCAAAAGTCGGTCCAGAGAGAGATGATTCTCGAAAACATAAAGAAAGCAATACTCTTTTTCGTGATTTCAACTTCTTCATCGCCAGCGCCTTGCGAAGCTGTAAACTCGTGACCTTCGCAGCTATAGGTCGAGCAATGCGCACAAAGAAGGATCCGTCATCATCTGACCTAATGTAAGGTTTCCGCACCCCTAGTTTCATGCAGAGTTCCGAGATTTATAAGTTTATTACGAATGCCGTACAATTTTCAAGCCGAGCTAGCACCCATGATGTCTTAGTTCCCATCCACTCTCTCGAATCTCACGTCTCCAAGGAAAAAAAATCTGTCGTTGCATTCTCTACCCCGGTTACGGTTAGGTTTGGGTTAGAGATGCGGACGAGGTATACAAATCATGCGTGGAATCGAAGACTCATCCAAAGCAGACCACCCCGCAGCGCGACTTCATGATATGCGGATTCGACAGACTCATTTTGTGTGGGGTTCTTCATCTTTCGCCAACCCGCAAGCGCGAGTTTTGTCACTATGAATAATCCCACTCCCAGAATGACTCCTAAACCAACAATTAACCCCGCAATCAGCACAGGCAGCAGACAGCTCTTCAGACTCACAGACATTTGCCGACACTCCTGAGAGAAACGGATGGCCTCCGTAAGAATCCCCAATCTTGGAATTGTATGCAGCACGAAGCCCCCCACACATGGCTCCCGACCACTTCTCTTCCTTGGTCTGTTGGTCGGCGACTTTTGTTGTGTCTTGTAGCTGGGCTGATACAAAAATTACAGTGTTGTGAAATTTGGATTTTGGTATGTAGAGCTTGCAATTATTACAATTCATTAAAATTTAGGGATATTTCAAATTTCGAGATGCGTTAGGAACGAAACTTGACAAGCTTCAATTACTCAGCAAATGTTTTGATGACCATAGTTGAGTTCAACCAAGGCAAAGGTGCATTACATTTTAGATGGAAGTTCCTTAGGCCTAGTAATATGACCTGCTTACTTAATAGCCTTCTCTTCATGAATTGTACATTTTCTTAAGATTAATGTTAAAAAATGAATGAAAAGTCTAACGTTACATACAACCTTGTCACCTTGACAGGCTTGTCTGTACGTATTTCCGTTGGCGTAATATGGCCTAACTAATTCCTTTCCAAATCGATGGATGCGTGCAGCTCGCGTCACTATCTTACCAGCTGGACTCAGGTCTACGAAATAAGTACCAGGTTTAGGATCCTTTTCATTTCTTCAAGCTGGTGATTTAGATAGCTATGAATAATGCTCAAAGGCATGCTCAGAGAGTTCAGGAAGACTCCAGACTCATGTCGCGGAGCTGGGAATGTTGGGAGGAACAAGACTAAGACGATGGAAATCCTAGACAACACGGGAGACAACACCTTCAAGACTTCAAACCAAAAGATGAAACATAATGAAAATAAGCAATTTAGAAGTATGTATCAATAGTGAATGGAACCAGAATTAGATCACGAGCACCTATTGAACTTCAATTTTGTGTATATTGGCGATCTTTGGATCGCCCAAAGCTCCAAACTCGGTTTCAAACTTTCAATGCCTCTGCCACTCTGCCAAGCTTGAAAATTGACAATTTCGTGAATATCCGCCGGCTTTTCGTCCTTTAAGGGTTAAATTCTTAACACAGAAACTTTCAAAACAAGCATGTGGGGTTCCGTGTCCATGGCGCTTCCAGTTACGCTCGGGGGCAATGACTTCCCGGCCACCCAAAGGATCTTTCTGAAAGACTGATAAATCACAAACCCCATGAAGCGAAGTGAGTAGGATTTATCACAATGTCAGACTGGAAAAGATACTTGATCTCATTGACCATTAGTTTTATAAATACAATAGGGCAGCCGGGCAGGGTCATCTCAAGTTTAGAAAAAAAACCTTGATTGCCTTCCATACCCTAGAGAAAGCCGGATCTGCACGGCAGATGAATTCTCTCGAGCTTTTAGTCTGATTCCGCAATGCATTCTTCCAATCTTCCCTACAAAGACACAATTGTGACAAAAACATCCCATTGAAATGCCCAACTTGCCAGCATCTGAATAAATGAATGGTTCACAACCGAATTCAAGCTAGTACTGTGAATTTGTTGCAATTCATCAAATGAAGCACCACAGTTGAGGTTCGTAGAACATTTCTACGTCCTCTGAATCTACCCGCGAGTACAAGACGCATCTGCATCTACATAGTCGCCGTAGATTGAATATGTAGTCCCATGCACAAAATCTACACTGTCTATATGCATACCGACTTGACGTATTAGTGTCGTGTAGGAATCCGCGTCATCGTGCATCGGGAGGGAGGCTTCTTCGTCGTCCCCGAATTCCTCGTTGATCCAGGCCTCCACAGGACTTGCGCAACTAGCACGGCAGTTAGCAATGGAGCTCTTTGCATACTCGGGTCGTATAGAACTGCAAGACTCGGTGACTGGATCATCTTCTTCGCGTCGAGGGAGCTCATTCAAGGTCAGAAAAGTATCAAGGAAGTCGAAATTTCTATCAACTTCTCTCTGGAGAATCTCTGTGGCTGCCATTAGTCGATATGTATTGTCGAGATAGAAGATTTAGTATGTTGCGCCCTGCCCGATGTACGTAAAACAAGAATCTTTGCTCTGGGTCCCCCCCTTTCCCCTCACAACTTTGCGAGGAGTCGTCCAGCTCGAGAATGATGTGCTTGTGGACCGTGTTGGAACACTGGCTAGCTAATCCTCCGACTGCAAAGAAACCGGTCAAGTGGTTGGCTACGCAGACAGGGCGTTTCTTCGGAGCTTTTGTAAGAATATTCTCTCCTCATCAAGATATCACCAAAGATTTTGTCGACTCTAGCTGCATGCACATAGTAGACGCCCTTCCAGCCAATTCTTTTTAATCCGTAGGATATTCGTATTGCATGCCAGGTCGACCTCGAAAATCAATGCTGCCCATAATATTTACTCAGAACTTTAAGATTCCCACTTGGCAGTTTCATTCGATCACTATCTCAACTACCTAGAATTCGCGCATACCGCTCATTAATTCTCCCCCGCTCATTCTCTCTATTCTAGCTCATTCTCTCTAATTGAAACCAGAGCTCACTGACCTGCACTACCAAAGCACATTGACTAGGAGTCTAGGACAGAATCAGAATTCAATCCTTCTTGCTAGATTGAGACTGATTCAATCAATTAAGCTGCACCTTCCTAGCTCTCTACAACATGCAACACATTTTGATCTACAAATTATCAGCTACCTCTCCGGTTCGGCACATGGACCACCAACTAGCTAATCTTCAGGAAGCAGAATGTGATCGAATACTAGAGATAAATTATCCTTTCACACCCTGATGGAGGTGCACATTGAACGAAGCCAGTCTAAGAATTGAAAGCGTTTCGATGCTTTGTCTCAGTGCTGGTCGAGTGCTGGTCTGAGAAGCGCGCAATGAGCGAGTCTTTGATAGGAACGATGGTGAACAAGAGTCGGACTGTCGGTCGATGGGGACGATGGTCCAGAAACTCGGTTGTTATGTACCTTTTGTTAGCGGATGGGGCAACTGGAAGTCTCTCCGGATTTCGTGGATCCCATTTGAGGACTACGGTACTCGGTGCGGCCCGAGTGACCGACTCGATCATGTCAGGAGGACTGGATGATCGACCGGACCTTCTACGGAGTCACCGACTGACAGACTGACAGGATGGTCTCCTCCGGTAATCTCGTGGCCCAGCTTGTCGAATTCAGAGTCAACCTGACCATTGATGACACGAGCGGTCCTGTTTCGCTCGTGTGTGAGGAGTGGTGACCGGGGTGTGGCCGTCACAACACAAGATTATTTATAAAAAAAAATTGAGCTTAAAAGAAAGTGGATATCTATTGGATGGATTATGTATTAGATGAGCTGCGCTAGCAGCGAATATTTTTAGTTATCGTACATAACCGGTTGTACATTTTTCAATCACAACCTTTGACCTTCATGATCTAAGGGTGTAGGAAGGCAAGTTGAAAGGTTATGAGTTGCAACTTGTATTGGTAATAGTGACAGTTTGCCTACTTTGCCAATGGAACGGTGCCATGTTAGCGTTGAAAAGTCAACAACCGGTTATGAACATTTTCAATGGCTCCGTCAATGCCAAGAGCTAAAAAAATTTGGATGAAGTACATCCAAGAACGTTTAACCCCTAAACATATGTAGAATGGATATTGAAAATTCTTCAAAATTGATGATTAGAGAAAAATTGATGAAGTACTATTCAGAAGAATATTTTGGAATTGACATGCAAATAAAAATTGTAGATTTTAAATTTTAAATTTCATCTGTATAGATAGATTCACCAATATTTATTTTTTGTAATTAATGACTAATTTTTTATCATGTACTTTTTATTCATCCAAATTATCAATTGAAATGATCAATTATCGATAAAACAGTTGTTGGTTAACAATGAATACACTAACTACCAATTCTCCTGGAATACGGATACAAATATATAGAATGGATATTTCGTTAGAATGGCCGTATTCCACAAACTTGGTAGTTTTACATTTAGACCGTGTAGTCTAAAATGTATATTGATCCTAGATTTTAGACCTTAGGATCTGAAATCTCTAGAAAATGAATGGAAAAATGGCTTATGAATATGCCATTTTCACAAAATATCTGTTGTAGATGAAATTCTATTGTCTATCCAAAAAATGGCTACAAGATGAATTTTGAATTTTGTCATCATGACTCCATAAATTTTAAAATACATAGAAAGAACAATCAAACCACAAAATTGCGCCAATGCTTAATTGTGGTTGCTCGGGGGAGGCACTTAGTATATTTTCACAAACCACGTGCGATCAAATTTTGACCCCCCCATATTATATCTTAAAATAAATAAATTAAAATAAAAAATATATATGAATAGATTTTCTTGCTTTGAAAGTTTATGTTTTGAATTATTGATATTTTTTCTTGTTAATAATAATTAGTTACAAATTTTTGAAGAAAAAAAATACAGTGTAAAGCTGAAAATAACTTTCACACCCCTATATTAATATATAAGAAAAAATTGTCTAAAAAATGAACAAAAATTCCTAAAAAATAGCTTTCTATTGAAAATTTATTTTTCTTGAATATTAATGCAATATTCATTGAAATATGATCTCTATAAATATTCAAGTTGAAAAACATGCCATTTCAGTTCATTTTTCAACCTTTTTTAGAAATCATTTCATATGTTATTTGAATTAGAATTTTTTGGCAATAGAGACCTAAAGTCATTATTAAAGAAAGTTTAAAATTGTAGGTTGAAATTATAGTTTATTAAAAAGTAAATAGGGGGTCAAAAAATCACTTGTTCGCACATGATATACTATAGATACATTAACCCCTAAAGGACCATTGTCCCTACGGGGGACAAATGCATTTTCGGGCAGGTACCTACGGGTTGAAATTTTCTCCTGATTTTTTGAAACTTTTTTTGGAGGTAGAAATATGATTAGCTTCAAGGGAATATAATTTTTTTCACAATCGGTGCCTGGGAAAAAAAGTTATGACCATATAAGCTCAAAACAGGGGACGGGGGGCAGCTCAGGCAGCAAAAAAAAAATGGACAAAACTTTGAATTTTTTTTTAATATTTTTTTTCTCATAGATTATATTTTTGGCTATTTGGAAAGCTTTGATTCATTTCATTTGGATATGTTATGAGAAAGTTATGGACATTCTTGTTTTTCGGGCAGTTAAAGCATCTTCTTGAAAAAAATAACTTTAGGATTCATTTCTGAATGCAATTTTTCAAATTTTTCAAATTTTTTTCTTTTTCATGGTTTAGTTTACTTGCTAGAACAATCTCACCATTGGTATTAGTGCATTTTAATTCCATCTAAAATATATGAATTTTTAAGATTTTCCTTCTACCTTGTACCTACATCTACTTAACAATTTTTTGAAGAATGATAATTAAGTTTTTTTTGAATTTTTTTTTTCTAGACTCTCAACTCAATTCTCCACTCTAACAATTAAAACCTCAAAACTCTGTAGTGCAAAAATTTTAAGTTAAAAATTTTGAAAGTCAAAAAATGTAGTCCCGCAATGTGCTAAAAAACTTGTTTTTTTCACTTTAAATGCAAATATCTTGCAATCTGTATGGTCAAAAATTCTAAAAAAAATTCCACACATTCTTATACTAATTAGATGTAAGATCCTACGGTTGGATGTGAAAAAAAAACATTTTTCAAATTTTTTTACTCTTTCCTATAGAAATGGCAGTTTTCAGTGTTTTTTGGCAGAAAAAAGGCCTCGGTCCTTTAGGGGTTAAGTGAACTCCCCGGGTGTGATTGGTACTTGCAAATTTTTTCAAATTACTATGTCAGAATCTAAGTAGCTTAACTCCTAGGTCCACAACTTCCATATTATATGGACTTGATCATAATCACTTATAATGCATTTTAGTCCAATCTCAAGGGATATAATTTGTTTTAATGTAGAAGATTCTCATAGCCTTTTTAACAAGGATTCCAAAAATGTAATTATATATATGAAATGAATATTTTTTGGGGACAATAATAGCATTTAAAACTAATTATATAAGTTTTTTAAATACATGTATCATGGGACAAGCTACCCAACTTTGGGGGCTTTTTAATAAAAATTTAATTTTAATTGGAAGGAACTTCTTGTATGGAATTTAAAAAAATATGCATAGGTGCTTCAGGGTGATTGCAAGAAACACTTGTCCTATTTGTTGCGTTTTGCAACAATACTCAAGATTTTTTTTGGAGTATTTTAAAATTAGGAAATTAATTTTTTTTTAAACTAAAAAATATGGCCAATGTATATACCTTTAAGATGAAGATATCCAGGGAAGGAAAAGCATAAAAAAATTCTCTAAGTGGGAGAATTAGAAAAGTGCCAAATCTCAAGAAAATAGACACTTTGATGCTTTAATTAGTTAAAAATAGAAAATAGAAATGTAAATAAAAAGAATAAAAATTGGCCATTTGTAGTAATTCTATGGAGATGGTCATTGTCCAGAAAAACCACAAAAATAATTTTTTAATTCAACATAAATTCAACTTGAATAGAGCACACTTTAGGCCAATGTAACACACACTTGGAACATGTTTTTGGAAATCCCTCTTCTGAGAAGGTATATTTCTAATAGAAGAGCTAGCCTACCAAATCTCACAATGTAACTCTTCAAAAAAGGTACTCAATAGTACTAAAAAACACCAAAACTGCATGTGTGACATATATTCAAAATTCAATTTCACCTATTGAATTAATTTTGAAAAAATTGAAATAATTCAAGTGCATTTTCTATTGCTATAGGAAGCTTTCTTTTGAATTTCATGTTCATTAGATCATTTTTACAATACTTATGGCACAAAACAACTTCGGCATTGAACGTGTGACGGAAAATAGGACAAGTGTTTCTTGCAATCACCCTTCAATTCTTCATATATATTGTAAGTTTTACTCTAATATGTATGCAATTCAACATTTTTGTACATGTTCTTTTAATTTGGTCTTCACCTAACTTTTTGGTCTTTTTAATTTGATATAATTATTACAAAAACCGTCCTCTAAGCCATTTTAATGCCGATGACCCCTGTATATTGTACATGAGTTGCATACTTGTGGTTTAGCTAGAGTGCAATTTGGGGTGTTGTACAAAGTTCTACTTTGAAAATTCACAGAAAATATATGCTTTATCCAAAAATTCTAATATTTTTTTTTGAACATTCATGATTTTCATTTACCAATACTGCAAAAATATTTTTTTCTAGCAAAAAGCGCCCTCCAACTATGCTGAATTTCTTAAACAAACAGGAAGTGGTGCTTCTACCTTATTCCAATATTAAGAACCAATTCAGAACCAATCTCACCGTAGTCAACGTCGGCAAACGACACCCCTCATCATTCAAACTCTCACGCCAGCTGCTGGAGTCCATTCAAGTTCACGTGGACGTCAACGAAATCGGAGAAGAGCATCTTGCGGCGTCCTTCAAGCCGTCGGGGACTCCAACTCCAGTCGGTCACTTGTTGGACGCACTGTGGACGCAAATCATTCGTTCCTAGTTCCCATCACCACCTCGCTAAATCACGAACACACACACACATATATGTATATATATATATACAGTACTTGTAGTGCCTGGAGGTGGTCGATCTGTATCGTACGTCGTTCTAGCGGCCCAATTCTTGTTCAATTCCTAGCTTGTTTTGATTCAATCTTCTTCGTGTCTCAGATGCCAGTTTGCTTGCTGTTGTACGGTCGTCAGTGTTGGTATCGGATATACTAGCTGAGAAATGTGTAGTTTTCGTTGTTGAGGACAGAGATAGGAGCTGAGCTCATGTGATTATTGTAGCAGCGTGTTTTTTCGTTTGGATATCTTGAGCCCGTTAATTACGTACGTTGTATCCAGCGTCAAGAGTAAAGTTGATTCACTTAGAGAGAAGCGATAGATGAGTGCCAAATTCAGGTACGTGCCTAGGGAGCTGTGATTGAACTGGGATTTTAAGTAGTAGTTGCAGGATGCTCGATGTGGTGAGGAGCTGGAAGATCGAACGACTCAATTCATCTACTTTGATCTAAAACTAGAAGACTTGCGAATTGGCGATTTTTTCCAAAGATTTCGTTTTGACAATTAAGAAGTCCGATGCAGTGTACATGTTGCTATGTCAATTGGTATGTGATCACTTTGATGAGGAGAGACCATCCTAGTTCGAAAGGTCGGTGTAGCTCGAAAGAACGGAAGTTCCACCGGCGTGGTCGATCACCCACGCCCTCTTCATCGGTCTCTTCTGCCGTCGCACGATTAGCCACCAGCGTTTCCAGTACCCAAGTGGCTCAACAAGTGCGAAATCCTCGACCTCACGCAAAGAGCGCCGGAGAGAATCCTGAACTATCGGGCTGGTCGCAATATATATACTTGTACTCTATTATCTATCTACAGAGACGAAATCGATCAATGGCAGCAACACAGATTTTCCAGAAAGAAGTTGATGAAAGCTTCGAAGCTGGACGCGATGAGTTCACACGATACGAAGAATATGTTCCAGTCAACGAGTCCTACACTTCCACACGGCCTCAGTATGACAATAGCTCGGTTGCTGATTGCGCAAGTCCTGAGGAGGCCTGGATCAAGGAGGAATTCGGGGACGATGAAGAAGCCTCCCACGCGATGCTCGGCGAGGCCGATTACTTCACGACACTGAGACAGCAAGTCGAGGAGTACATCGGGGTAGAGGATTTTAAGCACTCTGCGACGGACTCCGTTTTTGACGATCTTGTAGATACAGATTCAGAAGATTCAGAAGAATGCGAAATGTGCTACGAGCCTCAACTTTGGAGCTTTACCTGATGAATTTTATATTGAGCATACTATCATAATAAATTCTAACCTACTAATTGGTTCTCAGTCGAACGAGCTTATCTCATATAGGTGCCCACCACTGTAAACGTTCGTCAGTTTCGTAGCTTGGGCCGGCGGATATTCACGAAATTGTCGATTATCAAGCTAGGCAGACGCATTGAAAGTTTGAAACCTAGTTTGGAGCATTTGCCGGTTCAGATCTCTCCAATATACCGAAATTGACGTCCAAAGGTGCTCGTTGTGTGCAGCTTGCTGTGATCAATTTTGAATTGCTTATTTTCATATATTACGCCATGTATCATCTTTTGATTTTAAATCTTGAAGGTGCTGTCTACTGAGGATTTCCATCGTCTTGGTCCTGTTCCTCCCAACATTCCCAACTCCATGACATGGGTCTGGAGTTTCTCTGAACTCTCCAAGCATGCCTTTGAGCATCATTCGTAGCTATCTAAAATCACCAGCTTGAGGAAATGAAAAGGATCCAAAATCTGGTAATGATTTCGTAGACCTGAGATCAGCTGGTAAGATGGTGACGCCAGCTGCACGCATCCATCGATTTGGAAAGGAATTAGTTAGGCCAAATTACACCAACGGATATACGTACAGACAAGCCTGACAAGGTGACAAGGTTGTGGGTAGCATTAGACTTTTTCATTCATTTTTGAATGTTCATTAATCTTAGGAAAAGGTACTATACATGAAGAGATGGCTATTAAGTCAGCTGGTCATAGTACTAGGCCAAAGGAACTTACATCTAAAATGTAATGCACCTTTGCCTTGCTTGAACTTAACTTTGGTCCTTAAAACATTCGTTAAGGAATCGAAGCTTGTCAAGTTTCCTTCCTAAAGCATCTCGAAATTAGAAAAAACCCTATATTTCAATGAATTGTAACAATTGCAAGCTCTACATACCAAAATCCAAATTTCACACCATTGTAATTTCTGTATCAGCCCAGCTACAAGACACGACAAAAGTCGCCGACCAACAGACGAAGGAAGAGAAGCAGTGGGGGCCATGTTTGGGGGGCTTCTTGCTGCACACAATTCCAAGCTTGGGGATTCTTGCGGAGGGCATCCGTTTCTCTCAGGAGTGTCGGCAAGTGTCTGTGAGTCTGAAGAGCTGTCTGGTGCCTGTGCTGGTTGCGGGGTTAATTGTTGGTTTAGGAGTCATTCTGGGAGTGGGAGTGGGATTATTCTTAGTGACAAAACTCGCGCTTGCGGGTTGGCGAAAGATGAAGAACCCGACACAAGATGAGTCTGTCGAATCCGCACATCATGAAGTCGCGCTTGCGCGCTGGTTTGCTTTGGATGAGTCTTCGATTCCACACATGATTTGTATACCTCGTCCGCATCTCTAACCCAAACCTAACCGCAACCGAGATAGAGAATGGAACGATAGATATTTTTCCTTGGAGACGTGAGATTCGAGAGAGTGGATTGGAACTACGACATCATGGGTTGCTAGACCGGCTTGAAAATTGCACGGCAAATAAAAAACTTATGAATCTCGGAACTCTTCATGAGACTAGCTAGGAGTGCGGAAGCCTTAGTTACATTGGGTCAGATGACTGACGGTTTCTTCTTCGTGCGCATTGCTGTGTGCGATGTTCGATGATAGGTTTGCCATTCTGTGTGACTTGGAATCGCTTGACCTGTAGCTGTGAAGGTCATTAGTTTACAGCTTCGCAAGGCGATGGCGATGAAGAAGTTGAAATCACGAGAAAGAGTATTGCTTTCTTTACGTTTTCGAGGATCATCTCTCACCGGACCAACTTTTGGAGGGAGTTTTAATTTGCGGTTGTTCTTAATAATGGTTACCGTGTCAGAAGTTTGTGTGCGAGATGGATCTCAAATTTCTTAACAAGAAGGGATTGCGTAGGGAGAGTTTGAGAAACATTGAAACGGTGTGGAAGGTCGAGTAGAAGCACGAGGGAGAGCAGATGAAGCTTGAGGAGCTTCGCGAGCAGGTTCAGGATGAGCAGGAGAAATCGAAGTTCCGTTTCATGCAAGAGAAGACTGGTCTGGTCCCGTGTGCACCTTCATTTGGTTCCTTCAATTTGGTTGCGAATCATTGATTTAAGGTTTTGTTTGCCCCATTGCTTTAATTAGGTTTGATTTACTCTGTGAGCTCCTAGTTCTTTCTGTATGGAATTTTTAATAAACATGAGAAGAAGCTGGTGTGAAAATGCAAGGAACTTTAATTTGTCGATATGTTTTAGGTTTACTTCCATGTCTAATTCAATTTTCTTGCCTATCATTGATTTAGGGGTTCCCTTGGTACGTAGCTTTGGTCAATTGCTTTAGGTTTTGTGCTCTGTGAGCTCCTCTTGTTTGGAATACAGGTTTGGTACGCATGGGTTTTGAGCGTCGAGGGTACTTGTCGCTTCTCCGTTCAGTCGGACTTGCTTTACATCTGACGTGGCTTACGAATCCCGTATTTTTGCAATCAATTTCACTGAAACCTCAGAAGAGAGCAACCCAGACATAGAACCAGTCAATGTTGATCTTGAAAGCCGAGCAGGCATTGTGATGAAGGAATTGAGGCAAGTGAATTGAAGAAGAAAGGGCTGGTGGCATCTGGAATGGGCCGCAGCTTTCAAAGAAATCAAAATCCTTCACATAATCTTCTACGAGGGACAGTCCTTTGCAATAGTTGTAATAAGTTTACCTGCATACCCTGATCCACATGATACTTCTGTCGTGGACATGCCACTTGTCCGAGTGCCAGTTCTAAACTGCAGTGAGCGTGGAAATCTCAAAGTTTGAAGCATCACCCTAATTTTGGAAAATCACTTGAATGTAGACAGTCTCTCCAGATAGCCCAAGGTATTCAAGAACATTGACCATGTTAGCTGCTCAAATCCGGGTGGAATCAGTCTCCAAAATTGCCAGTAATTTCTGAGATGGGTTTGGTCATTTTATAGACTGTAGGGTCACAGTGGATCGGGCAAACATGCTTTTGGGTCTCTCTCGTGCGACATCAGGCAAAGCCTGTATTTATGGTCTCCTGTTACAGATGCTGGTGATCCCACTGAGGAACCCGCTCGTATTATATCCTTCTATGTAGTGTTGACAGTACACCGATCTCAATTTTCCAGTTCTAGTCTTGCCTGGTCACCTAGTTCAGGTATTTGTATTGACCTTCTATTGAATCCTAACCCCATGTCACAGGCGCGGAACATGTGGTGTCCAATCTTCAAATTCTTGCATAATCTATGTGCAGCATAATCTCACATGCTTGGCTACATGGGTACGACTCCACCGATTTGAGTTCTGCGGTCTTACAACTGTCTTGAATGGGATTTTTTCTTTTTCTGTGTGTGACTGCTAGAATGCTGTGAATCGGACGTGGCAGAAATTTAGGATTTTCCTGAAAAATGTTAAAAGTAGACCTGATATCTTATGATAGCTTTTATATAAATCGAATATTTTTGCTCCATTCTGTTGTTTGATACATACGGAAATCCTGGAACAAAACCTTTTCCTCCCGGGTTCAGCTTTTAGTGGTGTTCTGTTAAGAGACTATAAGGTAACTACACCCAATTTCGACCCCTTCCTAAAACCGACCCCTACAGATTCTTGCCTAAAATGTACTCCCACTATTCATAAGAGTCTAGGGACAGTTCTAGAAACACCTATTATCAACACTTTGAATATTCATAGTTTATTCATACGGTGTTCAAAAAACTCATTCAGAGAATCTAGAATCCCCTTTGCAAGATCCGCAAAAAAAATTCCAATATAATAATGAGAACCATGCTAAAATCAGCTGAATTGCCTTACTGGTGTCCTTATGGCAGGTGCTCAATGGACATGCATGGCTATGGAGATGTTGCGATCAAATAGAGTCCATGCTGTCATTTGTGTGTAGAGGTGAAGATCCGTTCTCAGCTAATTATGATTTTTGTTAGAATAATTTCTATATAATGCGGCATTTGGGGCATGATACAAGAGGTGTTGAATTTGAGAAGTGTAAGGTTTCTCTTGTTTTCAAGTAGCTATTTCAAATTTTTTACAGTAGAAAAAACTCTGCTCATTACAAGGCGCGCACAACTGTCTTTATCGGTGATCCAAAAGATAGATTCAAATCTTTGCCAATCCTTGCGAGGTACAGCTTTGTGGTCCTTAAACAAATGCTAGCATTTTTCGGCAAACACTCCCAGCTCAGGCTAGGGCGTGGCTGGCCCTAACACATGCCCCAGTGCAGACTTGGCTAGGAATGGAAGGAGCCCAATCACGCCAAAATTCTCTCCGCAAATAGTAGGACACCGACCTCGCCATGCTTCTTGATTGTTGCTTGATCTTGTCGGTTTAGGGGTTGCAACACCACATTTCTTGCATTTTTTAATTAGTTGGCATATTGGTTGGCTTGTCAATCTACCAAGTCATTAAAGCTTGAGATTGATTTGTTTTGGCATATTCAAAGGGCGGGGATGATTGGGGAACAGAAGAAGTTCAAGAGCTCCAAGGCTTGGGTCACCTCATTTCCCCCAGCCTTGTTTGGGGGAGATAGGTGGCGATGCTCTTATTCAGGCCAAGACACTCAAAACACATTTAATTCAAGCATACCTACAATTCACAAGCATGTACACTCCAAGCTTTGTACCTATCGTGCTAGTGGTGCAAGTAGGGTCAACTCAACTTGTTTTGTTTGGAAAGCAGCGCTTAATTTAAATTATAACTATTCACTTTTTTTGGAATTCCAACCTAATAATTTGGTATTAGCAACTCATCACATGATTATTGGAAGACGTGTGTATGAATCACAACTTTACAAGGAGTGGCAAGGAAGTCTCTTCATGAATGAATTCATATTTATTTCACCTCTCTAAAATTGAACACTATATAATATTGTGAAAAGGTTCAAATTCCACATTTGTAGGAGTCTTTTAGAATTTGAGGTGCAGGTTTATTATATATGATGCAAGTTGATGAATTACATCAATAATATATAAATACTTTGGCCTTTCAGATCAAAGCCTTGCATTTGATTTGGTTTATGGAAGTAGAATCACATATAAAAATAGAAAATGAAACTAAACCAAGTGAAATTCTACACTATGATCATACAACTAGGTTCAACATGTCTATGTTAATTTCATCACATTCTTCTTTAGATTGAAGAAAATTTAGAATAAATAGCAATTAAACTATTGTCACCTCATAAATGTCAACTTGTACATTTTCAAAATCTACAACCCTAAGTAGGAGTCAATTTTTTCCAAAGCTATTATGCAAATAGAAGCCATTAGCCTAAATAAAAAGTTCAATAATTTGATCCTTGAAGCAAAACAAACATTTGATGAGTAGAGTTATCTTTTGTTGACTAATATTATCTTTTTAACTTTAATGTGATTTTATCTACATTTCAAATGAAAGCAAATTTGTCACATAACAAGGATGGTTTAATTCTATGCTTTTGGCTCAATGGAATCCAACATAATGTCTAGAATAACTTAGGATCTTTCTAATTTGCACAATGTGGTATTGTCTAGTCTAGAGTCTTAATTAAAAATACTTCATATTCTCTAAAGTACTTGACCCATGTAAATAAGTGGGTACCTATATATATATTGAATTTCTTATGATTAATTTTATATTATATTTTTTTCATTTGGAGATACTTTTTCATTTTACATCTACATTTCATTTCATTCCTTTTGTTAACGGCAAAGCATTCTTTCTATTGAATTTGGAGTGAAGGTAAAGTAGTAATCAATCATGATGAAGTCAAAAGTGGAAGGGTGATAAATACATCTCTAATTTATAAGGTTCATAGGTTCGTACAAAGACAACACTAAAGTCGTGAATTCATACCTATGTACCATAATCGTACATATTACGTGTACTTTTACGCACTGAATCAGTGCGTAAACAATGCCTATCAATAACGTACAATTATTGTACTGATGTCAATACAGTTTAGGTGCATTTTGGATACCACATTTGTATAATTAAAGTACATAAATTGTACACTTTTAATAAAAAATTTATTGACACTGATTCAGTGCGTAAAAATGTACGTAATATGTACGATTATGGTACGTAGGCATGAATTCACGACTTCAGTACGATATCTATTGAAAAATCGTCCTCCCTCAAGTTCGAGATGTAGATGAAAATGGTTTTAAGAGATAAGTACTTGACAAAAATCAGTGTGGCAATTTTTCTCCAAATTTTGCACATGTTTGAAAATAGTATACCACATTAGATAGGAAAAACCAATGTAAGATTTTTTAAAGTATTGTGCTTATTATGCCTTCAAAAAGCTATATAAAAATTTGACAATTAGATAAGAATATCAAGAAATATACCAAGATAAATAATTTTTTCTTCAATTATAGCAATCTTTGAAATAGTGTAATCAAACTAGGTGATAAACACGAATATAATTATTTTAAAGTTGCATAACTACACCTTAACCCTTCAAGGCCTAACAAAGTTTTGGCAATGGAGATTTTCAATGAATCCTCCCACTTTGATATTTTTTTGCACATGGATATGCTTGAAATTTTTTATTTTAACCGTACAAAAGTAAAGACTACTACTTGTCTAGTATGCATGGAATTAATTTTGGAAAATATTGATCGTTGGATTTTTAGATTGTAACAATTTTGGATGATCAACTTTACAAGCAAAAAACGCAGTTTTGGGAGAAGAAAAAATATAAGATGAATAATGTCTTTTTTTCCCAAAAAAAATTTGCATTGGAATCTGAGTCAAATTTAGTATTTTTTAATTTTTTTAAATGAGAAACAAAAAACTCTCTCAAATTTGTACACATTTTCAAACAGGAGTAGAAAGTCAAAACTGACCAAATTGGATTCTACAAAAATTTCAAAAATTTATATATGCAATAATTTTTGAAATTAGACAATTGATATTATTAGCATATTATTTGGAAAATCTTCAAAATATATTTGAAATCATTCTACTTAATTTTGTATTTTTAACTGCATCAAATTGAACCTTGTATTTTTAAAATTGCTAAAAATACAAATTTGAATTTTTTTTCTAGACCCAATTTTTTTGTGTAGAGTAATAACTATGAATGTCCAAGAATATTTTTTCCATCCCTACTATTCCTTTCATTTTAAAAAACTATGTTTGCTCCCATTTTTCTACTAGACTACATTTCCTAAATAATTTTTTAAATACTTTTCGCATTAAAATTTTGAAAATCAAAAAGTGCAACAAGTTTATAAATTTATTACTCTACAAGTTTTTAGCTTATAAAATATTGAAATTTGTCTAACCCTAACGAGAATTTGCCATTGAAAATTAGAAGAGAACACATTGTGTCCTCTTAGTCCTTGAGGGGTTAACCCTAAAGGGCCAACCCTAAAGGACCATTGTCCTCTCAAGGGACAAGTTGGATTTTGGGTAGGTACCTACGGGCTCAATTTTTGTCATGATTTTTTGAAAATAATTTGAAGATAGAAAAACTAATTATTTTTGTGGGAATATAATATTTTTTTCAATCGGTGCATGGGAACAAAAATTATGCCCAAATAAGCTCAAAACAACAGAGACCAGGCAACAAAAAAAATTCAAAAATTAATTTTTTTATTTTTATTTTTTTTCTCATAGATTATATTTTTGTCTAGCTATGATTTATTTGATTCAGATTTGATATGTGAAAGTTGTGGACAATCTTGTTTTTTGGCCATTTAAAGCATCTTTTTGAAAAAATAACTTGAAGGATTCAATTCTAAATAGAATTTTAACAATTTTTCCAAAAAAGAAGTTTCACATGGCTTAGTTTTCTTGCTAGAACCATCTCATTATTGGAATCAACAGTGAGTTTTAATTCCATCTTGGACATATTAATAATTAGATCTTCCTTCTATCTCGTATCTACCTCTATTTAACAAGTTTTTAAAGAATGAAAATTAAGTTTTTTTATTTTCTTTTTTTTTCCCGAGTTTTTTCCTAGACTTTCAACTCAATTCCCCACCATAAAGATTTAAAGCTCAAAACTATGTAGTGCAAAAAAATTAAGTTAAGAAGGTTCAAAATTAAAAAAAAATCTAATCACAGAAGGTGCTGGAAAATGTGTTCTTTCCACTGTTGAAGAAGTAAGGGTGGCTGGCCGCCGAGCTGTCAAGCGAGCCTGATCCTTCAGTCTCATGCTTCTGATGGCGTTCTACTTTGGGAAATGAGAAAATGCGTTCCCTCAGTACCTTGTGGACTTCAGCTGAGAAGCCTCGTGAATGACCCTCATGTCTTCTTTCAGGTCAGCCTAGCAGCTTGGAGGCCCAGGTGCACCACAACCAGCGCAAGTGATGGGGGGAAGTATTGAAAACCTCACTAGTATCCCTCTTCAGCTTTGGTAGACTCAACAAGTAACTCTCATCTAGCATTCCTAAGATGATTTCCAGCTGCCATTTTCTAGCTCTCTGTTTTGTTTTCAGGTGTGTAGCAATTATGGCACCCTCTGAGGCGCACCAGTGCGGACAGGGAGGAGCAGGGAAAAGACTCTCGTAGTCAGCCTTCCTTCTGGGTTTTGGCATTGCAAGTAGTCTTTGCTATTCTCAAGTGCTACAAACTATAGTGAACCGTTCTTGTGCTTTCAAGCATTTCGCATTGTCTCTACAACTCTGTTTTGCAAACATTGAAGCACTTTCGTAGCTTGCGTTCTTGGTTTCTTTCTTACTTGAATTCAGTTGAGGCCCTTGCTGTCATAGTTCGGTGGGTCCTTCAACCGGCATCTCCAGATGCGTTCATGCCAGTTGTTGTGAAGGGATACACGGAAGCTGTGGATGCGCCATTCTGAGTAGTTATGAGAGTTCAGCTGCTCCTTTGTTGTAGAGCGGAGATGTTGCTTCACTTGGAATAGTAGAAAACCGTCAGGAGCCAACCGTTGCATTTCCCACCACCATGAACTACCCTGCTTGTGACCTGGCAGCATGCCCGTATCTTTTTTTTGCATGATTCCATGGAACATTTTGGTCTCGGGTTGGCTTTCACCTTTTGACAAATTTGTAAACCTTGAGTAGCACAGTGTATGTGGTCAGATCGTGTGCCCGGACTTGTCTTCAAACCCATACCGTTTTAATTGAGGTAATCAAAATTAGCTTCGGACAAAGCACGACTTGGCTGAGCTGATGCCTTTGAACTGTTCATAAGCTGGCTCCCTATCTGCTCATGACAGATTTGGATGATAAAAGATTTAATTTTCTCATCTATGACAGAAAATTGTCATCCAAATGCCTCAAAATGGCGTTGGCGTCGCTGCAGGGTTAATGGTGTCATTAGTGTGGCATGCATGATATGTCCAAAGCATGCGAAAGCTTGGAGTAAACTACAGTAGGAGCTTTAACCCTTAACCTGTTCAAGACAAACCAGAGTATCAAAGTTTGAACAATGGATGAACACAAACATAATCATTCTAAGCACACAAAAATGCATTTTTTCATCCATTGATTTTTTGTAGATTCTTGTGTTATCCTATGTGCAGGCAAAAATTATGTCATTTTTGTTAAAAAGTGCCACATGTCATCTTGTGAATGGTGTGAGGTGACATGGACCCTTTAGAATTTTGATGTGGAACTTCAATTTCAGCACTTGAGTGCCGAACCTGATCTTCATGTACGGTATTTCTTTAACATTGGTTTAGTATAGATTTTAAAGACTTCTGCTTTTGCAAATATTCTATAATTCAATAGGAACTAGTAGGTATGGCCTCAAAAAGTAATTTTTTGAATTCAAAAAATAAACCTTCAATAATAACTTGAATAAAAAAAATAAAAATAAAAACTTCAAAAATCTCTATGATTATAACATTACAAAAAAATTCAAGCCTTAGGAGGGCCATTTTCTTGCATGAAAATGTGCATTTGCAAAAAATATCAGTCCAAACTAGCTTACAAAGAATCTTGCCACTAAAAGTTAGCTTGTGTGCCCTATCGGATTTTCAAATAGAAAAATATTTTTTTATTTCATTGTATTTGCACATTTGTCAAAAGTCAAACGGCCTTCCACAAGGCCTAGACTTTCCCTAATGCTAACCTTAATTCTTAACCCCTAAAAGGCCAAGGCCTTTTTTGAGCTTCTACGAATTTGCTCTAAATTGAACAAAATGCTAACATTTTGATAAGTTGTATCAATTTTTTTTAATAGTAACTGTACAAATTCAAACTAGACATGTTAGAAATCACATAGAAAAAGAAAACACAATAATATTACTTATGGATTGAGAGATTATAATGTTTGAACATGAGGGTGTTAAAACTGCGAAAATGACTTGAAGTCTTTCAACCCTCTTTACACATGCCATATATAAAATGTTGGTTACCAAAAAAATATGAGGTTAAAGGACCTAACATGCATAACCCCAATCAATTAAAGGTTGTTCAAAATCTACTCTACAATTTTTTTAAATGAATTTCTAATGTGGTTTTTCCTCCAAGATCTAGTGTATTTGAGGCTCATTTCCAAGAGCCCTCAACACTACAAAAAGTCAAGATTGCAATAGACATCTTTGCACAAAACCTTGAATAGAAAAATCATAATCAATCATTTTCAAAATCAAAATTTTGAACCTAAAATTAGACTTCAAAAAGAATTTTTCAAAAATATAAACTACTAAAAATAGCAAGTTGGCTAGGTTTTATTTATCTTCAAGGTATTGTCAACACCAAAATTTGGTGCCTCAGGCATTTAGGGGTTAAGGGTTAAGAGCTTTGCTACTTCCCACTACAAAAAATTTGCATTTGCCTCAACAAAATCTACTTGATGTGTTTGTTGAGGACTTGAGGCAAACGAGTAGATTTTGTTGAGGCAAACTCAAATTTCTTCTAATGTCCTACTGAGGGTTGCTATTATGTGAGCATAGGAGTGTGAGCCCATGAGCCTAGAATTCTACACACCAGTATATTATAGGTGTATATACTATAGAAACCGTCTATGATTATAGGATATATATATATATATATATATATATATATATATATATATATATATATATATATATATATATATATATATATATATATATATATATATGTTACAAATACCCATATTATAGGTGTTTATGATATAGATACCTTCTATAGTGTGGGATATCTATATTATAGGTACCTATATTATAGGCTCAATGTTCACAAGCTCGCATTCTTGGGTTCACATACTAGCACCGTTGATGTCCTGCCCAGACAAATTCACAAGTCAAATCTTGTGTGGTGGGCTTTGGAGCAAGTGGTGGCAAGGTTCTCAAAATTTTCCCTACAATGTCCCACCCTTCGAGCTCACAAACAAAAAAAGTAGCAAAACAAGGCTTTATTTTCATAGATTCGCTCGCTTATTCTCCTAATAATGCATTTTGGGGGTCTTAAAGGACAAAGACATGACAATGACAAAGGCATTAGGGGAGGAATCAGGTTTGTAGAAAACCTTTCTGCTTTGATCAAAAGTTGTGGCGGAAGAAGGTACTCCAAAAGACGAGTAGCTTAAATCATAACATCTCCACATCTCAACCATTCATTTGCCAAGAATCGGAAGGTGCCAAAATGAAGTTCAAAATGCCATGTATGAACTGCTCAGCTTTGCACGCCATTTGCTCACCACCCGCTTTTCTCTGCACCACCTGCTTCTCTGCACCTCATTACTACACCTATGAGCTTGAGTTTGTACGTTGGTGGATTTTTTTAGCATTTTTTTCACGTATTGTAGCTATGGAAAAATACAAAATTAGTGCTTCTTTGGATAGGAAGTATGCTCCATTGATAAATTGCAGCCGTATGATTCATGAGCAGACCTCGAAGGCAGATTTCTCAATTCTCAGAGATCATAGAGAAACAAACCTTGATTTGTGGACTGATGGTTCGATCTATCCTTGATATCCTACTCCAACAAGCGGCCAAATTTTAGATCAGTTTCTGATTTGCTACAATTTGTAGGGGACCATTAGAGAAAAACTGAATCCTTTAGAGAGCTGCTAGAATGTGACAAACCAAGCTATTAAAAGCTTGGTCTGTCACACCAAGTTGACTGCTGCGGTGAGCAGTCAGCTTTCGTGATTTTTAAATTTTTTTTTAAATTTTTTTTAAATTTTTTTTAAGATTTAAAAAAAAATTAACCTTTTTTTTATTTTTTTATTTTTTTACTCGTAGTTTTCGTTTCCTGCGCCACTGTTGGAGCAGAAACTGTTGCGCGGAAATAGGGGAAAAACTATTTTTTTTGGAAAAAAAAAGTAAATTTCAGAGTCCCTCAGAGGGCTGTGGAGCAGCCCTTCGGAGGGCCCAGATTTTCTCTAATGCAATAGAAGTGGTTTGTTTGGATACGTAGAGAGCTTATTTCAAACTAATGCTTCAATTCAATTTTGTCTCCAGGAGGCTGAGAGAGAGTTGCAATCAATGAGAGAGCAAGTCCTTCTATTCTAATGGGAATCTCCACAAAACAAAATTCCATGAGACCCTGAAAAATGGTATTCAAAGCTTTGATTTTAAGGGGCCTGATGGAATTGATTTGGATCGTTGAACAAAGACCAAGTGAAGCCTGACCCTATGCTGGATTACTGGTTGCCATGGCCTCTTGGGCTCATTGCATGTTAAGGGGTGGTGATGCTCTAATTAAAGGACCATGGTATTTTTAAATGGCTTTTGGATGATTTCAAATGACCAGCAAAGGATGTAAAATTATAATTTTTCATCCAATTTTTTAAAAGAGTTCTTTGTATCTTTCTAGTGAATGGTGGTAGAAATACTATCATTAAGGTATCATTAGGAAAAATGTCAGCCCTCAAAGAGACCGCAAATTTTGCACCCCCGCAGTGCAATTATGGGGGGAAAAAAAATGAAAATTCAAAATTCAAAATTTGACGTGGCACTACTCAGCGCCACGTTAGATTGGCAATTTTTTTTCAATTTTTATTTTTTGTAATTGCACCCCGGGGGGACAAAAAATCAAGAACTCGCAGTCTCTTTGAGGGCTAAATTCTTTTCTAATGTATTGACTTCTTTATAGAAAAAGTTACTAAAAAAATGGATTACAAAAGATTCTTTATTCTAGTGTGTTTTAGCAACTCTGACCTCCTTGCTTTTAATCTAAATTTTAGGCTTGAAAATGATTTTTTAAAATTTGAATTCAATTTATGAAATGAAGTTTACTGGGTCTAGTTTTTTATCCATTTTAAAATTTTGAATAATTCGTAAATTCAATGTTTTATTACAATTTGAACATAGGATATATAACCTCAATCTATTAATTTTTAAATTTAAAATGACATAGAACTTTAATTAGCTCTATAATGTTGTGCACTACAGTTTATGTCAATGCCTAAAATTTCAAATTTTTAAGCATTTGTATTTGATATGATTTTTCTTCATTTTTTCTTTAAAAATTCACAGTAATTGAAAATTTTCACCAAAAAATCTGAAAATTTCAAGATTTGTAGGGAGCTGTCTTTTCAAGACATTGGAGTTGGTAATCCTATTCTTATTTTCTTCTTGTTAAATTCAAGCTTTTTTTATTAACATTATTTCTTAAAATTTTGTAGATTTTTTTAATGTAAAGTTATAATGCCAATAATCTTGAGGCAAAAAAAGGAGGAAATTCAAAGTTGAAGCATTAAAAGAGTGTGAGGTTTTAACACTAGACTCCTAAAGAGCTAAAACTTGACTTTGGGGTGACAATAAAAGCCTATTAGAGGATGTAAAACAACAAGTATTAGGAAAAGAATGGCCCCTTAAAAAGCCCTTTTAAAGCATTTGACAAGCAAGGCTATATTATGAAGGCTATATGACCTAAGACAAGTGCAACTTGTATAACACATTTATGTCTCTATCTTGTATGAGTTCTTCAAAGCTTGTCATATTCCTTTATTCTATGAAATTGTTCTAAGTACTAATTGATTTATTCCAAAAACTTATAAAGCTAGTATATTCTATGATGAACATTGGTAATGACCATCATATAGTGCATATTAGGCATAGTTACATTAGTACAAGTACTATTAAATTAAGTAGGTTGTCAAATTCAACCAATTAGATTAAGAACTTTTTATACTATTAAGTTGAGTAAAATAAGAATGTATTGTCAAATTCAAAGTATTGTACACATTCTCTAAGCCAATAGGTGTCATCCACCTAAAGTTTATCATTGTTATCTTGAAGTTAAACGTAGGTAGGAAAAAAATTTCACCAATTTCTTGAGAAGTACATTTTAACCCCTTGAGGCCCTACATTGGATAATAAGGTCGAAATGCTTTAAAACCCCTAGGTAAATTTTAATATTTTTTTTGATAGCTTACAAAATTGATGCATATTTTATTTCTGATTTGCATCTTCAATTCAATAGAGTGTCGAGCAAAAATATTTTTACTTAAATTTACTCTACCAATTTGAGATTATACAATAATAAACAAAACCAAGTATAGATTTGAAACTTTTTCATTCAAATGGCTATACCATAAGCATCAATGGAAAAAATCCAAAAATAGATGTACAAAAGTTGTAGTATGTGACATGCAACACTTTACACTTTACAATAGAAGTTTGAAGAAAAAATTAGTTAAAATTTGAAAGAAAATTAATTTCAAAATTAGCCATGTCTAAAACTCAGTTTTGTATACCATAATTTGGAATTACTTTATATTTTGTCAATTTTTCTTTAAAACTCCAAAAAAACTTTTTGTACAAGCCTTAGCATGTTAGTATAAATCATTTTGAACTATTGCACACAAAATTTGAAGGAAGTTGACATTTATAGAATTTAAATATTTTCAATTCAAGAAACATGCAATGATGTTGGTTCTCACAATATTTGAGTAGTTTTTTGAAATTGAGAATATTGAATTGCATTAGCCATAGTAGAAAGAGTATAGGTTGCAACATGAGCCATTGTTACATCTTAATGGCCTTGTATTTGAATATTTATAGAATAGAAATTTCATGTTCATTGGACTTGTACTTCAAAAGTTATAGTAGATGATAACAACATCACTCCAATTTGGACAAAGAATAGGACTGGTGTTTCTTGCAATGACCCTATTTTCTACTCACAATATAGATTTGTCAACCTTATTTAAGGCGATAAGCCCGCACCCTTGGAGCAACGACCTCCATAAGATCTTCCATTGCTCACTTGCTAAGGAGATCAAACAGTTGTCCACTTGCTATGTCCGATCAATTTAACTCACTAAAGAGATCGAATAGTTGTCCACCGGCTATGTCCGATCAATTGAACTCACTAAGGAGATCGAATAGTTGTCCACCGACTATGTCCGATCAATTGAACTCACTAAGGAGATTGAATAGTTGTCCACCGGCTATGTCTGATCAATTTAACTCGCTAAGGAGATCAAACAGTTGTCCACCGGCTATGTCTAATTAATTTAACTTGCTAAGAGCATCCCCACTTAGCTTGCAGAATGCAAGTGGGATTTGGCTAGCAAAATGCCCGGCCATTCGGTTTGCAAGCTGAGTGAATATGAGGAGACCCACCCATTTGGCCTCCTGGCTTGATAACATGCCAAGTTCAGTATAAACAATGAGGTAATAAATTGTAGAGAGGCGGGTGTAAAAACGCTAAGGCCTCGACTTTATGATTGTTGTGAGACCTATGTAGTGAAGGTTTTGAATTTTGAAGGAGTGAAGGTTTTGAAAATGAATGTAAACAATTAAAGGTTCTAAATTCCTACCAAGGTTCTGAAGTAATCAGATTGCAAAACAAAGGCTATAATCAGATTGCAAAACTCCTTGTAATAACCAATTCTATGTGATCAATTCCATAGAAGAAAAAAAATCAATCAAACCATTGGCATACAAATGCACATAAATGCACCTAATTAATGAACTAACCAACCCTACAAACTAACCTTCAAAAGCCTAGAAGACGCTTCTGGGAGGACCGTAGGGTGGTAAACGGATGCATGGAGGTGAAATTGAGTGGGCCAGAGGTGGAAAACAGATGTGAGGAGGTGAAAGCGCTTGGCACAAAACAATCGCCAGCAATACGAAAAGCTTGTCATTTCCTGTTTTGCAGGTCAAGTCGTGGCTGGCAAAACGACCCTCATTTGCAAGCTAGAGGCTCTTGAGAGGCTCATTAATTGAAGAATTAATGAACTTTGGAGGAGGATCATTGCAAGGAAGACTTGTCTTATTTACTAGCACAATGCGAGTGACTCTCTTGTCATCCGCTATAACTTTTGAAGCAAAAGTCCAATGAACATGAAATTTTAATTAGACATGTCTAACTTGATGGTAATCAAATCCCTTATTTTTTAGAAATAAAAAAAATCGTTTTATATTTAAAAATCATTTTTGTTAATTTGTCACATTGTAAGGTTTAGGGTTTTTTACTCCGTTGGGAGTCAACAAATTTAACGTTAAAGGATAGTTTGCTCCCTCGAGGGACAACTTGGGTTTAGGTAGGTTCCTATTGTCTCAATTTTTAGTAAATTTTTTTAAATTTTTGTGAGGTTGTGTAGTTTTGTGAGAGCTTCGTGTATAGGTAATTTTTATTTCAATTGGTGCTTGGGAGCAAAAGTTATGGCACAATAAGCTAGAAATGGAGATTGGCAGGTAGCACAAAAAAGTAAAAAAAAATCAAAATAATTTTTTTTAATTTTTTTCCTAAAATATTATATTTTTGTCTATGCATGAACCTTTGATTGATTCAATTTGGACTTGAGATGAAAAAGTTATAGACAATCTTAGTCTTTTGGGCAATCTAAGCATCTTCTTGAAAAAATAACTCATAGTATTCACTTTTGAATGCAATTTTTACAATTTTACAAAAAAAATTGTTAGATATGATTAAATTTGTTTGCTAGAGCAATCTCACCGTTGGAATTATTGTGTTTCAATGCCATCTAAAAGTTATTAATGGTTTCGATTTTCCTTCATTCTTGAATCTACTTGGCTACTTCTGCTTAACAAATTTTTAATGAGTGAAAATTAAGTTTTTTTTCTTGAATTTTTTTTTCTAGATTTTCAACTCAAATATTCAATATAAAATGTTAAAAAATCAAAATCAGTAGTACAAAAATTTTAAGTTAAGAAGACTTAAAGCCAAAAAATCTAGTCATACAAGGTGTAAAAAAACTTGTTTTCTTCACTTTGGATGCAAATATCTTGGGTCAAAACGAGGTAATAGGAGCCAACTTTGACGTAACCACTGCTTTTTGGAAGTTATTATTGATTGTGTAGCTCAATTTTGTTTGAATTTGTCCAAAAAAAACATACCTCAATAATCATAATTGTTATAGTGACACATTTGAATTATGTATAGTCTTTGATATCATTATTTCATCTAAATTAAGTACAAAATCCCTCCAAATTAAGCATGTAACTAGTGCTTAATGAAAATAAAAAAGATGAAAATCATACTCAATTTGATGTAAAATAACCACTTTAATGACGTTCGTGGACAATAAATAGATAAATGAAGCCATACATGAATGTTTAGGCATTCCAAGAGCTAAATGACTAAAAATAAAAATTCAAATTTCAACCAAAGCAGTCCAATAAGCACTACAAAGCATGTTGCAAGTGGCTCCTAATACCTCATTTAGACCCTCTTGCAATCTAAGAGATTAAAGTTTTTGAAATTTCTTCTATACATATTTATACTAGCCTAGTCTAAGATCCTATGGTTGGATATACAAAAAAAAAAAAATTTTAAGTTTTTTGCTCTTCACAATAGAAATGACAATTTCAAGTGTTGTTTGATGGAAAAAAAAGTCTCGGTCCTTTATGGATTGATGGTCTAGAGTTGAAATTTTCATGATCTATTTGCATAGTAGGAAAGCATATTCCTACCATAGGAAATCTAAAAATATATGATTTTTTTGTTGTCCACATGAGTGCAAATAGCACTTCTATTGCGCGCAATTTCTAAACAATGTAGATGGTTCTACAATCAATCATTTGTTGAAATCTCATCACTATGAACTCTTTCCAAATGGCCAATTTTTTTTTTTTTAATTTATTTTCCTAGTTTTTACAAATTAAAATGTGAAACTATAGTGCAAGTACCTATTTTCTTGAGACTTATCACTTTTCTAATTCTCCTACTTAGAGAATTTTTCTATGCTTTTCCTTCCTATGATACCTTAGACTTTTTAAAGGTGTATACATTAAACATATTTTCCACATTTAAAAAAATTATTTTTCTAATTTTAAAGTACTCCCAAAAGAAAAAATGAGTACTATGCAAAATGCTATTGTTTTTGAACGCTCTTCCTTGCAACGACCCAAGAATTCTTTAATGGGCTTTTTGAGGGTCCATTTTTTTCCTAATGTTTTTATCCATTTAGTTCTTTCTTGCATATTTTTTGTGAAAACTAAAATGTGTACTATGGATCATCTCATAGTATATTTGGCAACTAACCCCTATAATAACAAAATGCAAAATTTTATGGAGTTGGTAGCCTGAACAAAATTGTTGGAGTAAGGCATAATGGAGTGTCAATTACAATAATGAAATTTTGCCAAGTGGCAAAATTCGAGGAGAATATTTTCATATAAACATAATTTTTTGGATCCAAAATCCCTTTCTAGTCCTACTAATGACGATATTAATTAATCATAAAACCATCAAAATTGTACAAATCAAATTTCATGACTCAGTTTTTGGACCTTTATCAACTATTTTTTTTCCTATTCCCATACTCAACCATTTTTTCAAGTCCCTAATCCAATTGTTACATTTATCTATACTCTAATTAGAAATTTTCCTGAAGCTGTTGGCCTTTTTTCCCCATAAACTTCCAAAATTCAACCAATTTTTTTTCTCATTTTCATGAGTTTACGATACAGTAACTCCACATTCTCCTCGATCCATAGTACGGATCTCTAGATGAAAAGTGATTACCTTCCCTAATGGCTAGTATAAACTGGTCATTTACCGCACAACAACACCTCCCTATGACCAAATACTAACCGTACAACCACTCCTCCAATGACCAAACACTAACCACACAATTCAACTACCAATTCAATTGTGATGGGAACTAAATTTAGTATCACCACCCAATGACCGCACACTGTGCAGTCATTGGTTGCAAGGAATTTTTAACTAGATTTGAGCTTCATCACCTTCAAATTGCAATAAAATTTGTAGGAAGAAATCTGTTTACATTTTATTTTTCGAAGTTGAATCTTAATATGACATTTAATAATCATGTCAAATTTCAAAACATGCAAGTCTCTACATTTATGTGGAGAAGGGTTTGAATTTTGCATGTGCGGAGTTTACTGATACTGTAGATGATGAATAGAGTTCACTGTAGCGAGAACTAAGTCGAAGGACAGTCGCCGAACTACAAACAGTCCAAAGCCGATGTGCTTCAGAACCAGTCTCCGTCACAGTGGTCAACAGGGAACGTACCGCTCATCCTTCAAACCCTCGTGCCAGATGCTGCTGGTCCCACTCTCCACCTGTTGACTGCAGCTGGCAGGAAGTCAACAACCGGAAGAAGAGCATCTTGCGGAGTCTGTCAGTCGGGGTCTCCCACTCCAGTCGGTCACTTGGTGGCTATACCGAATCATTCGTTCCCAGTTCCCATCACTGAATGACGGACATATATTTGGAGCGGTGGTCGATCTGTACCCATCAGTCATGTCGTACGTCGTACTAGCGGCCCAATTCTTCAAATCTTCCTTGCTTCGATTCGCAGGACGGATCACTCGATCGATCGATCTCCTTCGTGTTTCGTCGGTTGCTAGCTTGCTTGCATTGCTCTTGAACGGACATCTTGTATTAGTCAGAAATACGAGCTGAAATTCTCGTTATTGAGGGATAGGGATGATTAATTGTTGCAGGGAGTTTTCTAGTTAGGGTATCTCAAGCCACTTAATTCATTGCGTTGTGTCCAGTAGATTTCTACTTCTACATAATTATGTGTTGAGTGTTCATTCAGTTAGCGAAGTCAAAGCGATGCGTACATGAGTGCAAAATCTACCTAGGGAGCTGCGATTTAATTAGTAGCCAGTTGCTCGGTCTGGTGAGGAGCTGAGAAGATCGAATGATTCATCTGAAGTACATCTAGTGACAGGACTTGTGAATTAAGCTAGCAGATTTCGTTGACAAACGGTGCAGGGTTGATATTACAATTGGTGATCACTTGATGAGGAGGGACTACCGTGAAATCTCAAAAGAAAAGTACGTCCCACTGGCGTGGTCGATCGGTCACTCGAGCCCACTTCGTCGGTCTCTGTGCAGTCGCAGAGTTAGACAGTGGCGCTTCCAGTGGTTAATTAACTCAAGTGGCTAGCTCAATACATGCAGAATCGCCGACAACACGCAAAGTTGTGAGTGGAAAAGTGCGACACAGAGAATCCTGTAATCGAAACGATCAATGGCATCTACACAGAATCTCCAGAAAGCAGTTGATGAAAGCTTCGCAGCGGGACGCGATGAGTTCCCCCGACGCGAAGAATATGCTCCAGTCAGCGAGTCCTGCGCAAGTCATGTGGAGGTATGGATCAACGAGGAATTCGGAGACGACGACGAGGAAGCCTCACACACGATGCACGGCGAAGCAGATTCCTACGCGACACTTAGACAACAAATCGAGGAGTACATCGAGGCAGAGGATTTTAGGCACCCCGCTACGGACTCCATTTTTTACGATCGTGTAGATGCAGATTCAGAAGATTCAGAAGAATTCGAAATGTGTTATGAGCCTCAACTTTGGAACTTTAGCTGATGAAATTTGTATTCAGCATACTAACATAATAAATTGTAAGCTAGCTAGTAATTTGTTCTCTGTCTTATCTCAAATTGATACCCACTGTAAACGTACGTCAATTTCGTGACATGGGCAGATATTCACGACAATGTCGGTTTTCAAGGCCGGCGCATTGAAAGTTTGAAACTAGTTTGGAGCTTTTGGCGATCCAGATCTCGCCAATATAAAAAAATTGATGTTCAAGGTGCTCATTCTGTGGCGCTTCTTGTGGATCGAATTCAGACTCCTTACACTTGATACTTGCATGAAGGTTTTTGAATTGCTTATGTTTAAATTTTCCACCTCGATAAATCCTTTTGTGTTGAGTCTAGTGTGCTGGCTAGGATTTCCATCATCTCGGTCCTGTTCCTTTAAGACTCTAAGTATGCCCTCTGAGCATCTTTGCTATCTAAATCACCAGCTTTAGGAATTGAAATTAATCTTATATCAGGTAATGATGTCATACAAGTGAGACAAGATGATGCGAACTGCGATAATTTCTCATTGAGTGTATGCAATGTATGAAGGATGTATAGAGAAGAGTGCTGTTGAATAAGATAAATAAGCCAATTGTCATTTAAATTCCAATTTTGTCCTCATGTATCTGTGGTGTACATTTTTCATTATGAAGTGTATCTCTTGGGCATATATGGGCGGAATTGAGATGGATCGAGAGCGGTAACAGGTTGGTTTACCTTATGAGTGGTGTTAGAGAAGAAAGGTGGAGCACAACTTGATTTGGGGTTCAATTTACATTGCAACAATGATCTTGTATCAATTATGTGTACCATTATACCTAAGACAACTACCCTAATTATGATTTGTTTGCATAATCGGCCAATCCTAATCAGTATTGCCTAAAAGTATATAATAAGTTTCTATTTGTGACTTTGTGAGAGCTTAAGGTTGATTTTATGCAAATCTATTTGCAGTACTAAAATTTATTACGCCTAAATTCATATTTTATTTATATGGAGTTCAAAAAGCATGTTCTAAGTCAAGAATTTTTAATCCCATTTTGGCTTCCAATAATATGCAACAAATACTTACAATGCAATTAAATAGGAAGAACCATGCTCAAATGCTTGACTCTATGATTTTAGGTGGTCATATTACATCAATGGGAACGCAGACAACATACCTAAGTTTTTATTAAAATTAGGCTTTTCAATCATTTTTGAACACTTATCCTAGGATCTGAGTATGTAATTCTTAAATAGATGGTTATTATATAAGCTAGTCATATAGAGTCACTTCATTTTAATCCTAAAGGTCCTTGCACCCAAAATGTGAACGTGATTTTGCTTTGGTTGAACGGAACTTTGGCTGAAACTTTGGCCCATAAAATGTTTTCTTGGGTATTTGATTCTAACTAAGAATATTATGAAGCTTGTCAAGTTTACTTCCTAACACATAGTTATTACAAATTCCAAAAATTCCAAAATTTTAATGATCATTACAATTGCAAGCTCTACAGTTCTACAACATTATTGTAGATGCTTTTTTCAAGTTTTTTATTTGGAAAGTAATTCTTAAATCAAAATTAAAAGTGATTTTTTTCTCATTCTAATCTAATAATTTTGTATTAGCAAGTGAGAAAAACATTATGAAAAGACCTCTTTATGAAATATGAAATGAGAAGAAGTTTCTTAATGAATCACAAGGAGGGCTCTTCATGAATGGAATCATATTTGTTTTTTCTCCCCAAAATTGATCATCTTATGATATTGATGAAAAGATAAAATCAATTTTACATATAAAAATTGATATTAGTGCTTTTGGAGTTTGAAGTATAAGGCTCTTACATATAATGCAAATTATTTGACTTATATCCACGGTATATGAATGCTTTTGCTTTTAACCCCTAAAGGACCGTTGTCCCTTCGGGGGACAAATGCGTTTTCAGGCAGGTACCTACGGGCTGAAATTTTCTTGTGATTTTTTGAAACTTTTTTTGGAGATAGAAAAACTGATAAGCTTTGTGGGAATATAATTTTTTTCACAATCGGTGCCCGGGAAAAAGAGTTATGACCAAATAAGCTCAAAACAGGGGACGGCGGGCAGCTCGGGCAGCAAAAAAAAAATGGACAAAAATTTGATTTTTTTTTTTAATATTTTTTTTCTCATAGATTATATTTTTGTCTATCCCAAAAGCTTTGATTCATTTCATTTGGATATGTTATGAGAAAGTTATGGACATTCTTGTTTTTCGGGCAGTTAGAGCATCGTCTTGAAAAAAATAACTTGTAAGATTCATTTCTGAATGCAATCTTTCAAATTTTTCAATTTTTTTTTTTTTGCATGGTTTAATTTAGTTGCTAGAACAATCTCACCATTGGGATTAGTGAATTTTAATTCCATCTAAGAGATATTTAGATTTTAGATTTTCCTTCTATCTCGTACTTACTTCTACTTAACAATTTTTTTAAGAATGATAATTAAGTTTTTTTGAATTTCTTTTTTTTTCCTAGACTCTCAACTCAATTCTCCTCTATAAAGATTTAAAGCTCAAAACTCTGTAGTGCAAAAATTTTAAATTAAAAATGTTTAAAGTCAAAAAATCTAGTCCCACAATGTGCTGAAAAACTTGTTTTTTTCACTTTAAACGCAGATATCTTGCAATCTATGCGGTCAAAAATTCTGAAATTTTTTCCACACATTCTCATACTATTTAGGTGTAAGATCCTACGGTTAGATTTGCAAAAAAAACATTTTTCAATTTTTTTTACTGTTTGCTATAGAAATGGCAGTTTTCACTGTTTTTTGGCAGAAAAAAGGCCTCGATCCTTTAGGGGTTAAAATTGATGCCTTGCATATAATTTTATGCATAGAAAAGTAGGGTCGCATATGAAAGTAAAAAATGAAAACTACACAAAAGAATATTTCACACCATAATAACTGATAAGCTAGGCAAAAATAAGGTGACCTTTCTACATTCATTTCATCAAAATCTTATTCAGATTGAAAGAAATTTAGATTAAATATCAATTAAATTCATTATCACCTTAGATGCCAATTTGTACATCTTTGAAACCCAAAATTTTGTATAAGAGTTATTTTTGCCAAAGTTCCTTTGCAAATAGAAATCATTTACCTAAATTGAAATTTTAATAATGAGTTTGTTTAAGCAAAACCAAAACTTTAATTGGAAGAAAAACTTTCATTTATTGAATTTATTTTGTTAACTTCAATGCAATTTTATCCACATTTCAATTTAAAGCAAAATTGTCACATAACAAGGTTTGTTATAATTTAGCTTAACAAAATCTATTATAATGTCAATAATAATTGAGAATGTTTTTAATTAGCACAATATAGTATTTGTCTAGTCTAAACTATAAATACTTTGAATTCTCTAAGAAATTTGAACCATTTCAATATAAAAGGACCCACATATTTATATTGAACTGCTTATGTTTGTAGTTACATTGTGTTTTTTTGTTTGTGAATATTTTTTATTACCATCTATGTTTTCTATCATTCCTTTTGTCAACCAAAACCATCATTTTCTATTAATTTTGGAGTTAAGCATAGAGGTTGGGGAGTGAGGCAAAGTAGCAATCCATAATATCATATTGAAGTCGAAAGTAGATGGTAAGATCAATTATAAATTAATGAAAATGGTTTCAGGAAATAATAAAAACTTTAGTTAGCAAAAAAAATTAGTAATTTTACTCCTAATGCAACAATTGTTAGAAAATAGTATATACACATTACGTACGTACAAAAAAAAGATTTTTTCTTTAAAATGTTGTATTGCCTACATCTTCAAAAGACAATTATACAAGAATTTGATAATAAAATATCATATAAGTTCCAAAAATATAATTTATTTTTCAAATACAACAATTTTAAAATAGAATTATCAAATTAGATTAGAAACATAAATATAAAATTCTTAAATTGTTGCTCTAATTATACCTACAATATAAAAAAGAGAGAAGAAAAATCCAAGTATTGTTAAATGTAGCAATTTTTCTTTAATGTAATGGCATCCCTACTCCACTTCGGATTGGATGATTTGAAACCAGTTTACCCAACCTCATTCAATAGATGCTTTATCTTTGGGATTTTCAAATTCATGGCTAAGGATAAAAAGCTTTTATTTTTTATGTAGCCTTCTTTTAGACCTTGAAATGGAACGCTAATCTCAAGGATTATTGAATGCTATAAACTTTGTGAGTGAATAAAGTAAAGAGAGTGGTATATCAAGGCATAAACAATGGCATCTAATAACAAAATGAAGAACCAAAGTGTGTAGTTGTGGACATCCTGGCTTGGTCATTTGTGTTTAGCAGAATAAATTATGGTTTGACATCTGATCCAAGTCAAATTTTGAAATCTGTATTGCATCCTAGCACTTACTGTAAGGCACATTTGATTCCAATTTTTTCATTTTCTAAATAAAAAATCCAAATTTGCCAAATCCGCACGTATTTTGTGCATGGTTAGTTTTGTATATCTCTTCCTTTCCTAACAAATTTAGGGTCTCTAAAGAACATCATTTATCAATACTCTTTGGTTCTTTTACTATGAAGAAAGAACGAGGTGTCTAAGAAAGAATGTCATAGAGTGGCCAAACCTCCATGATTCACGTTGAGGATTATTCACTTACTTTGAATCATTATCTTTAAGTATTCTATGGTGTCTTTGAGACCAAATGACATGTATAACAATATTAAATAAGTCCCAATGTAAATTCAAAATTGCCAAATTCAACTGCGGAATTGTAAATATTAAGTTCTTATCATTTTTCAAAGGCGAAAATTTGGAGTCGGCTTATTTGTTGCAATAAATGTTAGGGAACTAAAGCTGAAATAAGGTAGCAATACTCCAATGTTTGGAGATAACCACTAGTTAGTTCATTGTTAGCCAACGGAATTTGGGAAAAAACCAATTGCAATTTGAAAAAACCGGCAAAAACCCGGAAGTAGTTGGTAAAATTCAAAAAATATTCCAAATGTTGCATTGCTCTCACAATTTGTGTACCCATAGCAAGCAAGCAACACCAACATAAAACAATTAAAGAAACATCTACAGTGGAACCCGCTTCCAAGACAATAACAATGTAATAAAGGGGCAACTCCAAAAGACACTCCCCAATGTAGTCAATATTTGTCTCTTTATTCCCGGGACCCATCATTATCCTTCTCAAACTAGACAAATTGGTGAAATATGAACGGCCCGCAATTTGACTCACAATAAAAAGATTCATTATCGTCATATCTTTTTAAGGATTGCTACAGTATGTGTGCCAATAAAGTGAACCACCTTCCCTTGTTTGCATGAAAAAAGTCTTTTTAAAAAAATGTAGAATCTTTTCTTCTCTTTCTTAAAATAATGAAAAAGTCCACTTGAGGTTTGGATTTGGGGCTTTGCATGGGATCAATGTTTTTTTTAAAAGTCACCGGAAGGGAATGAGGTCTGCGAATCTTTGCCGACTTGAAAATTCCGGTACTGTCCCTGTTCCCGGTTGCTCTAAAGCGTTCACTACCCCTTCTCTCCCTCCAAAGCCACCACAGGGAACTGCCACAGAAAAGAAATCAATTCCGGTACTGTACCGTTTCATAAAACAAAAACAAAAAAACAATTCCGGTACCGGCACACGAGTCAGTCCAGTAAGTTACTTGCATTTGGGATGCCCAGGCCCGCCGAAGCTTCGCTTCAGTTCCTCTCCAATCAACCTCTGGGCACACCCTCAAAGTCTGAAGTTGCAGCAACGTTTTTTTTTCTCATTTTTTATGAAGTGCCAAAGTGGTGATATAAAATGTTAAAGTGGTGCTCCAAATTTCACCTTTCATCCACATATTGGATAGAAAATATCACATTAGTGTATATCACATGTCCATAATTCTATTTTCATCCACAATAATAGAATTAATCGTAAAGTGTGTGAAGGACGGGACCAGTAGCCAGAGTTTGGGAAAAACACAAGACCAAACTCCCTAGAGCACCCAAACTCAGGTCTAATTGAATTGGTGCCAAGTTTGTTTTGTTATATTCTTAGTTAACCCCTAAAGGCCCAAGGCCTTTTTTCTGCCAAAAAACACTCAAAACTGCCATTTCTATAGCAAGGAGTAAAAAAATTTGAAAAATGTTTTTTTTGCACATCTAACCGTAGGATCTTACACCTAACTAGTATAAAAAGGTGTGGAAATTTTTTTAGAATTTTTGACCGCTCAGATTGCAAGATATCGGAGTTTAAAGTGGAAAAAACAAGTATTTCAGCACATTGCGGGACTAGATTTTTTGACTTTAAACATTTTTAACTTAAAATTTTTGCACTACAAAGTTTTGAGCTTTAAATCTTTATAGTGGAAAATTGAGTTGAGAGTCTAGGGAAAAAAAAAATATTCAAAAAAACTTAATTATCATTCCTAAAAAATTTATTAAGTAGAAGTAGGTACGAGATAGAAGGAAAATCTAAAATATTAATATATTTTAGATGGAATTAAAATACACTAATCCCAATGGTGAGATTGTTCTAGCAAGTAAACTAAACTATAAGAATATTTCATTTTTTTTAAATTGCAAAAAGAGCATTTAGAAATGAATCCTACAAATTATTTTTTTCAAGAAGATGCTCTAACTGCCCGAAAAACAAGAATGTCTATAACTTTCTCATAACAAATCCAAATGAAATGAATCAAAGCTTTCCAGATAGAGAAAAACATAATCTACAAGAAAAAAAATATTAAAAAAAAAAAAAGTCAAATTTTTGCCAAATTTTTTTGCTACCCAGACTGCCCAGTTACAAAAAAAAGTAACATATTTGGCCATAACTTTTGACTCCTATTTCTAAATGTGCTGAAATTTAGTGCATATGAAAGATATTCCTCGCGCCCACCTTCTACTAAAATTTCAGCTTAAAATATGGAAATTTGTAGTCACACGTACCTGCCCAAAATTTCTATACAGCCAAAAAACGCATGCCGGTCCTATAGGGGTTAAACCTTCCTCTAACACGGGTTCACAAACATAGGACAACTTTATGATTAACTCTAATATGGCAATTTCATTCAAATTATTTTTTAATTCCACATTTTCAGGCAAAAAACTTCACGGTTTTTGCTATTTTTTAGCCAAGTTCTTTTTCTCTGGAGCAATCAGGCACCCAAAAGCCCTGGTCTGAACAGTGGCACTCATGGACTGACGAGCCAGTGAGCCTTGCGCAGGCCGCGCATCCCTGGCAGAGTGGCAGCATCCTTGAAGAAGCAACCGAAAGCCCGTGTGAACGGAACGTGAGAGCAAGTCACGGAAAGACTAAAGAATGGACCGCGAGGTCCGTGACCTGTCGCACACTGGGTTGGGCAGGAGCGCGAGAGTGCCAGGGGGGCGCTCCTAAAAAAGCATGTGCTCTTATTCCATCACTGGCTTCCGTGAATACGGAGTTGTTCTCGCTGCGCGTCGGGACTCGGGGGGGGGACCCACCCACCTTCGCAGCAAGCAGCCAGGGATGAACTGAACCGAACCGAACCTCTCGCACGTGGTGTCGGCCTCTCGGGCCACGGAATGTGCGGGTTGTTATAAGCCCTCACCCCGCGACATTCCATTCCTACGATGGAGCTGAAGCTCGTGCAATTGAAATTGATGAGAAGGCACGGAATCTGGCCTTTGAAGACTTGGAGGTTTGGTTTGGGGATTCTGTTTAGAATTCATGGAATTCGCCCATTGAAGGCTTGCAGTGGGATTCAGTTTAGGATTTTTGGAGTTGGCGCACTGAGCAATTGGAGTTCTGGTTTGGGGAGTCAATGTAGAATCTTTGTGGAATTGACCCACCGACCAATTGGAGTTCTGGTTTGGGGATTCAATTGAGAATTCACGGAATTAGCTCACAGAGCAGTTCGAGTTCTGGTTTGGGGGCTGAATTTGGGTTTCACGGAACCCGCCGATTGAAGAAATTCGAGTGCTGGTTTGTGGGTGTGCTGTTGGGGTTTTGATTCGCGAGGATTCTGAGGTTTTAGGTTGCAATGGTGGACAAGCGAAAATGCAGTTCGCTGAGAGTGCAACGAGGCGGCCGCTATCTGCAGCTCAATCGGTCGTCCTCGATTGCCAAGCGGAAATCGTCGTGCGTGCTGCCTGCGCCTTCGAATGCCGCGCCTTACAAGGGCGTGCGAATGCGGGTTTGGGGGAAGTGGGTGACGGAAATTCGAGACCCCGTGACCAAGACGCGCATCTGGCTGGGCTCCTTCGCCACGGCGGAAATGGCCGCGCGCGCCTACGACGCCGCCGTGGTGTGCTTGAAGGGCGCCTCCGCTCCCGAAGTGAACTTCCCGGACTCCATTCCCTCGTTCGTGATTCCTCAAAGCAGCTCCTCGCCCAAGGAAATCCAAGCGGTGGCGCTCGCCGCGGCCACGGCGTCGGTCCCCGCAGCTACTCCCCTGGCCATGGCTGCCACACCCGAGCTCCCAAATCCTCCTCGCGAGGAATCTCACGAGGCTCCTCTGGAAGTCACCAGTGATCGCGAATTTTACTGTGATGGTGACGCCAATAATGAGAATGGCGATGGCACTGCCAATTGCGATGTGCTAAAGCCCGAATGGTCCTCCAGCAATGTGGAGAATTGGATCCACAAAGAGTTCGACGAGGTGGATACACTTGAAGAAGCTCCGGTGGATCCTTTGGGCGAATTTTCGGAATTAATGGAGCAACCTTTGTTTTCATGGCCAATATTGGAGGATTTTGACGATGCTGCTGCCGATTGTTCCGTGATGCATCACGATATGCAGCTCTGGTCCTTCGCCTGAACCAAGCAAGCATAGCGAATTGGAATCGGAATTGTAATGCAAATCCCCTTCTGACGATGAAGATGAAGGGATGTATCCACTATACAAAAGATGTCGAGTCACGCATTCTCTACAAGATTGGCGGGAGACAAAATTTTGGAGCACATTGCTCTCTCAATCAAAATTAGGCTCAAAATGTGCAGATGCTTTATAGATTATGCCTCATGAGTTAGAGCCTCAATGTTTTTCCAGCGTATTTTCAAGCTGATGATTGCTGTACTGTACATAACCCCGACAGGACTACAGCGTATTGGGTCTCCTGTTTTTTAAGCAGTTTTGGGTAGCTCATATCGGGACTCTCTTTTGCCTGAGTATATTATTGTTGGACTAACTCGCGCAATATTCTTCACTGATTCAAGAGTTATAAAATATGATTCTCATGTCTGAATTTTCATTTGATTTGATTCATTTTCAAACCTTGAATTCTTGGTATTCAGACGATGATGTTGACAATGTTTATTGTTAGTCGAGGCTTGAGCACACTTCAGTGGAGATTGTGGTATTGATGAGCATCTTCTTGTCAGTTCAAAATTGTGAATTCTCCGTCTTTGGAGTGCAAGCTGAGTTGATTTGGTGTTTGCCGGGTTGCACAGGCAACCATTGCGGTAGACATTAAGAGATCTCTTACCGCACTGAAGGATCTTCTGTTTTTGCAGCCGACGGTACTCCTTTGAGTGACTTGAGTGGCTCTGTTCACTATTCACTACCTACGTCAATTGCAATAAGGCATAGTTAGTTAGAATCACCTTCAACATTCTCTTTATTCACATGAGCGTAAACTAGTATCTTCTTAACATTGAGAAACCGTGGTCATCGATCACCCAGGCATCGGTCTTGTTTCACTGTAACTGCAGAATTCAACAAAAAAAACGACGAGACCAAAACAGTGTCCCTAATATTGACAGCCCTCCAAATTGCTTCTCCTGTCTCTTTCAATTCAACCATTTTACAAACTTCATCCCTGTCACCTTCCACCCAGCAGTTTGGTCATAGACCTTTGATATTTCATGTGTTTTGTAACTATGGATGAGCCAAGAGTCCATGACTTTCCAAAAATACTAAAAGCACTTCGCGGCAAACAAAACTCCTTCGGCTAAATCCTGCACTGTCTCCCTGCCTTCAGGTTCAGCAGGCGGATGCAGACAACTCTCCAGACAACGAACTGACAGAATTACGAAATCGAAGTTCATTGATTCACCTTATATGTGCTAGTGACACTAATTTATCAAAGTCCCACTATTTTAAATTAGAGCAAGCAGAAAGAGGACTGTATTGTACAGTAGTTGGTGACACTAACTTTGCAAGTGGCACTCATTTTGCTCCTTGACGAAAAAAACAAAAATCAGAGTAGTCGTAGTTTTGGATGCACTGGTTGAAGCTTTGGTTGCAATTTGCGTAGAATGATGGAGCATTGGACAATCAGGAAGAGTAGAGTGGACGAAGAAAGGCAACGTCACTTGAACCTGCACCAAAGCAAGCAGCAGGGGTTGAGTGAAAATTTGCTCAAAAGTAACACAAACAAATTTTGAGGGAATATTTAGTAAATTTTTTTGAGGTAATATATTCCCCTTTCTCAATGGATGAAATCACTAAATTGTTGCAAAATCTTGAGAAGTTATCACTTGTTCTCAGATGAATGTACACACTTTTGCATGAACAAATGAGCTATCATCCATATTTTGTATGTTTCATGCGTGTATTGTAATAATGCATGGGTGCAAATGGCATTCCAGAAAATTGAGGGCCTCTGCACGGTTGTTTGACTGTAGACCTACAATCAAATGGCCCTGTAGAGGCCCCAAATTTTTTCTAATGGATTCATCTACATTCTGCTTATGTGGGTAGCAAGCCTTATTTAGGAGGGAAAAGCGTGTTTACTTTTTAGTCAAGTATGGGGACTAATGTAAAAACTTGCCCCATTTGTAGAGTGGTTAATTTTTTTTTATTTCGTGGCCTATCTATAAATTTAGGATCCCTACTTCCATTGATTAATTCAATTTTTTATACTTGACTAAAAATACCGAATAGTTTTTATTTTTATTTTGATGCTTTCACCCCTGGAGGGGCCGAGCGAGGGGGCCAGTTCAGTTCACCCCGAGTCCCCGACCCTGCACAAACATATGCTCTTAGAGTTTGTCTTCTTCCTCATCTGCCTCAGGCAGAGACTCCGGAAGGAAAGCGGACGAGATCTTCAGTTTCGGTGCGTCCGTCGGTCCCACAAATCCAGTTTGCCGCGACTGCTCGCCATTTGGAAAACCGAACTTGAAAGTACGGTTTCCGTCGAAACGATCCGGATTCCGAAAGCGCGTAACCTACTGCCGGCAAGTTATTTAAGTTATTATACTCGTCCATTCAGTTCCGTCGGGGATCATTAACGTCACTTAGTGCTGTGATGGAATCTGGCAACTGCCAATAGCTTACACGAACTGAAGCAGCCAGCCAGTGAGGCTTTCGAGATGCAGCGGACAAGTGGACCGCGATGGTCTCGAACACTGAGGGATTTGCAACTCAGTCAATTGGCTCTGAAATGGTCTCACGGCAGTGGAGCCACACGCCCACACCTATTACCAACCAGGACCCCAGCGGCTATGTATTAGATAACCAATGAGCCGCGCTAGTGGCGAATAGGTTATCGTACATAATCGGTTGTACATTTTTCAATCACAACCTTTGATCTTCACAATCCAAGGGTGTAGGAAGCAAGTTGAAAGGAAAGAAGGTTATGAGTTGCAACTTGTAGTGGCAATGATGATGGGTTGCCAATGGGACAATGCCACATTAGCGTTAAAAAGTCAACAACCGGTTATGGATAGGGCACTTGAAGTTCAAGAGAGGTTCGGACTAATTTCTAACCATCTATTTTTGGTATCCAGCCATCAATTTTTGGATTCCCATGAGTTTTTGGTTTCCAACCATGAGTTTTGGAGTGCCATCAGTCAATGATCCCAGAACTAGTTTATGGAATTCAATGTAATATGCTACCTTCAAGATAGATAGGGCATCAACTTCGGCTACCTTGAGAGTGAGCACTATCAAAGGAAAAAAAAAAAAAAAAAAGGATTGTGCAAGTTGTGAAGAATATTGGGAGTACTATAACACAAAACTGACTAAATAGATGCTAATTCCAATGTGGAGGAAGTTGCAAATTGGCTATCAAATTCTATGGTTTGTTGCAGTTCTAGCTAAAATGTCTCCAATACAGGCCCTTTTTTACAATGGACTAATAGCACAAGAATTCTTTTGGTAGAAACTTAGCTAATTTTAGCTAATTTAGGGATTGTTGGCCATCATGACTCATCACTCTCATGAAAGCGGTAGTCTTTGAATGAGCGGTTATGGAATACAAGCTAAACATTGGCTATAGGTTTATGACAAATCGCTTTCACGAAGGTAGTGGTCTTTGAATGAGCGGTTATGGAATACTCTAGACATTGGCTATGGGTTCGGACCAACTTCTGGCTTCTAAAATTCATAATAATTTCAATTCCAGGAATAAAATTATCAAAACAATTGCAGTCCCAATGAATTTTTTAATCTTTATACGTGCACGGGAAAAATTTGCATCGGCCTTGTACTACATCATGAGTAAAATCGCTTAACCCCTAAATGCCCAAGGCACCCAAATGTGGTGTTGAAGAAACTTTGAAGTTAAATAAAACCTTACCAAATTGCTATTTTTAGTATTTTTTATTTTTGAAAGATTCTTTTCGAAGTCTAGTTTTAGCATCAAAAATCCGATTATGAAAAATAAATGATTATGATTTTTCTATTCAAGATTTTGTGCAAAGGTACCCATTCCAATCTTGACTTTTTGTAGTGTTGAGGGCTCTTGGAACTAAGCCTCAAATACACTAGATCTTGGAGAAAAAATCACACTAGAATTTCATTTAAAAAAATTGTAGAGTAGATTTTGAGAAGTCATAAATTTATTTGGGTTATATTTGTTAGGCCCTTCAAGCTCATATTTTTTTGGCCTTGAACTTTTTAGATTTGACATGCAAAAAGAGAGCTCAAAGATTTTCATAGTTTTAACACCCTGATGATCAAACATTATAATCTTTCAATTATTAAATGATATTGTTGTGTTTTCTTTTCCTATGTGATCTTTAAGATGTCTAGTTTGAATTTGTACGGTTACAATTCAAAAAAATTGATTCAACTTATCAAAATGTTGTCTTTTTGTTCAATTTAGAGCAAATTCCAAAAGGCTCAAAACAGGCCTTGGGCATTTCGGGGTTAAGTAATCGATTATAGGTGGCTAACTCCACCTTATGTTTTGCACAATTTCCTTGAACTAATCAAATTTTTTTGGCATTTTTTTTGTTAGAATGGTATGGAGTATCTCGTTTGGGTATAGGCTATTTTAACCCCTACCGGACTAGATCCATAGCCACATGGTCAAACATCATGTATGAGCTAAATTTAGCCTAGTATATTGTGTTTGAATATCAATCCTATTAATAATTTTATTTGATGAAACTATGAATGGTCTATCGTTGAAGATAGTTTCAATTTGCTTCGTGAAAAATTGTCATTGCTCGGCTAATTTTTGTTGCAAAAATTGAAAATAAATGAGAAAAAGTAGCAATAATAGTCTAATTAATTTGAGATTTTCTCAAGAGGTGCAAGTAACAATGGAGATTAGTGTGAAAATTTTTCAATTGATTAATTTACTTTTTGCACCCATGGCAAATACCTTAAAGTCAAACTCTACCATCAGACTAAAATTATTCTTTTGTATAACTGATTTATAAAATTTTGATATCTTTGGCAAGTAAACTTTTTTTTTTCAAAAAATTATGGAAAAATTAAATTAATGTGATTATTATATAAATTATAAATTTCATAATGAAAGTGATTTTCTAGTAACACTACCTCCCTAATAGAATAGTGTAAGAACTTACAAGTATACCCTGTACTCATGCCACAGCCAAAATCAAAGTAAAAATAATTTTTTAATTTGTAAAACCTTTTTTTTTTTTTTTAAACACATGGAACATTTCCATTGAAAGAAGAAACAATACAAAGAACCTTTGTGTGAACTCGCTGGGTGAGTTCACACAAAGACTAAATTTTCAAATTTTCCACAACTCTATACCCTTTTAAAATTTTTTTTTTTTATCATTTTGTCTTTTCTCAACTAAGCTAATTTGTAAAAACTTTGAAATTCAATAACTTGTATGCACAAAGGATCACAACCAAAATCAAAGTAATAATAATTTTTTAATTTGTAAAAACTTTGAATTCAACAACTTATATGCACAAAGGAGTGCAAGGGCATTGTTTCGTGACATGTGGACATGCAATGCAAAAGTTATGGTTTTTCAAAATAAAAGATAATTTAATTCAATTTTTTATTTAAAAATAATTCAAAAAACCATAACTTTCACATTGTAGGTCCAAATGCCATGAAACAAAGTCCATGCAACCCTCCTCACAAAGAGCTTTCCAATGGTACCAACAATGCTGCTGGGGCTCACGGTTTCTTAGATTTCAGCGTATCAAACAATCAAAACAAACAAACAAAACAAACAAACAACCTACTTTAAGGACAAATCAGAGAAGTAATGAGCATATGCAAGACAATTGTCCGCTGAGGGTTTGGTTTGCATTTTCTGAAAGTATCGAGTGTCGTCAGAGATATGTCCGGTGAAGATGTGAACTAAGATTTAGATAGGTCACAGGTTTTTCCTACAAAAAATCAATTTTCTTTACGAACCTGGGAACCTATCCACTAGTACCAAAATTCAGAAAATGATAACATTAAAATCTGTTTGGTGCATTCAAAGAAAGTAGCAAAGCCATGGCGAGTGAGCGATAACAGCTTCACAGCCCAAGTTCAGTCCAGCTTGTGGAACCTTCATAGTCTCACCAACTGAAAATTCATCCGAAGTGGACACAATGTCAAGCTACACCGTTTCGTCTTGATTGTCCCATTCTTCCACATTTCAAAATATGTTTAGAACCCAGTGAAATGAAGGAATTAAGCAAGAGACAGGATTGAGCGTTTGTTTGAGAAGAGAGTAGAGCATTCTTATAAAAACTTGTTGATCGAGTTAAGGCATGTGTCAAATGCCCAGTCCTCACTTGTAAATCCAGGCGTTCTAAGGGTACTCAGAACAGTCCTCACTACTGTAGTCATCACCAAATCTTCTGCAGTATTCTACAGTAACTTTGTACGTGTGAGAACCCTAAACAACAAGACAGCTGAAGCAAGCAATAACCACTGACCCGCTTTTCAGGTAAATGCATAGTCAAGCTATTCATTGTAGCTGTAGCTTCCGTTGACGGTATTAAAATCCCTATCTTGCACTCAATGGGAACTGCTCCTGAACCACAATAGACCAGGAGAGGCTAGATTGATAACTAGAATGGCTAGAGACTCTAGCCATTTTTTGAATCCAACAAAAAATTCAAACACTAACATGATGCTCTTAATAAAACAGTGCAAGGTTGTGATAAGTGACTAATTCAATCAATATATGCTTCACATAAAGCAGAGAATGAAACGAAACATACAAAATACCAAAAAACCCAGCGGAGACAGTCTCAGAAAATCTTCATTCAAAAGCAACAATCGACTATGACACACAGCAACCACGACTCCAAACAACGCCTGCAAACACGCTTGAGATGTAATAATAAATTTCCATTTCTCTGATCCAGCACATCAAGCAAAATGTTGAACCCAATCAACCTCACATCCATCCATAAGACCCTTCCTACGGATTACCTGCCTTCCTTGCACATATCAGAACCGCGACGAGGGGTCCAAAACACTTAAGCGCGACCCACAGCCCAAACCCTAATGTGACCATCCGTGTAACCGCTGTACAGAGTGCTGCCGTCCGCGCTCCAGTTCAAGCTCACGCAGTAAGGAATCTGAGCCTTCTTGCTCATGATCGTGAACTCCGGACGAAGCTCATCCACGATGCTCTTGCTCTCCAAGTCCCAGATCTTGATGCACGTCTGCGTCGCGGCACACAGCCAGTATCTGTTAGGGCTGAAGCACAGCGAGTGGATGATGTCGCCGGCGTCCAGAGAGTACAGACGCTTGCCCTCCGCCAAGTCCCAAAGCATCGCCACGCCGTCCTTACCGCCGCTGGCGCACAAAGAACCGTCAGGCGACACCGTCACGGTGTTCACGTACCCCGTGTGACCCACCAAGTTGGTGCGAATCTTGCAGTTCGTCAGGTTCCACACCTTCACCACCTTGTCCCACCCTCCGGACACGATGATGGGGTTCGCCGTCACCGGAGAGAACCGCACGCAGCTCACCCACCCGGTGTGCGCGTCCACGTCCTGGATGGTGTACTTGCACTCGCCCAGAGTGTTCCACAGCTTGATGGTCTTGTCGCGCGACCCCGACACGATCTGCCGGTTGTCCACGGAGAACGCCACGCTCAGCACGTCCTTGGTGTGGCCGATGAAACGCCGGGTCGTGGTGCCGGTGTTCAGGTCCCACAGACGCAGAGTGCCGTCCCACGAACCCGAAAGCGCGAACTGGCCATCGGAAGAGATCACCACGTCCTGCACGAAGTGCGCGTGCCCCGTCAACCTGCGGCGAGCGAACCCGTAGTTGCCCTCCTCGCGGCTGAGCTTCCAGACAATGATGCTCTTGTCGCGAGACGAAGAGAGGATGAGGTCGGGGTTATCCAACGGGCACGCGATGGCCGTCACCCAGTTGGCGTGGCCCTTGAGAGTCCCGCGCGGCACCAAAGTTTCCGCCATTGCTGATTGAAAATGAGAAGAACCCTGAAAAACTCAAAAGAAAATTGGAAAAAAAAGAAACGCAAAGAGAGAGAAGAATACAAGAGTCCAAGTGCTGAGGCAGGCGGCGCTGCACACAGACTTCCAAAAGAGAGCTTCGATGAGCAGACCGCGCTCGTATGTACCCCCGACAGAGCTGCGAACGCCAAACCCTAATTTAGGGTTTCGGACTTTCGGTCCCACCCCGGGCCCCACTTCCCCGTTCACACAGCGCTTTCGGATTGATAGCCACGCTGGCACCAAAGTAATGTCGGACGTCTTTTTATTTCCCCTCAACGTTTCATTGGCTGGCGACATTCAGACTCTCAACTTTTTAATTTTCAGAATAATAAAATCAAAGTGAAAGTAATCAGTTTTTAATTTTTAATTCATCAAAAATTTGAAATTCAATATCTTTTTTGCCATGAGTAACGCCATGAAATAAAGTCCATGCACTACTCTTCAAAGAGAGTTTTTTAATGGTACCAAAAATGAGACCCTAAGACATACAGTTCCAGAGATCTCACCATAACAAAACAAATAGTCTCATTCAAGGTATACAGTGACTCTAAAACCGAGTCTATGTTGTGTTCCGTTTCACTCCATGCGCCATATGTTGAAAACTAGTGGATAAAATCCAAATGAACAAACATGAATGTTGTAGTATCCTTTGTGTACTACAGTTCTAAAAAAGTTTGAAGCAAAAAGCAATTACAAATTGGAAGTAAATGCATTCCAAAGCTAACCACCCCATAGACTCAGTTGTTGAGGTGGGTTTCATAATCACTTTAGAAATTGCCTATGTTGCTTTTATTGAGCCTTGATGACTTGAATATTTTACTCCATGTTGTTGTACACCATTTAGTACCCACCCCCATTGGTAATGTAAAAAGTTGACATACACGTGCTTCAAAAAAATTATATATAGTAAAAAATGTAGATAATTAGAATTTGAATGGAATTTGAATATTTTCAATGAATGAAAGACTTGAGATTTTATTTATTGTCATAGATGGTCTATAGGTTGCAATTTGAACCGTTGTTGTATCTATTTTGAGTAGATTTGAAAATATTTGTTCCAATACACAATTAATATAAATCATTTTAATTTGTATTTAGCAACCAAAACAATTATTTTTACTACAATCTTTTTGAATCCAACATATTAGTTTGTAAGGGTTATATATAGTACATTTGCTTGGATTGTAGGTGACTTATTATGATATGACAACAACAAAGTAATACCAAAATTTTAGACTGCGTGGTCCAAAAAATCAAAAGACTGTCTTTGCAAAAGAATGCAAGCTTAGAACAAATTCAAAAATATTGGGAGTATTGTTGTATCATTTGTCAGTACGACCCAAATACAGTATGTGGAGGTCGTATACATGCGAGGATAAAAGGAAAATACAATACAGAGTACTACACAACGAAGTACGTATTTGAAGAATGGCTGACTTCTCTTCTAGCTGAGCTTCGCCATAAATTTCTGTCCTTCATAACTTACGGATTCTTCGCGAGCTTTGTCACAGAGTTGCCAAGCGAAATCTCTGAAAATATGAGGTGCTTGCCATTGTAGAAAAGTATCTAAGGCATAACATTATTAATTTACAAAACTTCTGAACAAGCTTGTAAGATGTACTGTACAGAATCCCTAGTTTAGGTTTATTTTACTGCAATTCAGTTGGGTTCATTTTATGCGCGTTGTAGCATAGTGAGCATGGACTGAGGATACGTCTGCCATGACGATCGGCACAACGCGGAAGATATGCACGATGACAGTGCGGATAGTCGATTCGTCTGTTTTGGCGAACACGCACACGTCGCCTTCCTCCAGAAGATGATGAAGCGCAAACAGAGCCCAGTACTTGCGGTGTAACGCGAGTTGGTTCATGGCGTTCTTCTTGCTGTACATGTCCCAGGAATGTCCTTCACCATCGAGGAACTTCAGCCGCGTCGGGCTGGCTGGTAAGGTCAATGCGACTCCAAACCAGTTGGGTAGGACCTGCAGCTCATGGCCCGAAGAAATTAGGTCACTGCAATCGTTCTTTTGAAATTAGGTGAAGGCAATCGATCTTGAGAAATTGAGGCTTCCAGACAATTGAACTTGAGAAATTACTTCAAGACAGTCGAACTTTAGAGCTTGATCAGCGTGGCGTTGCAAGTGACCTTACCAGGTGAAAGTCACGATAGACATGCGTCTCCGACATAACTGTCATGAAATAGTGCCCGGGGATGAGTCCGGTACACGCCATAGCCGACTCTCTTGCCCTCTGCCTTTCGAGTGGCGTGACCGACCTCCTGCGGGACTTGAAAGTGAAAGCGAGAGGGTCGAGGGGCTCCAACCGTGGAGAGGGCGCTGGAGAGACTTGACTGGATTTGGTGCTGTCAGTCGCTTGTTTCGGTGCATACGGCGGAATCGTTGTTGTTCTGGAAAGAGGACCTTCGACCCTGGTGATTTCGACTTCTGTGGCCAGGTTTAGGATTTGACTGGGAGCTCCGAAATCCTCTCTGAATTTTCGCTGCTTATTTTCTTCACAAGGAGAGGGTGCAGTTTGCTTCTTAGCTGGAGCTGATTCCAAATGATTATGGCAAGGAAGAGTATTAGTGGCAGCGCCATCACGTTCCTTGTAATTTGTTTTTGCACTGAGAGGGTCCGTCACGAAGCGCTTCGTCGTCGTCGGAAGCTGCTCTGTTTCTAGATTGCTTACAAAAGGCTGATCTTGGGAAGAACTGCTGAGAAATTCTTTCTTACAGAACACGGTAGCGTCGTTGTTCAGCGTCGACGTGCTTTTCTCGCTGATGTTGTCGTTTCTGAACTCCTCTCCGAACTTTTGAAGCTTTCTTACCTTACACTTAGCAATTGCAGTTTGCTCTTTCGCTAGAGTTGTTCCCAAATGTCCATGGCAAGGAAAAGTATCGGTGGCAGCGCTATCAAATTCCTTGTAATTAGGTAACCGTTCTGCACGGAGAAGGTCTGCAACCAGGCGCTTCTTCGTCTTTGGAAGCTGCTCTGTTTCTGGATTGCTTATGAAAGGCTGATCTTGGGAAGATCTGCTGGGAAATTCTTTCTTGCAGTACACAGTGGGGTTGTTCATCTTCACCGTCGATGTGCCCTTCTCCTTGATGTTGCCGGCTGCGTCAAAAAGTGTGAAGTGGAAGCAGGAGTCTCGCACCAGCACGAACACCACGACATCGCCACATTTGAGGTTCTTATCCCTGGCAAATCGGTCCCATCCTTGGTTCCACATCGGGTATTTTCCGAGGGTAGCGAATGCAACCTTCCAATTTCTTCCATCGTCCTGCTCCAAAGTGATCACCCTCTCTAGACTCCGGAAGTGTTGTTTCACGAAAGGCCCAGGTATATGCTGCGGAATCATGCAACGCAGGTCTTAAAAATTAGTCCTTCATGCAACCGTACGGTCCTCATACATAATAGTTTCCTCATCAATCGTGTGCTAATTCAAGTGAGCAAGTCGATATCCCCTTACCATGGTGCTAGAATTTCGTGACAAGAGCCCGGGGCGACCATGTGCAGCATTCGGATTGATGATTTTGACAAAGTGCGGCTTGTGCGAGCAATGTTCCTTTATCCATTGCAGTATTTTGGGATCCACTCTCGTGGGATCTGTGGTCTGGCCATTGTTTGTTCCGATGGCTTCCAAATTTGGCTCCCACTTTCTCTTCCACTCGTTCACATACGAGAAGTCCTTCCTAACAATTGGCATTGTAGTGTTTTGATTAAAACTCACGGCATCTGCTGGACATACATGCAGCTCGAGCTGGTCTCCAGCCAAAACTTCAATTATACACCATCTCGATACTCCCTTGTAAGTCTCAAATCTCTTGGCCTGTCAGCGCTATGTTCAAGGTATTGGTATGCTGCCTAGTCAAAGAACTGCCTTGCTATGAGTATGCTCCTCAGCACATGTCCACTTCCAAGTATGAGTCTTCGATCGTTTGTCATGTGCACGAACACCTTTGTAGCAATTGTGTGATCGAGGTGCTAGAACTAATGCTCCGGTTGATATTTGCAAGTAGATGATATCTGCAACCTCGAGTTATATCAATGAGATTAATCGTGTCTTAATTCCAGCTCAACTCAACATCATTACGGCAGTACTTCTACTATGATTAAATTTTACGCTGATTACAACGGCCGTCATGTGATTTTATGTGAAGAAGGGATTTGATTTAAATTTTCAGTTGAGGATCTGAAAGATATGTGTAATAGAGCTGAAGTTGATGTATTGCAACTAGCTGACACTAATTATGTGCAGTGTCATCAACGATAGAAGCAGTCAAGCAGCTAACCTCCTCCTAAGGTGTAGTTTAATGAAGAGCTGACTACTGCTGTGCGCCAACCATGACTGATCTTTTGTGGCTCAATCCAATTACCTGCGACGTCACGCTCATCCGCAAATTTCGTTTTGGGATGCACTCGTGTCTGTATGGGTGAAGAAACTTCTGTTGCAAGTTAATCCCCTCCTTTCTAGCGATGGCGAGGTTTGAGGACACTGGCTTCTCGGTTCTTCCAAATTCTCCATTCTCACTCAAAAATTAGATTCTGACTGTGCAACCCTCTTTCCCATTACCAGGGAAATTCTGAATGCAAATTAGATGATCCATGCCTTCTTCATATGGATAATTCGACCAGATTGCTATGAAACTATGAAAGGAACAAGACGGATGGATCTATGGACTACAATACTACTGTTCGGAAGGGTCTGTTAGAGGACCTCCATATTGCGTAGGATTCAGGCAACCCTGTAGAGAACCACTGTACAGTACTGCGGAGGTGCTCTTGGGATATGCGTGCCATTGATTTAAGTGAACTCCTAAGCATACGACACCTGAAATTGACTTGAGCCCTACTTTTGGATGGAAAATGAACAAGTAGAGTACCCAAATGCTGAGTATGGAAGGGCAAGAACTAGCCGGTGGTGTTTGCTTCCAATTTGGATAATGACTGGGTATATGTATGAATTTTTTTTGAGGTTATATCTTTGCAAAGGGACATGATTTTGGTAAAAAATTCAATTTATCCTGAATGTGCCCCTAAACTCACCAAGTAGTCGGCAATCAAAAATTCAATTTGGACATGCTTGTGCATCATTTTGGGTATTGGCATCAAGATCAGTAAAAACAAGGCATTGAAAGTGCCCTAATTAAGGGGTTTTTCAAAAAAATTATGAATTCATGTATAATGCCATCACGAAAGTAAGGGTAACCCCAATTTTGACTTGCAAGAATATCTTTCAGAATTTGACCTTTTTAAACCTATTTTTCAAAACTAACCTTTTTGATAAAATTGTTTTGTGTGTTCTTCATTGTGTTACATAATAGTTGATTGAAAAACATTGGTGATGAAATTTTTTTATTTTACTATGAAGACATTTATGAAACATCAATGTGCACATCTTACTTTCAGGAAAATTCACATTAGCTAGGAAAAAATTCATTATACTATACATTACACTACAAATAATTCATTGTCAAGGTGTTGCCTTTCCAAATTTTATCAAATAAATATTTTTAAATTGTAATTGTATTTTACTACATGACCTTGTATTTTATTACTATTTTTGTACCTTTGAGCATGATGGTGCAATTGGTTTGCCAGAACCTAATTATAATTTAGAAAAATTTGTACAACAAATTTTGATTAGTGAACCCTCGACATTGAATTCTCTGGAGTATAAATTTTTCCTAGGTAATGTGATTTTTTTCTAAAAGTGAGATGTGTACATTGATGTTTTGTAAATATTTGAAAAATAAAATTTATATAATACATCACCAATATTTTCAATCAATTATTATGTAGCACGATGAAAAACACACAAAATAATTTACCAATAATGAAATTTTTGTTTTTCAAAATTCAAATTTGGTATGTTCATCAAGATTGCAAAAGATAATCAATTTAACAAGTTAGTTTTAAAAAACATGTCCAAAACGGTCAAATTTAAAAAAATATTCTTGCAAATTGAAATTGAAGTTACTACAGTAATATTCTAAATGGCAATGTACAACGTCTATGAAGTCTTCAAGGACCGTATTCAAATATTTGACTTCATATGAGAAAATAAATGTCCTTTTTTATCTCCCCACTCTCTTTAATCCACACAATATTTTAATACATTGTTGCGTGCTTGTGATTGTTTTCTTTTACAACTATTCAATCAAGACCAAATCTAAAAAGATGTAGCAACTAGTGAGATGTTAATGTAGGTCATTGTTTTCTTTGAAAAAAGCACGGGCATGATATATTTGTACTTTGATTGGTCAATGTTGTACCAAACTTTGCCATCTCTACGGCACACTTAAGAGTGCGGACTATAATATGTTTCTATGAAAGCATTGGTAGAATAGGTTGCGTAGATGATTTTTTTTCACTAGAAGAATTTTTTTTTTGACAAGCCCGTATTTTTTGGAACAAATTTTTTTGACATCTTTATTGACACTAAATGTTTTTATGTTTTTCATGATGTTCATTGGATGTTCTTTTTGACATAAAAACAACTACATGTCAATATAGATGTCAAAAAAAATCCATTCCAAAAAATATGGGCTTGTCACCTAAAATGCGTTTTTTTTTATAGTGTCTTGATTCCCATTTGTATTTTCTTTCACTTACAAGAGCGTTGTATTGTAGTGAATCCAAAGGTCAATATAAAAGAGAGGGATGCTAGCATGTAAACACAAAATCTATGAGCTCAAGAGCCTAAAAGTCTATATTATAGAAACCTTTTATAGTTATAGGTATGTATGTTATAGGTACCTATATTATATTGTACCTATGTTATAGGTATTTATGTTATAAATACCTTCAAATGATTGTAGATATATACCTACAACTAAGTTCAAGGCTCATAGGCTCAATTTCTATACTCACGCGCTAGCATTGTTGTGTAATAGAGAATATTCTATAATTCACTACAACATGATCATTGGAAAACTCAAAGCATAGTTCATGTATGCAACCTCTTTCCATTTCACTTATTCCCATTAGAAAAAAATTCAACCCTTGGGAGGGCTCCTTCCCTTTGCAAAGGGGCTGTGAGTTCCTCGCAATGGAACTCATAGTCCCTTTGAGAGACAATGGCCACTATTCATCATCAATGATGAATAGTGGCCACAATAAAAAAATATTAAAAAAATATTAAAATATTAAAAAATACTAAAATATTAAAATTTTATTAAATATTATAATAAATAATTATTAATTTAAATTAATAATAATATAATAATAATTTAGGCTGACGAGGATAATTTCGGCCAGGAGTCTTTAGTTCGATGGAAAAAAAGAAAAAAAAAACATTTTTTTTTCAATTTTTCGGCCAGCAATCGCTACTGTCTAGGAACTCACAGCCCTCCCAAGGGCTCTTATTTCTTCTAATGCGTTGTACTTTTATTTTTATACAACCAAAAGGCTATTAAAAGTTGTGGAAAACCACTATGGTCCCTATGCAAGTGACAAACGATTTTCATCTCAATCCAACATTTGATGAAATACATACTTTTTGCTTGTAGAAAAAATTCCATCTTCATGGCCTAGGCAAATATGTGTCAATCCAGTTAGGGGTTAGCCCTCTTGTTTGGGCAATGTTTTAATATTTGTTCCAATGATGCTAGTGCATGAGTGCAAAGACGTGAGCCTACAAGCCTTAAGCCTAGTTGTAGGTATGTATGTACAACCATTAAAGGAATTTATAGCATGTGTACCTATAGTATAGATACACTAAAAATATAGAAAGAGTTTATAATATAGGTTTCTATAATATAAATATGTATAACTGTAGAAGGTGCCAATAATATAAACTCCTAGGCTCATGGACTCATAGATTCTATGCTCATGTTTTAGCACTTACATATTAGTTCTAATAGCTCACACAATTTCTACAATAGTATCAAATTAATAATTCATATTTAGTGAATAAAGTGTATAATCCAAAAAAATAGTAAGACAACCAATAAATAATTTGCTTAGTATTTAAATGCTAAATCAAATTTAAAGATAGTGTATATATATATATATATATATAATATTTATAATTAAAATCATTAATAAATATTCATGATGCAAAAGTGTGAATTCAAATAAAGATTAAAAATATTCACAATATTCTATTAATTTAATGGATTTTCATTCATAAATATGATTTGCCATGATACTTCAAAAATTTTGTCTTCTAACTTACTTTCAAATCGGCTCTATTTTGGTTGTCCAACTTTCAAATCCAAACTTTATTGTGTCTATTCAAAGAGCTTTTTGATGAACTTCCAATGATAGTAATCAAGCCCTTTCCTTTCGGCACCATAGGGCCAGATTGCACTATTTCAAAAAATAAATTTCTACTTTTTGCTAGATAGAAGTAATCTTTTTTTGTCAAAAAAATTCCATTTCTACTAACAATGTGGATGAAATTGTGCCACATTTAGATGAAAAAGTGCATGAATATGATTGAAAAGTGTTATTTTGTCCAAACGATGGATGAATGTGAAAAATATATTGCTTCACCAAATTTTAAGTGATTGCCATCTTGGCACTTTTTCATAAAGTAAAAAAAAAGGCTAATACCATATGCGTAGGTCAATTTTGGAAATAAATTTGGAAAATTTGGAAAATTTGTACAACTATTTCTGAACATCTGAAAAAATTTCATTGTTGCTAATTTTGAATATCAAAAAATTATTCTTGAGAAAATTTAAAAGAAGGAACACATTTAATCATGAATAGAAAAAAAGCAGTTCAAAATTTGGAGTGTCCAAAAATTAGAAAAAACAAAGTGCCGAAAGTCAAGAAATCCAAATCAAGTTGCCAAACTGTCTGAACTACAAAAAGTAAACTATTTCGGCAGCAACGTGACGAAACTGACCTAAGATAGTAGCACCCATAACTGTCAAAATAAGGGTTTTGAGCATGATTATTATTAATAAAGATTCTGAAAATTGTAGGATCCTATTAGCAAGAGAAAAATAACACATGTACACTTCTGAATGTATTATTTGGATACTATGAGAATAAGTTATGAATTTTTAAAGAGCCAACTGCAATTGCACCTAATACCAACACTAGGGTTTGATGTTCAGATATAGTACATGCTTGTAATCACATCTATTTATTTCCACAGATTTTTCAAGATTTTAGAAGTGACGGTTTTGGGTACAGTAACGGTTATGGACAGTGATCTCAAAACAGGTTCAGGGTTTTTAGCCAAATGTTCATTTTTGGAAGACTTTTTTTGAATTTACACTGAGGTCAAAAGAAATTAAGTAGAAATTGAGTGAAATTTAGCCAGTTTTGAGATCGCTGGTTATGGATGTAGCTACCTTATGCATACAACAAGTTCTAAATTTACACCAAGCAACATGTTTAGTGAGTTGTTTAGAGTGTTCCATTGAAGGTGCTCTCCATGCCGTGAATGATATTTAGAGCCGGGATGCGCAAATCAGGTCTTCCGAGTTTCACAAGCCAGAGCTATATAAGGCTAAAGGGGTGAACCACACCGCTTTGTCTGTCTGTCTGTCTTTCTTCACAGTCGTATTGTACACCCCATCGTCTCCATTTCCCCGTTGTCTCCGTGATCGCATCCAACTGGCTCCGCCAAGGTATTCCCGCAGCTCGACTTCTCGTTGCGTGTAATTGACGCTATTCTGTTGCTGCTGCATATTTTTTTGGCTTTCGGAGAGAGCTTATTTCCATTCTTTTTCGTGCCCTATTGGCTTCGCACTCCGAAACCCTAAGTGCGTGTGTGGTTTGCGGATTTTCGTGACAAATTCGGAAGGTCTCGGGGTCTTGGAGTTTGTGAGAACGTTTCTCATTTTTTGCTCGTGGTTTGGACTCGTAGGGTGAAGGTCTCGGGGTTTAAATCCGAAGGAACGTCGGTTTTGTCGGCAAGATGCAGATATTTGTGAAGACGTTGACAGGGAAGACTATCACTCTTGAGGTCGAGGGCAGTGATTCTATCCAAAATGTTAAGACCAAGATTCAGGTACTTGTGTGCTTGAAAATAATATTGGTAATTTTTTTGGTTTGCTGTACTGTCTGTATTCAGGTTAGCCTTAGACTAGACTGTGGTTCACCTGTGACTGTTATATCTTTGGGTTCGTGGTAGGAGTATGTGTAGAATCGTGTTTGGATTTGAGATGCAGATATTCTTTTTTTGATTACGTTTGTATGTCGGAGAGCTGCAACTAATTGTGTGAAGTGATAACGTGGGGTGCAGGATAAGGAAGGGATTCCACCCGATCAGCAGCGACTCATCTTCGCTGGTAAGCAATTGGAGGATGAGCGCACACTGGCTGACTACAATATTCAGAAGGAATCAACTCTGCACCTGGTTCTCCGACTCCGAGGCGGGACAATGATCAAGGTGAAGACCCTGACTGGGAAGGAAATCGAAATTGACATCGAGCCTAATGACTCTATTGAGCGCATTAAGGAGCGTGTGGAGGAGAAGGAGGGCATTCCTCCTGTACAGCAAAGGTACGGGGCATCTGCTGCTTTTCTTTGTCGCTGTCCATTTAGGGTTGGAGTAGATGCCAAGTAGTAGGTTTCAAAGAGGATTATTGATGGGCTTGTCTGTAGTCGTGAATTGAAGATTGACTACTTTACTATCTTGTGAATTTTGATGTTGCGATTTTGCTCCTGCGTTAATTATATTTGGCGTCTGACGTGTTGCTGGTGATGCGAGGACAGGCTCATATTTGCCGGCAAGCAGATGAACGATGACAAAACAGCCCGAGATTACAACATCGAGGGAGGATCTGTGCTGCACTTGGTGCTTGCCCTGCGTGGAGGGTGCTGACCACTATGGATGTGGTGGTTGAGTTTGGATCAGATAATATGCTAAAAGTCTTGGTGTGGCTCATGTAGGCTGATTGATGTTCTTCTCAATGTACACCCAGATGAGTGCTTACCTGTTTTGTGTACTCGCACTCTGGAGCAGTTGGATTTGATCGTTTGTGTAATCCTGTTTTCTACATGCACTATGATGCTGGAGGTCTGAAACTGTACTTTGGGGCTATAACATTGTAATCCCCACTTTGAGGAAATTGCGTGTAAATATTTGTCTATATTTTGAGACTTTTGATTGCATTTCGCTGCTGTGAATTACACTGATTTACGTATTAGTTACATGACTTGGGCGCTCTTTTGGGTTCCGGGGTTTAGAAAAGATTTTCTAGAGTCAACAGCATGCTGGCACCGTGCTAATGATTGTTCTGCTAGTGCATGGATGGTAATATAAATCTGTAGGTTGTAGCAAGGATTCTGAGTCAGTGTTGGGAAAAAACGGCGACTAGTTAGCCGGTGGAATTGGTAAAAAAACGGTTTAAAAACGTCGGCAAAAACAATTTGAAAACGTCGGCAAAAAAACTGGTGTTACCTTGTATTTTTTGGATACCTTATGATGATATATCAAAACTACTAGTGTGCCCTGTGCCAATGTCACAATCGAAATAAAAATAAAAATAAAATTTTAATTCATTAAAACTTTGAAATTCAATAACTTTCCCACCGTTGCTCCAAACGTCACGAAACAAAGCTGGTGCATCCCTCCTTGCCAAGGGCTTTTCAATGGTACCAAGCATGCAACCAGGGATGCATGATTTGGGAGATCTCAATGTAACAAAACAAAACAAAAATAGCCAAACTTAAAGTATGGATGATATATCAAATCTATGACATATTAGATATGGATGATATATTAAAGTGCAAATTCCATGTGTACCCAAAATCAACCTTGGGTTCTTATGTCACTCTTGACAAGAATATATTTGGAATTGTTTTAGGAACAAGGTTGAATTAGGTATTTTTATCTTAATCCCTTATTTCTACCAAAAAACACTCAAAACTGCTATTTCTATAGGAAAGAGTTAAAACAATTTAAATTGATTTTTTTCCACATCTAACCATAGGATCTTACACCTAATTAGTATGAAAAAGTGTAGAAAAAATTTCAAATTTTTTGACCGCACAGATTGTAAGATATTTGCGTTTAAAGTGGAAAAAACAAGTTTTTCAGCACATTGCGGGACCAGATTTTTTGACTTTGAACATTTTTAACTTAAATTTTTTGCACTACAAAGTTTCGAGCTTTAAATTTTGATAGTGTAGAATTGAATTGAGAATCTAGGAAAAAAAATTCAAAAAAACTTAATTATCATTCTTAAAAAAATTGTTAAGTAAAAGTAGGTCCAAGATAGAAGGAAAATCTAAAATATTCATATATTTTAGATGGAATTAAAATGCACTAATCCCGATGGTGAGATTTTTCTAGCAAGTAAACTAAACCATGAAAAAAAAGAAAAATTAAAAAATTTGAAAAATTGCATTCAGAAATGAATCCTACAATTTAGTTTTTTCAAGAAGATGCTCTAACTACCGGAAAAACAAGAATGTCCATAACTTTCTCATAACAAATCCAAATGAAATGAATCAAAGCTTTCCAGATAGACAAAAGTATAATCTATACGAAAAAAATATTAAAAAAAAAATTCAAATTTTTGCAATTTTTTTTTTGCTGCCCGGACTGCCCCCTGTCATCTGTTTTGAGCTTATTTGGTCATAACTGTTGTTCCTGGGCATCAATTGTGAAAAAATTATATTCCCACAAAGTTAATCAGCTTTTCTACCTCCAAAAAAAGTTTCAAAAAATCAAGATAAAATTTCAGCTTGTAGGTACCTACCCGAAAACACATTTGTCCTCCAAAGGGACAACAGTCCTTCAGGGGTTAACCTTGAAAGGGTAGGCCCATGACCATGTATTCAAGTCTCACAATCCTTTACTTTGTTTGTTGGCTTTTAGCTACTACATATAAATGAAATTTATTATATTTAGTATTAAGAAATGAAATCATAGATCTTTTATGAGTCATAAAAATTTCAAATTAATGTGAATTTTTTAACCCCTGAAATCTCATTGTTCCCTTGGGAGATAAAATGGATTTTGGGTAGGCTCTTGGGTCGTTGCAAGAAAGACCATCTGTTTTTGTTCCACTTTGGCAGTTTTGAGCCTCTGGGGGGGGGAGTACTATAAAATTAGAAAAACATTTAAAAAAAAATATGAACAATATGAACAATGTATAGACTTGTAAGAAGAAGGTTCCCTATGAAGGAAAAGTCCAAAAAAATTCTTTAAGTGGGAGAACTAGAAAAGTGCAGAATCGCCAGAAAATAGATACTTGGACGTTTTAATTAGTAAAAAATAGGAAAAAACATTTTTAAAGAAAATAAAAATAGATCATTTGGGAAGACTTTATGATGAAGAGATTTTTTTTTTAAATCATCTTGAAACCATCTCCAATGTTCAGAATTGTGTGCGCAAGGGAGCCCTCTTTGCATGGACGTAGACAACATAAAATAAAATATTTTTAAATGCCCCTTGGTAGAAACATGAGTTCCTACTATGAAAATAGACCATAGAAATTTCAGCTCTAAATCATTAAATTTGGGGACTCCATAGTACTCAAAACCCTTAAAACTCAAAATGTGACATATTAAGTTAATTGATTTTTAAATATAAAATGATTTTTTTTAATTTCTGAAAAATATAAGATATGATGACACTCAAGACATACATCTTTAATAAAAAATTCAAATTCATGCGAGTCATACTGCAAAAGTTATTGCAAACGAAAGCTAAAACACTCTAGCTGTGACAAATACCTAGTACCACTCTTTCTTGCAATGATCCTCTTATGGTTTCAATATTCATCATGATTATTTGAAACTTTATGTGAAGATAGAAAAATACATTTGCTTTTTAAAATATAATTTTCTATTTCAAATGATGCGTGGGAGCAAAAGTTATGGTACAAAAAGCCTTTTTTTTAGGTGCGGCAAATATAAATCTGCCCACACAAAAATTCAAAAAAAATTCAAAAAAATTATTTTTCATAGATTGGAGTTTTTAAACTAAACTCCAAATTTCATTACATCAAGTAGGCACAAACAATAGAGTAGGGGCCAGCCACCACGACCAACCCTGAAGCAAGACCCGCCTCTAGCTACCTAGATATTAGCTTTGGATTTGAAATGGCAAGTGGCTAAAATTTGACAATTTCATAAAAATGCAACTAGATATCCACACCAATTGGTTGCTAGTCTCACCAAACAAAAATTGTCTAGTTTTGAATACTCCATTTTTTGAATCCAACTAGTTATTTTCTCAAGGCATCAAACTACCCATGGTTCTCCCAAAATATTGGTCAATGATGGTTAACATAGTTTTCAGAGAGTTGAAATTAAATGTAGGCCAATTAGTTCGAAGGAATCTTTTTACAATTATTAAAAATCTATTTATGATATTATTGGCTTTCTTGATAATCTAAAATAGATAATCAATTTTAATTTTAAGTTGAGAATAATAGAGACAATCCAAAATACAACAAAAAATCAAAATTGTACAATGTGATTTCAAGGTAGATTAAAAAGATGCAAATTAGGACCACTCTACACTTAGAGACTAGGCCAATTTCTTTTGAGTCTGATTGCATAAAATTTCAGCCCCTTCTAGAATTAAGGCCATCCTCAACTACTCATTAGAATAAGATTATAACAGAGACTAATTCTCCCATATGTAAAGGTTGAGGCTAAAAAGTTGGGCCAATTCAATAAAACCTAGAAAATTTTAGCGCCCCCCCCCTCTTCTTTTTAAAGGCTGTGCTAATTTTCCATGAGGCCGATTGTACAAAATCCAACGGATTTGATTTGTTGAAAAAAATAATATTTTATAAAATAATTTTTTTGTAATTGAAATCTAACGTTGACCTCCATTCTTGGTGCACCCAATTTATCAAGCTCAAATCATGTCAAATCATGTCTTTTTTGAATTAAAAAATCATGAATTCCACCAAATTGACTTGGTAGTAAAGGTCGTAAAGTGGTTCAGATTGATTTCAACCTTTTGTCCAATCACAAGTGAAGGTTTGGGGCCTCGCTCTTATACAAATTAGCTTGGCCTCTTGGTGTAAAGAGGCCCTTAGTCTATAATTTTGTTTGTGACATCAAGAAATAGTTGAATCAAATATTCAATATATATTATTAATAACTGAATTAATAACATTAATACTAGATGAATTTCAAATACTTGAATGCAACCTCACAAAATAGGTACACTAAATTAGTTTAACAATGAATTGAAAATTCCCCAAGTTATACTTTTTTAATTTTAAATAAAAAAACATCAAGTTAAAGCATCTACCAATGAAAGACATTAACCCCTAAAGTTCCTTGACTATGTTTTCACCAAAAACATTCTAAAACTACCAATTCTAGTACAAATACCAAACTTTAGAAAAAAAACATTTTTGGACACATCTAACCATAGGTTCTTGTAGTGCTTTGGTTTGAGAAGATATGGAAAAAATTTCAGATTTTTCCACTGCGTAGATTGCAAGATATTAGCATTTGAATTGACAAAAATCATTTTTTTGGCCTTGCAAAATACCCGGCAGCTACACTTTACAAGGTCACATTTGTATAAAAAAATGCCCATGCTACTGGTACTTTTTTGGAGTCATTCTTCAAGGCAAGTTGGCTACATGCTTGAAAAATTTCAGATCCTTTGGAATTGTACAACATACAAGAAAAAAGTAGTAAATAGAAAGAAGTAGAGAATGATTCAAAATACTAAATTGTTAAGAATTTAGTTGTGGAATTGAAAAATGCCAATCTTTATGGTTATAATGTTGTAATTAATAACCTACATCCTATGTTTTTATTTTTTTTCCAAAAATATTGAAAATTGAGTTAAATAAAGGACTTCAAAGTTAATTTTAGAGTAGACAATCTATAACTACCCCCAAATAAAAATTCCTCATAACTTTCATTTCATTGATTAAAATGGAATGATTCAAAGCTTTCATGTATATACACATCTTAAAAAACAATTTCAAATTTTTTTCCTGAAAAAAGTGATTTTTTAAATCTGCTTGGACTGTCGAGCCAAGAAAAAAAGTTACATATCACACAATAATTGTTTACCCATGTAGTCAAAAATTATGAAAACTATTGGGCCTTAAAGAAAGACCTTGTTCTCATATTGTGTGAAAATTTCAAAGAAAAAAAATAAAAAGTCCATTTGTAATGAGCTGCCCAAAATTGCTACATTGCCAAAAAATGCAGCTTGGTCATTTAGAGGTTAATTCCTAAATGCTGAAGGCACCATATTTCGGTGTTGACTAAACTTCAAATTTATATAAAATCTTACGAAATTCTTATTTTTGATCATTTTTCTAGTTGAATATCCTTTAAAGTCTAGTAGAAGCCTCAAAAATTTGATTTTGAAAAATTATATTCATGATTATTCTAAATTGACAATTTTATGCAAGGATATCCATTGCAGATCTTGACATTTTAGTGTTAGAGATGAGCCTCAAATACATTAGATCTTGAAGGCAAAACTACAAATTCCTTTTAAAAATTCATTATAAAAAATTGTAGAATAGATTTTGAGAAAACACAAATTGACTATGGTTACGCATGTTAAGGTAGGAAGTCCATAAATCGCTCATTTAAGAGCTAAAACTGAATTTTGGGAGGTGAAACATCTCAAAATATTTTTCAGTAAATTTTCCTTGAAAGACAAGAGGAATTGGCATCTAACCCAAGTTTCATATTTTTTGGAGCTTCCTGGAATTAGTTATGAAATTTTGAATTTCAAAAGGCATAGGGCTCTAAAATTGCCCACCCCCTAAAATGTACATTGTTTGTACATTGTTGAAGGCTATGAAAAAGCACCATGTACAAGCAGTGTTCATTTGAGTAGGGTGGGCGATTTTAGAACTTGTGCAATTTCAGAACCTCTTACCTTATATAATTTAGCCTTATATTTTTTTCATGATTTCAATTCTAGATTTGACATATAAAAAATGGATTGAAAGACTTCCAATCACTTTTGTGGTTTTAATTATAATTGTTTATTATAATTGTATATTATAATTGTTTATTTCATAAGTGATATTGGTTTAGTTATTTTACTCATGATCCATAACGTGTCAAGTTTAAACTCATAAGGTCACAATTTTAAAAAATTGATAAAGTTTAAAATTGTGAACCTATGAGTTCAAACTCTTGAGCTTAAAAATGTAAAACTGAACAATTAAATCAATTCTAAAGACAAAGAAGATAAGCATCAATTTCCAATTACCAAGACGTTATAGAAAAAATACACTCTTACTTGAAAAAAAAAACCCCACTAAACCAAGAAACCTTTTGAACAAGATATCCAAGTACAAAATGACCAAGAATTTATCCGATAAAAAAAGTGCTAAAAAAATGATATAAATATAAAAAAGTACAACCCACAATCAAGATAAATTATAGGTCTCAATAGAAAATCAATGTCAACCATTCAAATTGAAACAACTTTAGATGAAGCCAAATAAACAAATAAACAAACCAAAAGAATGTTCATCAATACACTAATAATAAAGAAGATTTTTAAATCAAAACATTTTCATCTTAAAATGCACGTAATTAATTCTTCATCATTATAATTGTATTAAGATGATTGAAACTTCAAATAATGACAATCATTTTGATATTTTCATGAAGTAATGAATTACCTCAAAATTCTCAAAATATTCAATGAAACTTTAGAATAATAATGGAAGTTAAAATTAAATTAATTTCAGCATTTAATTATAAAAATTCAAATATGGAGTGGTTAAAATTCTAGATGTTTTAACTCCTAAAGGACCAAACAATGCTTTTTGGCAATTTAGAAGTTTTAGATAGCTCACCAAGAACAAAATTTTCATTTTTTCATTTAAAATTTTCACACAACATGTGGTCAAAGAGTAGCTTTAAGATGCAAATTTTTTGTAATTTTTGACTACATGGTTAAAAAATTATTGTATGATATGTAATTTCTTTTGCAACTCAGACAGCCCGGTCTACTAAAAAGAAATCACTTTTTTAAGAAACAAAATTTTTGAAATTGTTTTTTTATTAATATACATGTAAAAACTAAAACTACCTGCAAACTAAATCTCTTCATAACTTTCATGTCATTAACCCCTAAAGTTCCATGACTATGTTTTCACTGAATACGCTCAAAAATTGCCATTTATAGTACAAGTACCAAATTTTTGAATTTTTTTTGACACATGTAACCATAGGATCTTGTAGTATGTTGACTTGAGAACACGTGGTAAAAATTTCAGAAATTTCCACCGACTGGATTGCAAGATATAAGCTTTCAAATTCATTGAAATCATTTTTTGGCCTTGCCAAAAACAGGGCAGTTGCACTTCATAAGCTCACTTTTCTATGAAAAAATGTCCGAATGGTGGTGCTTCTTTGGATTCTATTTTCTAAATGACTTGGCTACATGCTTAAATTTTTTCAAATTATTTGGAATTGTACAACATATAGAAAAAGAATAGTAAGTAGAGAGAAGTAGAGAATGATTCAAAATACAAAATTGTTAAGAATTTAATTATGGAATTGAAAAATGTCAATCCTAATGATTGTAATGTTGTAATAAACAATCTACACCCCATGATTTTATTTTTTTCAAAAAATATTGAAAATTGAGTGAAATAAATGACTTCAAAGCTTTCTACGTATATGTAAATTTAAAAAACCAATTTCAAATTTTTGTTTCCAAAAAGAGTGACTTTTTCCTGATTTGCCCGAACTACCTGAGTTGAGAAACAAACTACTCCCTTTGTCTCACTAAAACCTCCAAATCAGGCACAATTCTTGTCCCACCACTAGAAGAAGCCCATATTTTTTTGGATTTCTTTGTGTCCAAGTTGACGGATTTTGCTAGACATCCTACGTAACAGCCCGTGGTTTTATGTCAACAATGACATCTAAAGTAACATCAAGATGTTACTTTAGATGTCATTGTTGACATAAAACCACGGGCTGTTACGTAGGATGTCTAGCAAAATCCGTCAACTTGGACACAAGTCCTTTTTAGTGACACCAAAAAAAACACGGGCTTCTTCTAGTGCACTAAAAAGCTCCGTATGATTTCGACCGCTGAGTAAGCGTTGGCTGTGTTGAACAAACTCGTGGGGGCATGGAAGTCAAGAGATCAAGGAGCACTTCTCTTCTAGAAAACTTGGCATTGCCTATATGAGGCACCTTGTACTTGTTGCGCTTCCTCAAACATTAGTGTTGATGATGGATTTGGTGACCACTTCAGCTCTATAAAAATTTGTTCATGAAGTGGGCCAGGTTTCTTTCTTGCGGGTATTTAGGTAGGGACAAATGTTTTTAGAATCCCATTGTTGCCACCAACCTTTAAATCATCAAGAATGATGGGGCTTGCAGCATTTATAAATTATGTTCAAATATGATATTTTTTGCATAGATTTTAGGTGCCTAAATGACGGCCTCTAAGTTGGAGATTTTGCATAGATCTAAAGGATGGTTTGCTGGTTTTTGAATGCATGTACCACTGGAACAAAGACTAAAAATATAGTTAATCCCTTGTGGAGAAGCTTTTTGGAGGTTTTTAGTGGGATAGAGGGAGTACATATCATGCAATAACTTTTAACTCATATTTCCAAATGTCCTGAAATTTAGTGCACTCACTAGAAGAAAACTGTGTTGTACTTGTCAAAAAATGCGTTGTACTCAATAGAAAGTAAATCGGTTTTGTTGAGTTCTCCCTTCGTAACGCCAAATTTTGCATTCTAACACAAAATTCTGCATTTTACTTGTCAAATTTTGTATTGAAACGTTGGAATGCAGAATTTTGCGTTACGAAGGGAGAACTCAACAAAACCGATTCCATACTTTCTGTTGAGTATAGCGTAGTTTTTGTCAAGTAAAACGCAGTTTTTGACAAGTGAAATGAAGTTTTCTTCTAGTGACTTGAAAGGTATTCCTTGTTCCTACCTTCTAATAAATTTGCAGTCTAAAATATGCAAATCTCTAGTTATAGGTACCTATCCAAAATTGCTATGTTGCTAAAAATAGCAGGCTGGTCCTTTAGGGGTTATTCATAATGGACTGATTCAAACAAGTTAATCAGAGGATCCTAAAGTTGGATTCATTAAAAAATAAGTATAGATGAAGATTTTAGCCTTGCTGTGGAGAATAATATTTTGAAACAATGTTGGCCTCTGTACATGAAAGAACTTTAGGGATTAAATTTTTATTGAATTTATTTTTATTGAAAACTTGGATGTTTGTAAAGAAGAAGAAGAAGTCAGGGAAAACAAAATAGAACCTCTAAAATGTATGCAAGAACAAATTTGTACAATGTTTTCATATAAAAAAAATTCTATAATTGTCAACAATCAAAAACATTCCTATAAGAATCATGAAAAAAAAAACTACTTTAAAAAAATTATATTAAAAAAACAAAATGAGAACATTAGTGTCACTTACATGGCCAATGACAAACTCACAACTCCAAGAATATATGCCAAAATCCAATCCTAAATGCAAATAAAAGCTTTAAACCAAAAAATTAAGGGAAAAAAATCCAAAATATAAATGAAAGAAAATAAATTGACAACTTAAATTACACATCAAATGTTAAAATGACAATCAATTGCAACCACGCAACTCAAAAATGGTAGCTCTATTTGCACAATTGACAATTCTCTAAAGCGCGTAAGTCTTTGACCAATCAATGGTGTTTACACAACTAACTCACTACAAAGAGGATCCCATTGTTCATCATCAAGTAGAAAGAGCCCAAGTGAGACTGACATGTTCCATAGTACACAAGGCTTCCTAGTAGAAAATTGATTTCATTATTTTGTATTACATATCCTATTCTTGAGGTTGTATCCTATGTATTGAAGACAACATAATGGAATTGGTAAATATTTGATCAAATTTTTCCAAAAAACATATATAGTTGGTTTTTTCTTAATAATATTAGTATACTTGTTGATGCATTCTGTGTAAACGTAGCAAATTTAGGCTCCACATTTGTGAAGGGATTAACAATGCAAGGCAAATTTTGAACTCATCAGTATGACACTTGTATAGATGATGTCATGTGAGAAATATAAGCCTTTGTGCGTGGTTTATTTCAACATTTATATTATTTATTGGCTCATTCTTTGAACAATCCTTGTAACATTGCTATAGGGTAACAATTGGTTAAAGGTCAATTTGTGTAGGTTGTATTGAATGATGTTTCACTACCATTTTAGAGAGTGAAAATATTTGGATGTTCACAAGCTTTGAATTAATTTGCTCGACTCAAAATTGGTATCAATTTCTATATAGAAGTTTTTAATGAAGATATACAACTCCAAAGCTGTGTTGCAATGATAGTTTGCTTTTCATTCAAGGATGAGGATGTTGGTGGATTGGTCTTGGAAAATAAAGAAGAGGGCTTATTAAGAAGAAAACATTTTAATCATGCCAGGGGTTGAAGTCATGGCTCCAGTGCCTTTGCCTATATTGGAACCAAGTTCTTTGCCAACCAAGTGCCAGGTACATTATCTCATGAGGTGGTCATTTCAAGAAACGAGAGTCTCCATTTTTAAGAATTTTGGACAAAATAAAATATTGTTTTTTTGTTAAGTAATTAGTACATAATTGTATGTCTAAATGTAGTGATAATACAAGGTCATGAAGCTAAATTGCTGGAGTAGTATAGAAAATCAATTTAATTGTTAATATGGTTGGTGAACAAATAATATATTCAAAAGTTACAACCCTAATTATTATATGGAGTGAATACTTGAGTTGAAGGAAGAACATCAATGTCAATAAAGTACAATCTAAGAATTGTGAAGATCAATTTAATCATGTTTTGTGTTTGAGTCTCTACTAATTGTCAGAAAATCAAGTGCAATTGGTTGCTTGACAATGGTATTGTTAACAAATTGCAATGATATTAGTTTTGGTGGTTGAAATTGTGAAATAGAAACATAATGTTGGGGACCAATACATGGTTTTAGAGAATGGACGCTTTGCATATTTATCAATGCCGCCTCAGTTCAGCACTATCGCTATGGCTGCCAAGCTATGTGTACTTGATCACCAAAAAGATCTCCAAGCTAGCTTGGATCCCCTTGCTCTTTGTTGTCTTCAAGAGGTTGACCATGTCCATGCCCATGTGCATCGCGGAGAAATCACCGAGGACATCTTTTTGGAGCAAGTATGTATTTATTCAATATTCAGCTCAAGAAATAATTCATAATCCAATACTATGGCAATAAAATTGCAAAGTAGATTTGTTTACAATAATAGTTCTTAAGTACTTTTTAATATATGATAATATGATTAAAATTAATTAGCATTCATTTCAAAGGAATACCAATCAATTCTAGAATAATAGACAATTGACTATATTGACGTTGCCAAATTAGAATTGATACAAAATTATTCTTTGAAATTTTTGTATGATATAGCACTATTTAAGTGTACAAGAGTTTGAGTTTATTACAATTAGTATGACTAGTGTCACATGCTCTTACAAGGTACATCAATTTAGTTTATTATGTCAATTGCATTCAATAAAAAATGATGAATTAAAAAATTGATAATTGCATCACAATCAAATCTAGTTATTTGTATGTCATTATGAACATGCTTGTTGAACACTGGATGTAAAATACTACTAACAGGATTTTTAAAGGACTGAACAATAGCTTTTGTATGGTTTTGTAGTGTTTGAAAGATGCTGGTTGTGCATTGCCAATTCTTCGAGATGTGTCAGGGTCTTTTTGCAAGTTTGTACAAAATGAAATTGACCATCACAATGACACTAAGACTTGTGGCCATGACCTAATTGCACATGGAGACCACTTTGATTGCCTTGTTCCTCTTAGGGATGGCTCATATATGCTTAGCCATGCACAAAAGAATGAAATTGGAGGATTGGAGAAGTTTATTGAGCATGGGCGTCTAATTAAGGTTGGTGAAACCCTTGGCAAGCTCAAACGCCGCCCCAAACAATTATTTGACATTTTTAGTTATGAGAGTTCCAAACGACAAGGATATGAAAGTTTACCAAGTTCAGAGACATCACCCCGAGAAAATTATAATGAGAAAAAATCCAAAAAGAAGGCAACAAATCATCATTTTTACAAATCCAAATGTAGGCCAACAACAAATCCAATCCAGACTAAGTGTTGTCCCCAAAAAGAAGAAACTTTCTATCATGACACCAAGGTGACAATTCCAAAAGCCTCTATAAACATAGGATTGGGCAAGACTACTATAGATGTTATGGGCATTTGTTGCCCTAATGAAGTTCCTCTCATTAAAAAATTACTAGAGCCCATTCCTGGAGTGGAGGAAGTATCTGTAAATGTTACTTCTAAGACTGTGACTGTCCTACATGATCAACTTTTGGCCTCATCTATCCAACTTGGTTAGTCTTCATTACATTATTTATATGCAATTTTTCATTCATGACACTATGTTTAAACAATAATTGATGTGAATGATTGCATGGATACTATCTCATTCTTTGAAAATACTATTAAGTTATCTTATGTGGCCCTAATTTGTTTGTATTAATATGTGTATAACAGTGAAGGCATTGAATGATGCAAGGATGGTTGCAAGTGTGCACCAAAGGGGACAATGGAAGGCTGGCAAAAAGTGGCCATCACCTTGGACCATTGTCTCAGGCATCCTTTTGGGAGTGTCATTCTTTCAATACCTTTATTATCAACTAAGATGGATGGCTTTAGGATCAGTAGGTGTTGGCATACCTCCCTTGGTCCTTCGAAGTATAGCAGCAATGAAAAGCTTCATCCTTGATATCAACATTCTAATGCTTATAGCAGGTAACTAAGTTGATTGTTTTCTAGCTATCATTTTAATTAATCATACATTCATACACCCAAAGGATATACGTGTCATCATTGTTTAGCAAAGTGTTTATTGTTGCAGGCCTATTAATTTATATAAAGTGTTTGCAATTCCTTCTTTAAACTTGTTTGTCAAGCTCACCTATGAGTAATGGAAAATAGAAGTAAGCTTAAGAATTTTGTATCATATCATCATTTAATTAAAAATTAAGTTTCTTGATTTATTGTTATCAACAAAATCAAAATTTTATTAAAGATTTATGGTTCCAACATTTTACTACAGTGGGAGGTGCTATTGGTTTGGGCGACTACTTAGAAGCTGGATCCATTGCATTTCTATTTACTCTAGCAGATTGGCTTGAGTCTAGGTCAAGTGATAAGGTATTTTATTTTGAATTTTCAAACCAAAATGTCCTATCAACAATATGCATTTCATAGTATCCTTGTGTATATAATGTTGACAACTACATTCACTTTATTGTGAATCAAAAAGCTTTATTGTCTTGAAGGCATGATATTTTAAAATATAAATTTGAAGGGTTGTTATAAATTAATCATTTTAGTTTGATGTAGGCTCGAGCTGCAATAGCTGCTGTGGTAGACTTTGCTCCTCAAATTGCAACTCTTCTTAGTAATGGAATGCGTGTGCGTGTAGAAGAAGTGAAAGTTGGAACTTCATTAGCCGTGAAAGCTGGAGAAATGGTTCCAATAGATGGGACTGTGACATCCGGAAAATGTAATGTAGATGAAAGTAGTTTGACTGGAGAATCCATGCCGGTTGAAAAAAATGAGGGCACACATGTGTGGGCAGGAACTGTCAACATGTCAGGTGTATAAAATTTGTTTTTTCTTGGTTTTATTATACATCTTTTACATGAGAATCTTTTTGTTTTTAAAAAAGATCTTTTTAGTATTTTTTTCTTATTTAAAAGATACAATGTTTTTGCTCTACATGTAAGTATCTAAGCCCTTGTAATTGAATTTTACTTAGCCAAGTTTATAGTACTATGTATTGAGGTTTGTCACTCTTCCTAAAAATATGGTAAAGACAAATGTGCTTGTCTAGTGTTTCCAAGTCTCCAATTTATATTGAATGATTGAGATAAATACATTCATGAAAAATCCCCATAAATCAATTTCACAATCTTTGTCTCCAAAATATTTATTTAGGAGGCTGCTGGAAGTTAGAAGTTATAGAAAAAAGAAAAAAATCCTTATTGCCCTTGATTTGTATATATAATGTTATAGTAGATTTTATATGGTTATACCTAATTTCATCCAAAATTTATAAACTCACACCTTCTTCATTGCAATAAAATTCCTTAAAAAAATTTGACAATTTGTAGTCCAAATTATTAATATTGAATGAAGCAAAAATTTATATTTGCAAGTTTCTTTGTTGTGTTTTGAGAAGATAACTTTATAATTAAATAATAGAATATAATAGAAATGTGTAGGGCACATGACTATGAAAACTACTGCTTTGGCTGAGGATTCAGCAGTATCTCGAATGGTTCGGCTGGTAGAGGAAGCACAAACTCAAAGATCTCACACAGAAATTCTTGTAGAGAAAATAGCCAAATATTACACTCCAGGTATGAGTCACATCAGTGCAATGAGTCACTTCCGCAATTTATAATTATCTAGAAGATCAATTTAAAATGAATACTATATAGGTCACTCATAAAGTGTCACTTCAAACCATTTTTATAGATTTTCATCCTTTGGAGCCTCATATCAGAATCATTGATAACATTTCTTTCAAAACATTGCATATACTATAGGTTATTGGCTACTTCATCTTCAACGTGAAAATTTACTAGCGTCCATGTTTATTGTGTGTAGGAATTGTTGTAGCAGCTATAATTATAGCCGTGGTGCCTTGGGCACTTCATATTCATCAACATCGACATTGGCTTTATCTTGCTCTAGTATTACTTGTAGTTGCATGCCCTTGTGCACTAGTTATATCAACTCCTGTGGTTACAACTTGCGGCATTGCACAAGCTGCAAGGTTAGGATTGCTTGTAAAAGGTGGCAACTTCCTAGAGGTTCTTGGAAGGCTTAAAGTTGTGGCTTTAGATAAGACTGGGACATTATCGGAAGGCCATTTTCGTGTTACAAATGTATTGGGACTAGATGATGATTCAAATATCCACCATATCTTATATTGGTATTTATATTGCACATTGGTCTTTTTTTTATTCTTCATATTAAATAATACATACATTATTGGCCATAGATCAAACCGAGCAAGATCATAAATGCATACTGCAACTTTGTATCTCAAATTCAAATAAATTTAGACAACGCAGATAAAACTATATCCGATGTACAAAGTCTAAAAGGCTTGAAGAATATTTTATAGTGATCTTCAATTAGAAGTAGTATAGTAGTGCAGCTTTATCTTCAATGAAAAATATTTCTTTGGAAATGGTTGCAATGCAGGGTTGCATCTGTGGAGAATAAAGCAAGTCATCCAATGGCATCAGCTTTAGTAAATTTTGCTGAACTCCATGGTGTAAAGCCTGCAGAATATGTGACAAACTTTGAGGTGCTTGTAGGTGAAGGAGTTACAGCAAATGTAAATGGCCACACTATTCATATAGGGAATGCTCGCCTGGCCAACCGTCTTAGATGGGAAAAAGGTATTTGATCTTTCTATGCTGCAAACTAGAATATCAACTTTTAAAAACTAAATACAGTTGGTCCATTCTTTCCACCTCCTATTTAGTATTATTTTTAATAGAATATTGCAATTTTAAAGAGTTTTGAATACATGGTTCAGATTATGTTTTTATATATTCATCTTTCTAAATGTACAAGATGGTTTTCATCATTCAACCAACTTGATCAAATTATACTAAATCTTTAAGGACCAAGCATTCAAATTTTGTAAAATGTGTAAATTCAAATATGTCATAACTCATAAGTATACAGAATCTTGTTTCTTCCATCCATCTAAAAGTTTGAAGATTTTTGTATTTATTCTTTTAAATTTATTTGATATAATTATTTAAAACTTTCTTTGCAAAAATTCTACAAGTCAAAGGTTATAAGTATATTTGACTACAAAATTTTTTGTTTCCAATTCAAAAAATAATTTGAATAAATAAATTAATAAAATATGTAAAAAAAAAATATGTAAAAACAAAATAAATAAAACTTAACATTTTGAGCTCAAAGGAAAAAAATTCTTGTGAAAATTACAAATATTTAATCTGTAATCAAGGTCAAAAAGAATCTTCAATCATTGATTTCAAATTTTATTGAAAGATATTGGTTAGTGATTTAGTGTAGCAGAAATTTTAGTTGAATGAATGCAATTTATAAATCATATTTTACAAAAAAAATTTGAAGTTTGTTTTTAGATTAATATTTCAAGTTTCATTTTTTAATAAATCTTCACAATTTTGGAAATTTGACATGGACCCATGACCTTTAAAGGATTAAGGAATAAAAAAGAGAAAGACATGGATAGTGTATAAGTTTACATTGGGATTGGCCTTCTATCTTGAATGCTAAGCTTAAGATTATATCAAAATTTGATATTCTATTAGATGCATCATGAGATTTTTTTTAATTAATTAATATAGATGTCCTATTGACTTATATAATATAGTTTGGATGCATAACCTCACGTTGTGCAGCAATTGGCAAAGAGATTGTACATTTGTGGGGTAATCAAGGTGCAACAATAGGTTGGATTGGGGTAGACAAAGTGGCTGTCGGTATCTATAGTGTTGCAGATCAACTTCGAGTTGAGGTTATTGAAGCTGTTTGCAACTTAAAGGTTAGTTCCAATTATCAATCAATTAGATTTCATAAGGTTGCTACTTATTGGAACATCAATCTAGGTCCTTGAAAAACATGACAAGCTTGCTCATCTTTCTTGATTTTCTAATACTATCTCTACAACAAATATGAAAGCAACATATTAAACAAAAAAATGAATTTTTCAATTTGAATTCTCTATTTTTAAAATTTATCAATTCATAGATATCTTGCATTTTTGACAGAAACTAGGAATTAGAGTTGTTATGCTAACAGGCGATAGCGCATCTGCAGCCTCATTTGCACATAAAAAGGTGACATGAAAAGGTTATTGTTTAGTTCTATTAGTGAATACAATTGTCAAATACTATCATTTATTAGTGTTGTTGGATTGTGACTCAAAACTCTAATCAAATGAGTCAAATTTGAGTTTCATCCTCTATGAATCATTAAATAAATAAATAAATAGCTATACAAACAATTGACTTTAGAGTTTTAAAATTAAATGTACAATTTGATTTACAAGATTGCAATTAATTTGGTGAGTAAATTTTACTCTATTTCCTAAATAACATTGAAAGTTGGATGGAATTAAATGTCATAAAATAACATTAGCATGAGCATTTAATGTCATCAAATGCAATTATTAGCTTCTATATACTTAATCCTAAAGGTCAAAGTTAAAATATAAAATGAATACTAGGAATGGGCTTACTCAAAAGATTTTTATAATATATTGTTTACAATTGAGATAAATTTTGGACCATTTGGTCCTATGCTAATTAAAACAATTTTCATTCTTTATTGAAAAAACAATTGCTTTGAGATAAATTATTATACACTCACAAAGAACAATTTTAATTAATGATGTAATTTATTGCTTACAGATTGGAGACATTGAAACACATGCTCAATTGCTTCCAGAAGACAAGGTGCACATTCTACAAGAACTTAAAAAGTCAGGGACAACAGCCATGGTGGGAGATGGTATAAATGATGCTCCTGCTCTAGCCGCTGCAGATGTTGGAATTGCAATGGGAGTTGCAGGGTCAACTGTGGCAATGGAAACAGCCGATGTGGCCCTTATGACTAATGACCTTCGTAAGTTGGCCATTGCTGTGGAGTTGGGGCGTAATTGCCGATGGAAGATTGGCCAAAATGTGACCATGTCTTTTGTTACAAAGATTGCAATTATTGGGCTTGCTGCTAATGGTTATGCATCACTTTGGACCGCTGTTATGGCAGATGTTGGTACATGCCTCCTTGTGATTTTCAACTCCATGCGACTTCTCAAACACAAGTCATGTAATCACCAATGTTGTACTGCAATAAAGAAGTTGAAGAATGCAACCATCCATTATCTTTCAATTTGTGGAAAAGAAGACAAATGTTGCTCTAAACTTGTTGTGAATATGAATAATGTTGAAGGCCAATTGGTGGATCTTTGTAATGAAGACTTGAGCGAGGGTCCATTCATTCATGCTCATAAAAGTAAATTTTCTTGGTTGAAAAATTGTCATGGACATTCTCATCACAACAACCTAAATAAATTGGATGCAAAGAAGGGGCTAGATTATTCAAGTATCACCTCAAAACATGTTGATTCCAACATGCCCACCTCTTGTTGCTCTAGCTCAACAAGTGAGCCAGAAGGTGGCAAGGAAGTGTTGTGTGGAGCACAAATCAAAAGAAAAGATGCGCAATTCAATGTTGACAAAGAGAAATTGATGTCTTTTACAGAAGGTTGTGCTCCAAAATGCATTTCAACTATGGAACATGCACCAAGGATACCAAATTTGATATGTTCTTTACAATCAGACAAAACTATTTTATCTAGTTTAGACATAAGAGACCTTGAAAAAATCAATAAAAAAATTTCAAAAGAAGAAGGTATCCTAAACAACTTTGAGCACAACCACTCTTCAACTAAGTATCATTTACATGATGATCATTCTTTTGATAAACAACAATCTTGTGAGATAGACCATTCTATTAATGTTGAAGAGGTTCAAAGATCTCCTCATGGATTTCCTCTTAATGAAAGTGCTTGGAAGGAGGCTGGCTTTACAAATCTCAACATCAACGAGAAAGAATTTAGAATGGAGCCCTATGAATCAAATGAAATCACAAGCCCCAATGGTTTAGCCATACTTTCTTCTCTTGAAATACTTGCAACAAAGCCACAAGCAATAGGAGGCTTAGAATTGGAGTCTACTACATGCACAAGAATATGTTGTGGATCCAAGTTGAGGCCTAGTCTACTAAACTCTGCTAGAAATATTGCCCCAAAAGACACCATAAACGATTTAACTACTTCAATTACATTTGAGTTGGATGATGGAAGTAATGGCATGGATGTCTTTGGAAAACAAGCATCTACATTTGCATTATTGCCCAATCTCAAAGCTATGAATATTATTACAAGTAAATCCCATGAAATGGATATCCAACCATTAGTATTGCCTAAGACAAGATCTAATACAAGAATATTGAATACTCCAGATCAAAACAAGAAAATACCATTGGAAAAAGAATACATTGAGGTAGTACCTATGAAAAACATTTTAAGGCGCCCTTTATTGAAGCTCTCGGCAAGTGATACAGACTTGCCAACACTCAACTCAATACGACACCCTCACCCATCTATGGAATAATCCATATTAAGGTCTATTTTTGAGACTTTCTTTAATGTTGTTTTTCCTTTTTCTTGCATGCAATTTAAACAAATAATTTTCAATAAAATTAGATCATTTAAAAAAAATTTAGACAACATCTTAAAAGGCTTCTTTATGATTCTTGAAGAGGTCTCCTATATTTACAATGTTCTTATAGAGGCCTTAGTCTATGTCATCACTTTGTACAATATATTTGATTTATAGTTTTAATGCTGTTTGCAAGTTTTGTTTTCGATTATTAATATATAACTCCTAATCCTTTTAATCTTGACTTAAAACAATACTTTACTTTATTGTTCAAAGTAGATAATTTTGCTTTATCATTACTAGCTTTTGCAGGTGCAGAAGCTTGGATGTCTTTGTTGGTGTTATCAAACGATCGCAGTTTTGAAACATTTTATGTTAGTTTTGTAAAGGCAACTATTGATCTTTGAATAGGTCAAAGTGGAGTTGTTAAGATGTTAGAAGATCAAGTTGATGAATTATGGTGTTGATGGTTAGTGAATTGATAACAACACCAAGTTGGTATTGGTAGAATTTTCCAAGTCAATGAATTTGTTCATAAAGGTAATAGACTATTATAGGATTTGATTAGATGACCAAATTGAAAATAAAAAAATTCTTGCACACTTTTGTTTTCTATACATTTCAATACCATCTTCTCAATAAGATAGAATTTATGATCTACTAAACATTTGTGTCATTTTTTAGATTCTTTACAATGAAGCACCTTAGAAAGTGGGTAAAGCACATTCAATAAGTAAAACCATTAGACTAAATATTAGTACTTCCTTTAAGGAGTACAATTTCTACGCACTCATACACTAATATTGCATAATTGCTTAAAAGATGTCTTGGCTCAATTCTTTCTTACAATGATTGTTTTTTTACAATTTCTATAAACAAAACACAACCTAGTTTTAATTTTTAAGAAATTACACTATCTTTTTTTATCATAATAAAGAATTCATTAGGAACATAATTTCAATAGCAATCAATTTTGCTAGTAAAATTAATAATGATCTCCTCATGACATTCTCTATTTCATTTTATATTACTAGTTTTTGCTTGTTGTCTAGATATAATGGCAAAGTAATCGTTTAATGGATTAATGAGGTGTTTTGGTAAGAGAGCTCCCATCATTTATAACATTGTTAAACCAGCAGACCCTCCACCTCCCAGGTAGAGGTATTGTTCCCCCCGATATACCTAGAGGGGAATTTAGTTTAAGTGAAATCCCCTTGATTGGCTCACTTCTCAGATTGTCAGGCAAAGAGATTGGTGAAACTTTGCTGCCCCATTCCTTGGCCTGTCTCTTCCATGCATATCCTCTTGTAAAAAAAATTCCAGCTTCGGGGGCAGGGCTCCCCTTTTTTAAGGAAGCAAAAGGGACCCCCCTAGGCAAGGTTAATAATGTTATGTTGTGAAAACGAATGTATTGTATTTTCATAGAGAATTTTACTGGTGGTATGCACAATCATGCATGTGAATGAATTAACTATTAAAATGATAATTTTTGAAAATAATAGTTTTGCAAAAACATAGTAAATAAGTTCTCCAAAAATTCATTAACGAAGGCACATTTCTTCTACTCCATTTCTTTAGGGAACAACACAAAAAAATTCTATGCGGGGCTTCACAATAATTTCAAAAAATCCAAAAAATAATGGAATTTTCATTTTGTACACACCTATCAGTTGTTAGAAATATTTTTGTTGGTTTTAGAACATCAATATGAGCACTTTTGAATTAGTGTATTTTACACAATTTGAAATAAAAGGCACAATATTAATTCCCTCATTATTTGTTTTAGTATAAATATTCATACATGCAAAATAATGATATACCAATATAGAGCTTACTGAAAAGTAAAAATTCTCAAATTTTAAAAGCATCCTCTATTAGTATGGCAAGATACTGGGTTTTTTAATGTGTCCATAGTGAATATCTCATTATAAAATATTTGAACAGAGAGCCACATAGTTTAGCACGAGTCAAAGAGAGCAAAACTAAACTAAAGGAAATTGAATTGGATGCAACAATTGTTTGTCTTTAAGAAAAATTGACTTCAAATTTTTTATAATGTACAAACCTACCAAAAATTGGAGTCAATTTTTTAAAGAACACTTTACAAACCCATTGCTCTTAAACAAATTATACATATGATAGTTGTGCTATCTACTCTACATCCAAGAGTTTATGAGACATGATGCATAATTACATATATTGCTACAAACTTTTTGTAGACTTATAGTAGAATCATCCTACTCAAACTTAAATTTATACTTCTAACTTTATAACCATATTGAATAGTGAAAGTATCGTAGTCTATTTTAGAATATAAATCACATATTATACCTTGGTGTACATTTGTATTTGTAAAAGATCCATGGAATTCACTAGAGTATCAAAAGTTAATTCCTTTGATCAAAAAAATGATTTAAAAGTTGCAATTCTATTATCAATGTGTTAAAAAAGAAAGGGATTGTGAACAATGCCACATACGCTATAAAATATCTTTTCTACAAGTTTGTTGAAATTTGCATGAAGGTAGATTGCTAATAATCAAATTTATGTATTATCTATATAATAGTATTTTGAAGAATACTTATAAATCTTTGTCACCTTGATTTTCAAATTATTGGGGCAAAAGCATACTAGCAATATCAATCTATTTTGCTAGTTTGTCCAAGAAAGTCTACAAAGACTAGTCTACTTTGTTAGAAACACTTGTTTATACACCAATTTTCACCCTTAACCCTTGAAAGGCCCTTGGAGTCCCTCTATACGCCCCGTGTTTAGCTATATAACTCTTCAATTGTAGTTTAATACTCCGTATATGAATTGTAATACATTGTTATTTACATACTATCATGATCATTAATTTATTTTATATTGAAAAGTATTTGGTCAATGTTTTTTTGATCAAATACCACCAAATACACGAGCAAATATATAATATACTATACGACCGCAAAGGGCTTTCAGGCCCTTCAAGGGTTAAAGGTTCATGACTATGTTTCACCAAATACACTTCAAAGTTTCCATTTGTGGTGCAAAGAATTGCAATGAAAAAAAACTATTTTTTTTGTATACTGAGCCGTAAGATCTTGCTCAAGACATGTATGAGAATATATAAAATAATTTCATACACTTTGACCATATAGATTGTAAGATATTTGTGTTCAAAGAGAAAAAATAAATTAAAATTTGACCTCACATAACAAAGATTTTAGACTTTGAATCCCCTTAACTTAGCATTTTTTCACTACAAATTTTTGAGGTTTAAATCTTTATGGTAAGGAAGTGAGTTGAAAATCTAGGAAAAAAATCCCAAAATAAATTAATAATTTTCATTCTCAAATTTATTGTTATATAAAAGTAGGTGTAATATGGAAGGAAAAATTATATTGTTAATAGTTTTAAAATGGAATTGAAATATGTCAATCCTAGTGGTCAAATTGGTCTAGCAAGTAATTTGCGTCTCGCTAGGGATGTTTTTAGTTTTAAAAAATTGTGAAAATTGAGTTTGAAAATGAATCCATCCAATTGCATTAGGGTTAGGGGTGTAGGGTTTAGAGTTAGGCGTAGTGAAGGGCCAAGAGAGCATGCCCGCTTCTAATTGTTTCAAAAAATAAGCAGAAGAATTACAAGTGACCTAGATGAAGAATTTCTTCATTTAAGACCATTTAAAAATAACTTAAGAAAAGATTTATCTTTGAAAAATGTATAATTAGTTTATTAATTTAACTACAAGAAGATAGAATAATTGTCCTCAACTTTATTGTTACTTTTGGAGTTCTTGAACAATTTGTATTAACTCCTAAATGACTACAAAACCTACTCTTTGGATTTTTTGGCTTCATAATTTGGAAAATGTATGCGTGACATCTTTAGGATGGATCATGCTCATCATCCTAATCTACATGTGAAGCTTAGTTTTGCATCATTCTAATAAATATTGCAAAAAAATTAAAAAGTTAAAAAAAAAATTCTATGCCAAATTTGGTAGCTAAAAATATATTCTAAATTTTTTATTTTTTATTGTTTACATTGACACCTACACAAAATATTGGAACTATCCAATTCCAAATAAGGTAGGAGGCTCAGAAGTGGAGCATCTAAGCCCTTTTTCATGTATTTCCTTGAATGGGAATATTTTTAGCTCATTTTTCAGACATAGAGAAATTGAAGAGGAATCTAACTCAAGTGGTTTCGTATTTTTCTGAGCATTTTTGAATTACTTATGAATTTTCAAACGAGTTGGATTGTAGGTCCCTATTTGTGACCTTAGATCTTTCATAAACGGTTCACTTGCAATTCTAAATAAAAATGGGGAAAGCAAAGATAACGATTGGCTCTTGCAATTAATAATTCTTTTTTCCTTGATTCATTCAATGACTATACTAGTCAATTTCAGAACCAACTCATGTCCATTTCACAGCCATTTATAGGGGCCATTCTTAATGCCCGCTTTGTTTTACAGCCTCCTACCTTAATGAGATGAAAGTATGAAGAGTTTTCTAACTTTTGCAAATAATGAAGGTTGGAAAAACATATATAGTCATTTTATGAACTCAATTTCGAAAATTTCAAAATAAAACAAAAAAATAGGATATATGTTGCTAACTAGGAAATTCTCTCATTGTGATTTATAATTCTTAATTTTTTGTTATGTAGTTATTAGTGATTTAGTTTTCTTCATAAAATACCACTTTATAATATTTTAAAAGAAGAATATGGAGCTTTTTTGGTTGAATGTTTTTTCTTTTTTTTTCAATCCATTTTCCAACATATTGACTAAAATGCACAAGTTATGGAAAAAACATGTTTTTTTTCCAAAAATGTTGAAAGACAAAACTTCACTTTTGGAAAGGGTTAGAAAAACTATTTTTTGAAGCCACACACATTGAACTTGCAATACGTGGAGATTTTCATTCTAAAATTTTAGGAGGATGTATTTGAATAAATTAACAAAGGGATTGTATGCTTCAATATGTTACAAAATAAATATAAAAAAAGATTTTAGCCTTACTTTAGATACAGGTATTTTGAAGCAATTTTAGGCCTCAAAACATGCACCACAATTTTTTTGGGGTTAAGTTTAAAAATATTTAATATAAAACATAAATTGATACTAAATGTTGAGCCAAAATACACTATCTTTTGTTCCTCTATATTCAATTATATATCAAAATCGGCAATCAACCTAAATTAATTTCATTTATCACTAGAAAGACTTTAAAAAATACAATTTTCATATGATATTTTGAAATTGATTTTTGACTTATTATTTCACATATTGTGGCAATATAAAACTATTTTGTCCCAAGGCAAATATTGGCCTGAAAATCATCAAAAAAGATCTACGTGTAGGACCATGTGTACTTGGAAGAAAAACAAAATGAAATAGAGATGTGGACAATAAAGTCCATTCTTCACTTTAACCTTTTCCACTGAGTCAATTCTTTTCCAAATTTAAAACTAATTACATATTCTAAAAACTGAGAAAGGAGGATAATGTATTAAAGTTTGAAATGTTAGCAATTGCCCAATGATCCTTAGTTTTATCCCCCACCAAGCTAATTTTGCATCTAAATTTCTTAAAGAATGTGCCAAGTTCATCAACATCCAATAACATTTTTTTGGCTCCAGACCGCTCTTTTAGAATTTGAAAGTGCCTCAAATTAGGGTGTGCTGTAGATTGAGAATGGATTAGTACTAAATTGGTGATAGATTGGTGGTGGATTTTAAACAACTTCTAGAACCTTCTAGCTGTGATTTTAATTTATTACTTTTAATATTTTTACTCCTCCTTTTTCTTTGATATGCCTCAAAAATTTCATTCCTTTCATCTCTTTTTCATAGCTTTTAGAATATATAGTTAGTTGTAAAGTTTGGTGAAGTTTTAAGTATGTAGGGAAGCGTCTCAATGAAAAATGGATTTTTTGTCTCCAACTCTACATTAATATTGTATTTTCATGTTTTAATTTTAAAAAAAACACCAACAAATGCTGATTGTATAAAATATAATAAACAAAATACAAATTGAATTTAAACTTGCATTTCAAAAGCATTTATGGACTCATTTTACAACCTAAATAATGTTATTTAAACGTAAAGCAATCTTAGTAATGGTACCATTTGGTGCAATTTATGTTTTAAATTCCATTTTAAATTTAATGAAATCAAAATATGCAATTTACAAAATGAATGTACTAATATCGAACATTTGTAAATTGTTAAATTCAAAAAATTTCATCTTAGTAATAAACTTTGGTGATAAACTTTGAATTAGAGATCATTTGTGCCTTGAAGTATATCAAATCCTTTTTTTCAATTTTGAGCCGTCATAGGATTTTTTTAGCCCTAAGACCCACAATATTTTCATGAAGCACAATGATTGAAGACACAAAATAGTAAAGCCACAACTATTTTGAGTTTTAAGGTAGCTTTACACTACATCCTAAGGCTCAAGGTCCACTCAATGTTCAAATTTGATTGGTTGACAGCTAAGAATTGGAACTTGGGGTTTTGCACTACATTCCAAGTTTTTATGTACTCCAAAATGCCTACATGGCAGCATTTTTGGGAAGTTTTGATCTCAAGTCTCAACTATTGTTTTGGATATACAATGAGAAGAAAAGCACCATATAATGCATCCTTGTGGGATGAAAGTTGGTTCTAATCTATTCAATGCAAAGTTGATGCTGAAAGTGATTGCCCTCAAAATGGATTTTTGACTTTTTGACCTATATTTTGGGTATTTAGTTGCTATATAATATTACTCACAAGACAAGTTGGGACTTAGAATTGGGATTGGCCTTCACACTATAAAGTTCCAAGTCCCTTTTTTTTCACCTTCTACAACCCAAGGAAATTGAGATTTGGCCTTGAACCAAGACTTGGGACATTGTGTTAAGCGGCCCTTATTTGCCCTTTCATGTCTTTTTATTTATGATATTTTAGATTGCCAGCAATTTTAATTTCATCTATGATAAATTTGGTCCCAAACCAACTTCCAATTTAAAACCTCTTCTAAGAAATTTCCATTCAATACAAAATACATACAAAAAAAATTGAAAATTCAGCATCTCCATATTCTTAAATCCTCAAATGGTCTTCTCTTATAAAGTAAAGAAAAACAAAGTCCTAGTTCTAGTTAAGGTAACCTAGCCCATTATTGACATTAATGACTAGTTTGTCCTCATGATATTGTTGAAATTTTTTGTATTTTTTTTTCATTAAAAATGATGTTAGAAATAGCAAGATTAGTTGAAATTATATTTTCAACAAAATATAAATTTGTTATGATTTTTTGAAGTGTGTTGTCCAATTGGCCCAAAAAACAATCTTTAAATAGCCCCTAAATCAACAAAAGTGTATCATCTTACTCACCTAAAGTAGTTACAATATTTTTCTAAAATGATTGTAATATGGAGGCCTAAAAAAGTCACTTTAGTGTTGGATTATTGTCAAAAGGTGGAGTTCCTATTGTAGTCACTAATCACTCCATTATTATCACCCAAGACATTGATTATAGCCACCATCTTAATCTATTATAATCCAAAACTCATTTATTGAAAAAAGTTTTGTCATGGTTTGGTACAAGTGTAGTACATAAAAGTAACAACACAAACAACCAAGAAATAAAGTAATAAGATGGATTCATTTGAGAGAAGACTCAAGTTAGCTAGGGTTTTGGATAAAATTATAGAAAATATGGGCCCTATAGAGTATAGAGGGTCGTTTTAGTTTCGGCGGATGTGCAAATACAATAAAAAAAAAGTAATGTATTTTTTTTAATTTTTTTTTTTAATTTAATAATAATAAATAATTTTTAAATCAAAATTCCAATGGGGCACGCCGGCTAACTACTCACATTACAAATTCTCCAACGGCCAGCTTGGGTATATATTTTTTTTCATAAATGCACATTTTCATGCAAAATAGCAGGTCAAACATGGCCTGAAATTTTTTCTAATGGATAAAGTCACGTGTAGGTAAACAATATTCTATTTAGAAAATAATATGCTATTGAGGTTCAAAAAGAATGGTAGTATGGAAAAACTCGTGTACAATCTTGTAAGAAATGTTCATAAGTATGCCTGTCAATTAGTAGACTCATGAATGCAATTTCATACAAATGTATGGTTACTGTAGAAAGAAAATTTAGAAAATTAATAAATTTAGAAAAAAATAGCTATTAGGGATCCCTTATTAGAAAAGGTTAAAGATAAAGTTAAAAGTAAAATTAAATTACACTTAATAGTGTGAATAGAACTACATGCATAAGGATGGATGAAAAATATAAAAAAATAAAAAAATAAAACTTGGATGAATGAAGTGTGACTTAGGTCGCACCTCTTCAAAGTTGCACCCGTTCGTTCTTTATAAAATGTTAGAAAAAAAACCCGATGGCATTTGTAAGACCCAATATTTTTATATAATATATATTTTTATTGTGAATTGTTGTTTGTAAGTTTCGTTGTGTATATGTGAATTTTTGTAAATTTTGTAATTATTGTGAGGAGTTGTGTATTATGTTACAAATTGTGTTGTGCATTTATGCGAGGATTCAAACGGTGAAATTTGGATTTGTGATTGTGTGATTAGAAAATTGTTACTGTGAGAGTAGAAGGAAACTCTGAGGGAATTATTAAAATTAATTAATTGCAAGCCTGAGGAAGAAGTGCCGGAGATTGAAGCCTGAGCAGTAGGGAGGAAAGATTGAAGGCTAGTGTGCGTTCGGAATCTAATTGGTGAGCAATTCATAAAATCCTGAGAGGTTTGAAGCATGATTAGCCACCCAAGAAGGAGAATTGGCAATTGGATGAATTCAACAAAAATCGGAGCAGCATCGACGTGCATTGAAGGCAAGAGCTGGTCGGAGACGTGTCAGCGAGCGGAATAGGAGAAATCGATGCCAAATTTGCGGTCACGAGAGAGAGCAGATTGCTGCGATTTCTTCGTTATCACCAACCCAGCTTCAACAGTCTGCGCGGACAACAGTTGCTGTGAAGGGAATTAGGGATTTGATCCACGGCCATAGGATGCGACGCGCGGTCGTAGGGTCCAGACCCCTAATTTGAGCTGAAATTCATGTTTTAAGGTGAAATAACATGGTTTTAAGCCCTCTCTACGGTTTTTGGGTTGAAGCCCACGGTTTTTGGTCCACTGCACGTCCATAGGGGCTGAATTTGCATGGTCATAGGGTTGTTGTTATAAATATATATATTTATATATGTTGATTTGTTTTGAATATTATTTTACATATTTGTTGTTACAATTGGGTCCTTGTGGTCTTAGATCCATGGGTGGGTCTTTGTAATATGTATGCTTGGTCTTAGAGTTTGCATATTTAATTATAAGTAATTGTTTAAGTCTTGGTCATTGATTGTATTTAAGTTTCAGTCTTCGGATTTGTATGATTTGTGAATGATTAAATCTTGGTCATGGGTTCCATGTGTTTGGTCAAATTATGAATTGTTCCAATGTTATGTTTGTATGCTAACCCTTGTGGGATTGGACTCATTCGACATAATTTGGCAAAAGCAAAAGAATTAAGAAGTATTTGACATCATCATACATTTCACAACTGGGAATCATTTGACATAGAATACGGAAACGTTAGTCATTCTTGCATGATCGCATTAGCTGTAGATTGACTGGACTATTTGACATAAAAACATAAAAAGATATAATGAACGAATTCTATATATATACTATTTTATCAATACTATCTTGTCATGATTAAGTCCTAGTGCATGCATCATATAAGATTCATTTGACAAAACTTGATTATTTGACAAAGAATGATTTGACCTCCCTTAGAACACTATATAGGACTGGGACTTTATACATACATTGGTAATGGACTGGCCAACAAATTTTACACACGGGAATAAGAGTGATATAATATTATACTAAACTTGTAAACATAAATCTATTTGTAAGTGACTTTTAGTCATAAAACGTTAGACTAATTAAACCTTTCCCTAGAACGAAGAACCCCTACACTATTGTTTCCTGGGTTTTGTGGAAGTGCAAAATCTAATTCACAGTTACTTTAGAGCAATAGTTAAGCAATAGTCTTATATTCTACATACAATTTTTATAGACTCTTGTTTGTTCTTCAAATCCTTAACATAATTTTACAGTGTTTCACTTCACTCAATCTCATCTATTATCATGTTGAATAATAATCAATTGATAAATTTCAACAATCTTCAAAGACCATTCACTCTAATTTCAACATTTTTAATTATCCTAATCCAAATCATAGCTAAATAATAATCTTGGGCATTATACACGTTCAGTACTCTAGCCTTTAACAAACTTAGATTTTTTTTGTCTTTATTGTCTCCTAATTATACATTAGACAATAGCCAAATAATTCTATCATGTCAAAGTTAGATTACATTCTTTAAAGAAACTCACAAACATTCTCACTTCTTATGCACTCACATACTTGCCTATAATTTCCATAGACTTCCTAAACAAGTGATTAAAATTCTTACACAGATCATAGTAATTATCAAATAACAAACTTCAATTCTAATAATACATATCTCAAATATACAATCTATGTCATAAGCATAGATCACTTCAAAGTCTATAGTTATCATCCAAGTAATTCAATTGTACTAATTCATACCCAATTATTCATTTAGAACTTAATCACAATAAATTTTTATCAAATATTAATACTCAAATACAAAAAAAATTATAGTCCACATACTCCAACTAGCTATAATCAAAGTTTCACAAATCATCAACTTCACCAAGCTCAAATTACAATAACACTGCAAATACACTTTGTCAACAAGAAGATTATTACAAGTTTAACCCTTCATTACCTAGCCCTTGTTTGCGTCAACAACATGCTCCGGAACCTGACATTGAAGAATCAAAGCCCAACAACGATCTAGATGAAATTTCACAAATGTGCCGTTGGCTACAAGCATTAAGGGGGAGGCAATGCGAGATGCGCTAGAAAATTCGTGTTTAACGGTCGGGTATGCATAATGCAGTCACTTTGTAAAGACCAAATTGCTGAAAGTCAACGTATTTTTTGATATCTGCATGGAGATTCCAGCCGATTGTGGACAATAGCGAGTTCATTTGGTAACAAGAGTACAAGCGATTTACCGAGACAAGACAAGACAAGCAAGCAAGTGGTGAAAAAATTGGCACAAATAATTTCAAAACAGACTAAAGGGAAGAAATGAAAGGCGAGTAGCTGTTGACAGTGACCGGGACAAACCGAGAGGTGGTCGCGGTTGCCACGAGCACTCCGCCGGTACATAGTGAGTGCTACATCAATGCAAAAGAGCATCTCCAACAAGACGCTCTAGAGCCTCTTTTGTTGGCCTTGGCACGGCCTCAACAGTCTCGGACTGCTCTCCAACGGCACACGGCCAACAAACTTGTAGTCATAATTTGTTCTTTGAGTTTAAAGTAAATAATTTATTTTATAATATGTTCTTTTGCTTTAAAATAAAAGTACAAGAGTTATTTTACTTTTAAAAATTAGGGTTCCATTGGACTATAAATTGTCATCAAATAACTTCTTATTATGTTATCATCTTACTTGCATTATACATTCACCTCAATTTGTTCAATTCTTTTATCATGGCATCTTCACAATCAATTGGTAGAAAAAGAGAAAAAGAAGAAGGAAGAGATTACCAAGAGCAAAATTTAAAAAAAATTAATTAATTAATTTCATGGAAATTTAATGAAGGAAGAGAACCTAATTCAATGGAATTTCAATGGAAACAGTGCCAAGGGATGTACATATACTACATATGGTGCATGATATAAAAAGATAAAAAATGTATATCATTCCCTGCCTAGTTTACACTAAAGCATAATATTTTTGTAATTGCATTTTATAGAGAATCTACAGTAGTTTATTTGAGCGTGGTCACTATGCACATTGTTGCCAGAGAATTTGTGTAGATTGCTTACCTAGGTTTATTGAATAAGGGAGAAAATGTAAGAAGTGTCCCAATGTAAGCAATATAGTATATTTCAAAAAATGTGTAGAGATGTTGGGATTGTGGAATTGTAGGGATTTTGAAATTGATAGTATATTGCAATTTCATGAAGTATTGGAGGGATGTAGAAAATTCACTAAATTTAAAAGGAAATTGGTAGTCCAATGTGTTATTTCAAAATCTAGTATTTTATATAGCAATACATTGCAAGGATTAAACTTACCTAGAAATATAGAACTTCACATAAGTTATTCTAATATCTCAATTAGTAGTATTTTAAAGGGTAATGAACCATATTGGAAACATGAAAAGTTTAACAACGATAAGATGAAGTGGCAAAAGATATATAAAGAGGAGAAACTAGTGAGGACTACTTTGACAATGTTAGCTATTTTTGATGAATCAAAAATTCCTCCATCATCCCTACAATTGCAATTATCCTATATTGTATCTCTCTACATTCAAAATGCATATGAAACAAGTTCATGTCAGTTGACATTAAGACTAATTAATTTGTATTATGAAACAACAACACCGTGTGGCCAAACTAAATATAAAGATACATCCTTGCATGGAAATTACAAGAACAGAAGCCACGGTTATTCAACTAATGCTAGGGGGGTGTAGAAGGGGATATTGTCTCGTATCACAACTCAAAGAAATCACTTGCAATAGAGAAGGGATTCAAAGATTTGGGTGATCAATGTGCATCAAACATTTGGAAAAGTCTTATGCCACATTTTGGAACAAAAATCAATAATTATTTTGATAAACAAGGTACTACTACTAGTGAATGTTTAGTACCTTGTTTATCAAAATAATTATTGATTTTTGTTCCAAAATGTGGCATAAGACTTTTCCAAATGTTTGATGCACATTGATCACCCAAATCTTTGAATCCCTTCTCTATTGCAAGTGATTTCTTTGAGTTGTGATACGAGACAATATCCCCTTCTACACCCCCCTAGCATTAGTTGAATAACCGTGGCTTCTGTTCTTGTAATTTCCATGCAAGGATGTATCTTTATATTTAGTTTGGCCACACGGTGTTGTTGTTTCATAATACAAATTAATTAGTCTTAATGTCAACTGACATGAACTTGTTTCATATGCATTTTGAATGTAGAGAGATACAATATAGGATAATTGCAATTGTAGGGATGATGGAGGAATTTTTGATTCATCAAAAATAGCTAACATTGTCAAAGTAGTCCTCACTAGTTTCTCCTCTTTATATATCTTTTGCCACTTCATCTTATCGTTGTTAAACTTTTCATGTTTCCAATATGGTTCATTACCCTTTAAAATACTACTAATTGAGATATTAGAATAACTTATGTGAAGTTCTATATTTCTAGGTAAGTTTAATCCTTGCAATGTATTGCTATATAAAATACTAGATTTTGAAATAACACATTGGACTACCAATTTCCTTTTAAATTTAGTGAATTTTCTACATCCCTCCAATACTTCATGAAATTGCAATATACTATCAATTTCAAAATCCCTACAATTCCACAATCCCAACATCTCTACACATTTTTTGAAATATACTATATTGCTTACATTGGGACACTTCTTACATTTTCTCCCTTATTCAATAAACCTAGGTAAGCAATCTACACAAATTCTCTGGCAACAATGTGCATAGTGACCACGCTCAAATAAACTACTGTAGATTCTCTATAAAATGCAATTACAAAAATATTATGCTTTAGTGTAAACTAGGCAGGGAATGATATACATTTTTTATCTTTTTATATCATGCACCATATGTAGTATATGTACATCCCTTGGCACTGTTTCCATTGAAATTCCATTGAATTAGGTTCTCTTCCTTCATTAAATT